>JAGFBZ010000722.1:0-586773 GCA_018398805.1 Hirundichthys speculiger
AAAAATGTATCTAACATGTTGTCATAAATGCGACAATGTGAAATTAATACACCAATGGAAATGATAACATGACTAAATAAGAGTTCTGAAAGACATTTTTCTGTTGCTGTTTTTTTTTTTTTTACTTGCCATTTTTCTTTAAATAGGATTTAATAATATAATTTTAGTTATTGATATTTGTTTGGGAGTCATGATCTGGGTCTCTGCAAAGCACCTAGAGACAGCTTGGATTGTAATGGGCGCTATACAAACAAAATAGAATAGAATAGAATTGAATTGAATTGAATTGAATTGAATTGAATTGAATTGAATTGAATTGAATTGAATTGAACTGATCATGGATTAAGTCACATGTATGAAACCTGCTGATCTTGTGTTTTATTAAGAAAGCACATTTCAGTGCACAGAGATTTTGAATGAATATTAGGTTCCTCTTGAGATTATAGCCCAGGCTCCCCAGACACATTTTATAAGATATTTTTAAATCATAAATCAATTTCTCCTTCAGCTGAAGGTTTATTTTACTGTCCTTCATTTATTGATCAAAATAACAAAACTGTCAAACAATGAAGAGGCCAGTGTCAAAAGACTGAGGAAACCTACATACGAATAAATGGACAAACATTATGTTTAATGGATTCTTTTTTAAAAAACAACTCTGCATATATCTATTGTGTTGGTACCAAGATTATCATAAAAAAAAGTCATATGCAATTTAATGTTGCAGCAGATCAAAGTTCTCTTGTGCCTCTCTGAGACTAGACGGTCAGTTGACAGTGTCACAAACTTTATTAGGACCTGAGACCGATTCCATCAGAGACGACTAAAACCACCATCAGTGAAGCACAAAGAGACAGAGAACAGATGAGAGTGATGGATGTGGTGCTTGTGTAGCGTGCTATGGTGTATGCAAATGACGGGTGAGGTTGTGTGATGTTGAATGTGTTGAATGTAAGCCCCTCCCCCCCCGAAGCAGTCAATCAGAGACAGTCAGAGCAGTGATGTTGATCTCCAACAGCTGTTCAGCAAGAACTGGTGAGTACAGTTCATTAATGATTATTTTTATGTTTTATGGAATGGTTTTATTTTCCTTCTTGTGATTTTATATATCTGTAAAGCACTTTGGATTGCCTTGTCGCCTTGCCACAACCAGCTCTTCAGGCTGAATCGGTTGGTCCTGGTGTGTTGGGTCAAACAAGGAGGCAGGCTGTCAAAATAAAACAGGAAGTAGAGTTACTAATGATAGAAAAGACCACAAGGAACACAAGAGAAGCAGAGAAAACCAAGAGAACAAAGTAGATAGACCTGAAAACAAGAAGACCTAACCCAAACCAAACAGCAGAACCAGATCACTGTAAGTGTTCAGGTGGTGTCCTCTCTGCCTTCCAGATGAGTCTTAACACTTTCCTTTAAAAGTTTCAGTTGATCAGAATCAAATTTCAGAAGAACATTATTGGAACTGAATTTGAATTGACCTTTTTTTGTTTTTTACATTTTTCTCTGTAATGCATACCTGTCAAGTATCCCGTTTTGGCCGGGAAAGTCCCGTATTTTCCTCTTCTCTCGGTCATTTTCCCATATTAGTATTTTTCCCATAAATCTCCTGTATTTTAATCTGCGTTATTAAAAAATCATAATACCGCATCGGGCGGAGTTAAAAAAAACTAAAAAAACATTCCCAATCTGAGATCTGTTCACTTGTCTCGTGATAACTGCCACAGCAGCAGCTACTACAGGTGCTGTAGGTGGAAGATGTCACGAGGTTAGTTTGTGACATCTGATGAGTGACAGCGCATGAATAAAAAAGATTGTTACAGAGAATAGGATGTCGTTAGACAACAGAACTGTTTGCGCTCTTCTCTCATGTAAAATAAACTACTCTTGGACCACCAGTCCACAAATACACTCCTTCCAAAACAGTCATAAAGAATGTAAAGTCTGCAACAAATGAGTACAACAAGTCATTAAAAGAGTAAAGAAAAGTCACGTGAAATGAGATGAAAAACTGTGAAAGAAGAGCAATATGAAATGAAAACAATGTGTGGAATTAAAATCAAATGTAAATGTAAATACAAGTAATCTTAAATGAACAAAAAATATGCAAATCCCTTAATAAATACTCTTTATATATATACTCCTTTTGTGTTTTCATTTAGGCTATAATGAATGTTCACATTATGTCAACGTGGCTTTATGCACACTTCCTGCTGCACTACTTTCCTGAACTTCGGCCAGCTCTTTTGTTTCCTGTGTGCCATTAATTGACAAACTAACTAGAAAAGCACTCAGAGAGCACAGACCTCCTCCGCCAAGCACAACAGTTTCTCCCATGTAGGCAAAGCAAGTTTATTTGTAGAGCACAATTCATACACAAGGCAATTCAAAGTGTTTTACAAATGCATAAAATCACAAGAAGGCAAATAGAATCATTCAATACAAGCATAAAAATAATCAATAATAAATTAAATTAAAAATTAATTAAAATAAAAAAATAAATTAAATTAAAAATGAAGGAGTGCAGATAAAATCCTTTCAGTTGTCATCTTCACACATCTAAACAGAACTGTTTTCAGTCTGGATCTGGACACCAGCAGGAGACCACTACCTGAGGTTCTCAGAGTCCAGGTTGGTTCATATGGCTCTAACATGTAAGAGATGTACTTTGGGGCCATGAAGAGACTTGTACACAAGTAGAGCTGTTTTAAAGTCTATTCTCTGAGTGACAGGAAGCCAGAGACCTCAGGACTGGACTAAAATGGTTGTATCTCCTGGTTCTTGTCAGGACCAGTGCAGAGACCTCAGGACTGGACTAATATGGTCGTATTTCCTGGTTCTAGTCAGGACCAGTGCAGAGACCTCAGGACTGGACTAATATGGTCGTATCTCCTGGTTCTAGTCAGGACTCCAGCAGCAGTGTTCTGGATGGCACTGCAGCTGTCTTACAGCTGGTTTAGAGCCCAGTGAGCAGGCCGTTACAGTAGTCTAAACTGGTGGAGACGAACCCATGGATAAGTCTTTCTAAATCTGGTTTAGACACTATTCCTTTGATTCTGGCAATGTTTTTTAGATGGTAAAAAGCTGCTGATGTTATTTCTTTAATGTGGCTGGTAAAGTACAATTCTGAATCCAATATTACCCCTAAATTTCTGACCTGATTTTGAGGCCTCTGGAACATTCCCAGAGGCCTTAAAAACTGCTGTCATTAAGCCTCGTCTAAAGAAGAGCAGTCTTGATGCCACAGTACTGAAGAACTATCGGCCCATATCAAACCTGCCATTCCTTGGCAAAGTCCTAGAAAAAGTGGTATATATCACAGCTTACTGACTTTCTCCTGTCCAACAATGTTTTTGATAGTTTTCAATCAGGCTCAGGCCCCACCATAGTGAGACAGCCCTGATCAAGGTGACAAACGATATTCACCTGAACACAGACGCAGGTAAGTCTCAGTCTCAGTCTTAGTTCTGCTGGACCGAAGCGCTGCCTTTGACACAGTTGATCATGTGATCTTATGACAGAGATTAGAAGACTGGGTGGGAATCTCTGAAAATGCTTTAAACTGGTTCAGGTCCTATCTGCGGGACAGGAGATACTTTGTTGAAATTGGTAACTGTGTCTCAGACCAAATGGCCATGACCTGTGGGGTTCCCCAGGGGTCAATCCTGGGACCCCTATTGTTTAATCTGTACATGCTTCCATTAGGCCAGCTAATACAGAGCTATAATGTGTCCTACCACAACTATGCAGATGATACTCAGATCTATGTGTCACTGACAGCAGGAGAACATGGGCCTGTAGATTCATTGTGTCACTGCATCGAACAGATCAGTGTGTGGATGCAAAACAACTTTCTCCAGCTAAACTCAGACAAAACTGAAATCATTGTCTTGTGACCCACAGAAACAAAGAGAAAGTGTTATCAGTCACCTTGAGACTCTCTAGAAACCTAAAAATCAGGTCAGAAATTTAGGGGTAATATTGGTGTTATGTATGCAGTCCTATTAACATGAGCGATTGTGCTGCACTTGACTCTGCTGCCTTGCCTGTGTGGTGATGTGTGCGTGACTCGGAGTTTGGTTAGTTAAGCCTATCCATTCATTCTGTTCGCGATTTTTCTGGTTGTTGTAGCTGCTCCCCATTGGAAGTAAAGTGAAGTTGAAATGTGAAACCATTTCATGCCTCGTCATTCTAGGACACAATAATTGGATTCAGACTTGAACTTTAACAGCCACATGAAAGCAATTACATCAGCAGCTTTTAGAGTACAAATTGTGCTCTACAAATAAACTTGCCCCTGCCTATATGGGAGAACTGTTGTGCTTGGCGGAGGTCTGCGCTCTCCGAGTGCTTTTCTAGTTAAGGGAGATGTTGAGAAACAAAATTTCGATAACATTGACTGCAATGTTATCGAAAATTTGAAAGTGATCCAGAATCCAGGATTTCTTCTGGATTACACCAAAATGAAATCAGTTTTTCCTTTTCACTTTTCTGACAACTCCTGAATTATCCTTACTCCTCTGAATTATCTTGTACATAGACGGACAGACAGACAGACAGACAGATAAACACCACGGAAAACATTACCTCATTGGCGGAGGTAATTAATCCAGGTGTGTCTGACCTCACAGCAATAGTCAGACACACCTGGATTGATCAGTTTGTCCAATAATGGCACACTGGAAACGAAAGAGCTGGCTGAAGTTCAGGAAGTAAAGTAGCTGTGATTTTAGCTTTTTTGTAAACCAAAAATGTAAGAGATCCTGGAGTTTGGTTGGGAAGGTGTGACTGTTCACGGCGGGTGGCAGAAAATTTCCCTTATTTTCAAATCCAAAACTTGACAGGTATAATGTAATGTGCTCTGACATTACTTTTGTTGTGAAAAGATCTTTGCAAATTCTCTAAGTGGAACTTTGTCTTTGTTTCAGTTTTATTGATAAAATTAATTTTCCTGCTGTGACTCTTGTTTGTTCTCTGCTGCTCTGCTTGTTATGTTAAAAATTGCATTTTGAGCTAAAGTGCTGTGTCATGAGTCCATGACTTCTGGTCTCGATTCCTGCGTGTTCAAAGGCCACAGTTTTGTTATCGTTCTGGCTCCAACAAGTCTGCTAAGTTTTGACGCGTAGACGTCTAGAGAACTTATCCAAGGTCCTGATGTTTCATGTGATGTTTAAAGGCAACTGTTTCCTACTGAGACTGGGTCATTCTGAACCATCCAGCATTCTGTAATGACCTCTCTGAATTTGCATGCAGACTTGGAGAATAAAACTCCGTTTTGCACCTCCGTCGATTGTCAGTGCTTTGTTTAACAACTGAATTGACTGCATCACCAGAACACAATTAGAGTATAATTTGAGTGTATTCTGATGAGTACAATATGCCCAAATTTCAACATAACACTGCTAAAACTGTTGTTCATGCTGCACCTCTCTGTCATCTGCCATCAGTCTGACCCCAATGGGTCGTCTTTATCACAGCTTCATCATAGTTATGCTGCTATAGGCCTACAGTGATCCCTTGCCACTTTGCGGTTTGAGTACCGCGGTTTTAGTGCTTTGTGGATTTTTTTCAGAAATATATAATATAATTTAAAACATTTTAAAAAATCGCGGAAACATCACAGGATGTTTTGTCCGTGTCGTTCTCTCACAGTGAAGAAATGCTGCGAGCCAGCCTGGCCCCTTTAAGAAGGTAGCCTTATGGGTAATGGCCTTATGGCCTTATGGGTAATGTAGTGTAGTGTGTGTGTGTGGGACGGCAGAAGAAAACGGGGTTAGATGAAAAGTGGAGTGAGCATAAACAGCAGCCCAGCGTGTATAGACCTTTTCGGGCCAGCCCCCCCCGGAGTACCCGTACCCCGTCCCACCAGTCCACATGGCGTACTGTGCCACAGAGCAACATTTTCACCATTCACCGCTCACCGCTCGCAGATTAACCAGTGTTTTTCTCTTTCTACTAAATATATATTTTTTTTATAATGTCGAGTCGGTCGTCAAGTGGGAATACATGATTCCGTCATAAACTGTGCAAACAATGGCGTGAAAATTCAACAATGGAAGAAGAAAGTATGCGAAATACACAAGCCTTTACTGCACGAAAACTGCCTTGTTTGCAGAACAAGAAGTTAGGAAAGACGTGGGTAAAAATATCAACAGAAAGGACTTTGTTCCAATGATGAATACAGCTGGGTGAGTTTTCGTTAACATTCAATCTCGTACTATTCAGTCTCGCTGAGAGTCCCGGACGATTCTGGCCGAAAGAACAGCAGTATGAGGCTACTGTAGCCCTCGGCACTAGCACAAGCCTATAAATCAGTGAATGAATGAATGAATTAGGAGAATGATAAAATAAATTATATATAACATTAACACATAGCTTAATTTACCATTAGCGTTAACGTTACAGTAGCATAATCTGTATGGCTTGTTGACGTTAGTTATAACCAGCGTTGCATTTTTCATGTATTCTCACAGTTTTTAGTGTTTGGTTATGGCAATAGATCATGCTATTTCCATAACCATTCATTAAAAACAGCGATAAACTACCTACCTCATCTCTATTGTAACTGGAGGCCACTGCCTAACATCATCAATCATCAATCAAGACATGTCTGCGTTATCCATAACAGATGCTCCACGCTGCTGTGTTTGGGTTACTTAGGGGAGCACCGCACAGTCCAGTTATGTTTGGGCCACTAGGGGGAGGGGGGCGCATGTCCACAATTTTTAAGTTGAAAAGGTGTATAGATTTACATTCTCTGTTAACCGACAGGAGCCCAACAATACAACCTGTGTGATGTTACAAGTTCCTGCAGTGCCAGAATAAAGTGCTCGTTCCATGCAGAGAAAACCACTTTTTCTTTTGTTGTTGCTAGCGTGTTAGCTGCTAATTATGAGCCAAAAATAGCACAATACCAGCAGTTTGTTTACTACAGTTCGGAGATCAGAGGCTGTGAAGGAAATAGACCACAGTTGAGCCTTTGTCTTGTTTCGCTGTAGTGCCTCGCTACTTTTTGAGGGGGTTTTAAACATATTTTAAACATTTTAAACACATTATTGAGACTCAGGGGGCTCCGGCTCCATATCGTGGATTTTGATAGTTGCGGGGGGGGGCGCGCGGCCGGTCCCCCTTAACGTAAAATAAAAGTGAAAAATATAGGATCACTGTACTGTTATGGTCTGGGGCAGCCATTTTGGGTTTTTCTTTGTTTCTGAGTAAAAGTTGGCGTCAACCCCTGTCTCTAATCTTTCCTGTTTTAATTTAAAAGGTCTGTCTCGTCTTTGTTGTTTTTCTCTCTTGCTTCCTGCTTCCTGCCTTATGTAGTCCTGATTGTCTGCACCTGCCTCTAGTTTGTCCCTCTATTTAAGTCTTGTCATCTCCTCCTGTCTGTGCTGGTCTGTTTTCTCTTTCTTCTTATGCCCCGTAATTCTTATTTCTTGTGTCCCGTGAGTCTCTTTCTGTTTTTCTGCCCTGGATTCCTGTTTTGATTTCTTTTGTCTTTTTTTTTTTTTTTTTCCCCCATTTGGATACTTACTTTTTTCGGATTTTCAGTTTAGTTTGGACTTTTTGGTTTTGGTTTTGTTTAATAAATACCCTTTTTTGCACCTCCTGTGTTTGGGTCCTCCAATTCGCCTCACAAACCTGACACCTACGCTGCAGGGGACTCCAACACGATCTGCTGAGCGGTGTCTCCACTGCTCTTCTCCTTCTCTCTCTTCTTTTTCTCCTCTTCCCTCCTCATCTTCGCTCATTCCAGCTCATTCCATATATTAATTAGCAGCACAAATTGTTACTGTAAAAACTGTGCTCCATTTTCTTTCCTGTAGTTTGTTGTGCTGTTTTGCCCCTTTTTTTATCTTTTCTTTCTGTATGTTTGCAGGCCAGCGTTTCCTGAGTTGTTTGCTGACTTGCAGGTCCATCCTCTGTCCATCCCAGCGTTTACCTCCACCTGTGAGTGTAGATGGGTTCGGGGTGCCGATGATCTCTAATCCTCTGACCACCTCTGGTCATGCTCTCCTCTCTCTCTCTGTCCTGTCTCCCCTCCCTTTTTTCTCTTTTTTTTTTTCTTTACCCAACTGGTCTTCAGCAGTAAGGAGGTCCCCCCATAAAAATGGATATTTCTATTTGATAAAACTTAATCGTGGCCAAGTCTTTGGGAAAATTCCAGTTCCGCCTTTACCCTCAATCTCAACCCTCACCCTACCCTTAACCCTCATTTTTAGCCCTCAATCTTGGCTCTCCAAAGTAAGTGTCAGGGCTATCTTGTGACTTAGAAATGGGACACCCCTTGAGTGCAGTTACGTCTTCAGACAGAAACGTATCATTCCCTGAAATGACACAGGGATAACATTGAAAAGAGCGCTGTATATTCTCTCAATAATATTAGCAAATAACGCAATAGAGGATACATTATTCAGTTCTCCGTCGCTACACAACAAGGTATACAAGTAACGTGAAGCCGACCGGGACCCGCTGGGACCGCCGGCCAAGCCTGCCGGCCTGGACCGCCGGCATGGACTGCCGGTCTGGCAGCAAACATCGTAAAGTAAAAAAATAAATGTTACGCAACAACGATGTTAATCTATAATAAAAAGTCTCAAACAAAGACAATAAGATGGTTGTAACATTTATATCTTTAAGAACTACGTAGATACTTACATTTGTAGCTAGCTTTTTTTGTCGCCATCCTTTTCGAAGATGTCTTGGCTAAATTACCCAGTGCCTTCTGGGTAGCCCTTACTTCCAAGGGTGGTATCGGAAAATCTCAATTTTGATGGCGATACAGCCCTCAAACTCGTCCCTCAATTTGACTTTCTTAGAATCGGGACAGCACTTGCCCTTAGCGGGAGCGCGCATTTTTGAGATTGAGGGTTGAGATTGAGGGTTAAGGGAGGAATTGGAATTCACCCTTTGTCTTTAGGTCTTTATTCTCAGAATTACTGTGATATAATCGTCTTCAGGTGGTGACAAACAAACACATGTTCGTGCCACATGACTGGAAAACTTTTTTTTCCCTCTTGACTTGTGTTTCTCTCCTCAAACGAGAGCTGCAGAGGCTGTCTATTGTCGCCACAATAGAGAGATTAGGAGAACGTTGCATTAAACCAAATGCTAACGTTATAGGAAGTTGTAGGCAGCTTTCCATAGAACTGACACAACAACCAAGGTCTTAACTTTTACGCAACGTTGCTGCAAGTAAAACAAAACTTTTCCAGAAAATTCTTGGGGCCAGAAAGCAGGGGATGATCTCAACTATTAAAGAAATTAATAAAGTGGCGGACAAATTCTACTACTGGATGTTTTTAAGCCTTTTTAACATAAAAAAAAAAACAGAAATAAATGCTGCTTTACACAAAATAGAAAACTGGCATTTAAAAAAAAAAGAAGAAAATTGTCATGTTTTTGATCAGACTGTGGTTTTGACTGCAGACAGAAATACAGTCACTGTCTGATAAGCAGGACCAACAAAAGCCTTTAGCAGCACCACAAACTCCCAGACAAAGCAGCTTCCATCTGCTGAGAGTTCATGATCAGCTCTGCTGCTGAGGTTCACTCAGGTCATGTTCATGTCTGGTGTTTGTTTCCTAAACGTACTGGCAGCTGAATCCACATGCGGTGAGCCTTCAGCACTGCACGGCTTAATCTTGCTCAAGAATCAGAGGTGTGTGTTTTCCTGTGTGATTTGGGCAGAGATTATCCTGCAGCTCCTGTCTGGTGTTTTGTGGCGGTCTGGAGCTCCACCGTCGCCCTCTAGAGTCAGTAAAGCGTCATTACACGTAGTGTGACCCTGAAAACGGGATCCTACAACATCCACAGCTGCAAATAAACTATGAAATCCCCTGCATTTAATCTGACTTTGACTTTCTTTCATTTATTTTTGCAGACAGCATGAACTCAGGATATGTCATGTTTTATAGGGAATAGAGGTCAAGTCATTTCAGACAGGTGGTATCAGCGGGAGATCGTGATGATGATGTGGTACCTGAAACACTTTATTTATAATGTGTGGTAGGACTGAGAGTGATAAATGGACATATATCAGCCGTAGCATGATGACCTCAGACAGCTAATGTCAGTCAACTACCTATCTTTGTTCTGCTGTGAAACCTGGGTCCTGACATTCACCTTAGTGTCATTTTATTCTGCGGACCACACATCCTCCAACATGGCAACATCATCCCCGGACAGCGACCACCTCTACCAGCAGAAAGGAGATGCCCCAGGAAGTCAGAGAAGTCTGAGGGGTTCACTTGTCTCTGAATTCTCCAGATACCTGTCTGATGGAAAGGAATCCTGATCCAGAGATGCCACCAGGTCCAGAGGGTCTATGACTAACATCCCGGGATTCCAGGACCCTAACTGGTCAGTATTAATGTGACGATGCCGTGGCTGACTGGTTTATATGAGGAAAAGAAATATTTGAATACTTGTCATACTGGCAGACATCAACAGAACACTGACACCTTCTGGCAACATGTGGCACTGCCACATAAAACACATCTTGCACAAAAAATATTTTTATTGAACAGCTGTTGTACTTCAACAAATACATTTGTTTTATCATGCACTTTATAAAAGTCATTTTACCTTTTGAAATTGGTGAAATATGATCTTTTTCTACCAGAAAAGTATGTAGACACAGAAAACAACTATGATTACACTGGCCTGCTTTAACGGCAGGAATTTAGACGTGCAACGGGTCATAAATACAACAACAAATATATGAATTTAAGCTCTATCTGAATATAAAAATGACACTAATGACATCATCAATAGCTGCACTAACAAGAATATTTAATCACAAAATATCTGCTTTAGCCTGACATTATATGTTAGAGCAGGGATGTCTAACAACTCCAGTCCTGAGGACTTCTGTCCTGCAAGTCTTAGATGTTTCCCTCCTTCAACACACCTGATTCAAATGAATAAGTCATTAACAGACAGACCCTGACCTAAATGGGTAGTGGTAATTAATTCATTTGAATCAGGTGTGCTGAAGCAGGAAAACATCCAACACATGCTAGGACAGCGACCCACGAGGACTGGAGTTTGACACCTGTGTGTTAGAGCATTTAAACGTTTAAACGTTGGACAGAAAAAAGGACATTTCTTTTCTCTCAAAATTAACTTTTGTACCTCCGAATAATTTGTTTGTTAAAGAAAGAGAAAACATCTGCTGAGCTGAAGAAGAGAGGAAAACCTACAGAGCAAACTGAGTTTGAGGAACGGACACTTTTCAGCTCCTTATACACAAACGCTGCCCTTAAAAAACGAAGACATTTCAGCAACATGTGCAGGCATCACGTTCAACAAGTCTGGGGAAAAAATAACTTTTGAAGCTTTCATGACTCAAACCACACCATCTGACCCTGGTATAAGTCAATCAGAGAAGCAAATGTGACGCAGTCAGAGCAAAAAGCAGAGCGGTGGTGTTCTGTCGATTTCTGCTACTTGTCTAGATATGCTACCTATGACGTTTTCCACGCCCATCATTTTTTGAAACCCTTTGTAGCGGGAGCAGCAGGATAAAAGACATCCAAACTGGTGGAAGACGGGGAGAAAACCTGTCGATTCAAGGTGTTATCAGCAGGCCCATTTAACGGGAGGGAATTTTCGAGAAGTGATTGAGTCAGGCTGGCCAACTCAACTCAGTCAAAGTCGCAACTTTCATTAAAAAAGCGTGTTTACTAAAATGTAAACATTATTTTGTACTTAATAAGTACGACATTCACAAACAGCTAAAAGCTATTCTGGTGTTTTCTGTCTGTTGTTGAGAAGGAAACTCATCACATTAACGGCGGCGATAATTCACCACCCACACACACACACTCCTTCACAAAACCTGTGACCGTGCACAAACATGCAAGTGTTTTTATACAATCTTTTCACTCAGAATTGACACGGCGTTCACTTTATGATGCTCAGCAGGAGGCAGCGTCCAGACAGTCCTCCTCCGGCCTCGGCCACACTGGAGCGTCTGCAGATGAAGCACACAAACACACTGATGTAAAACGATGTCTGCTAACATGCTCGATTGTTCCTCAGAACTAAGTACTAGCATCTAACATTTGAAAGTGAAAGCTCTGGTTTGATCTGTCCTGACCTGGAAGCAGACGATGAGGATGAGGACGCAGATGATGGCGACGACCAGGGCGACCACAGGAACGCTGGTGAGTGGCATCTTCCCATCGTCTTCCTCCTCATCTCCACCATCCTCTTGTTCACCCTCCCTCTGCTGCATCGGAGCCGTCTGCGCCGGACAGAGAGGACTTTCTGCGGACGACGAGGACAAAGAGGATGAAGGGTTGATGGACGGGCAGGAGGACACGAGTGCTGACGCGTCGGTCCACGTGGACGCCTCACCTGTGACGTGAATCAGCGTGCCGTTCCCGGTGAGCCGCAGGAACGGCGGCGGGTAGTGCACCTCGATGTCACAGCGATAGATGTCGGTGTCTGCGTCTTTCAGACCAGTCACTGTCACCTCCACGGCGCCCCCCCTAGTCTGAGCTGAACACTGCACCTGAAACACACATAGCTTATCAGTATAGCACCAGGTCACAACATGAATCATCTCAAACCAAATCTTTTATTGATTTATTTGTTTTTATTTGTCTGAGGGTCCATTTCTTATTGGAAGCATTTTCATTTCTTATTGCTTGATTTAAATGTTGTTAGATCTGGGAACATTACTACCCAACACCAAAATGGTAAATCTGCTTAGTGGAATCTGTAAAACTGTTCCAACTTGGAGAAATGCGTTCCTCACTTCTGGTACCATATATGTATGGTACATTTGTAATACTGTACTCAGAAACTCGAGCTACAGAGTCATGTTGCATCATGGGTCTTTATCCAGCTCCCCAGTTTCTTCTTTGTGTGAAGCAACTGCACTCGCTTAATTGACCTTTCGGTAAGCACCGCCCCCTCCCTAGTTACTGTTGCTAGGTCGGACATTTTTGCTGCTTCTCCATTAAGGACAGTGTTAATTTGCTATTTTTCCGATGTGTATCATCAGTATTTATATCACACTAGAATAACTCCATGGTGGAATATTGCTGCTGGGGACCTGCAACAGTGACTCGAGGTGTCCAGAACATTTGGAGGGACATTTTTATTCTCTTTCATTATTCTCTTTCCCAAACCAAAACAAACGCTGGAGAAATGCAGGCTGTAGGTTCAGTTGTGTCCGTCCACACAAGCAACTGAACGTGGAAAGTTACAAAAAACACACCTACATTTACTCCAAGGTAAGTTTACTTTGTTTATTAGATGATTGATTTAACCACCGTTTAGTAAAAGTAATAATATGATTTAGCAGCAGGGAGGGTGATGAGTTCTCTGTTAGCATTAGCATTAGCTCTGGTCCATAGGTCTGTCCCACTCCAGAGCTATGTTAATGTCAGACAGTCCAGCATTGTATTAATATAATTAATAAAGTGACGTTAACATCATCACTAGCCTCACCTTATACCTAACAAAATAAATATCCAGGGTCATATATATTTTGTAGACAATGAGGCAGGCTAATAGGTGGTGGCTAGCGAGCTCTGGTCCATAGTGGAGAAGTCCATCAACACTATGGACCAGAGCTTAATGCTAATGCTAACAGAGAACTCATCACCCTCCTTGCTGCTAAAATGGTGATTAAATCAATCAATCAATCATCTAATAAACAAAGTAAACTTACCTTGGAGTAAATGTAGGTGTGTTTTGTAACTTTCCTCACGTTCAGTTGAGGACAGTCACATAACTGAACCACAGCCTGCATTTTTCCAGCGTTTGTTTTGGTTTGGGAAAGAGAATAAAAATGTCCCTGCAAACGTTCTGGACACCTCGAGTCACTGTTGCAGGTCCCCAGCAGCAATATTTCACCATGGAGTTATTAGAGTATAATATTAACACTGATGATACACATCGGAAAAAAAGTGAATTAACACAGTCCTTAATGGAGAAGCAGCGAGAATGTCCGACCTAGCAACAGTAACTAGGGAGGGGGTGGCCCAAGACAAAACCTAGAAGTTGTGACAGGTCAACCTCCTCCTCAGTCTTTGAGCCACAGTGTCTCCATTCACAGTGATGGACCCGATAGCGTCCACTGACCTAGCAATCGACCACTTCATTCCACCTGGTGGCAGCAGCAGCGCATCACTTTTGCTGTTTGCCAAACACCAATAAATGTGAGGATAAGACAACAAAGAAGAAGAGGAAAAAGAAGAAAAACAAACCGGAAAGACAAGATCAACCCTGAAGCTGAGTTGGTTGCTGCTTCTCTGTTTGCGGTTTACATACGGTGAGCTGATGACTAAGAAGAGACAGCTCACACTCGAACTTCAGGCATTGAAGGAATATATATTGAAAAACATGCAAAAACCCCTTTGAAGCCAGATCCATCAATCATCTCACTCACCTCTCCTTCTTTCCCTCCTCTGTAACCGTCTTATCTTGGATGGAGAGCATGGACGAACAGAGTTTCTGGTTGCCATGGAGACCTTTCAACAGAGCCACTCGGAGATCTACTGAATTATAGTGTTGAGTGGTTGAAGAAAGCGCTGAAGAAGCTTGAATCTGGAGGAAAGCGGTCGGGGGCGGGGGTGGATGACGCACTGGATCTGTGCCACACCGTTGGTGCTCAGCACTCTGTAGGGCTGCGTCACCTTCACAGCTGGCAGGGGAAAATGGGAGTTGCATGTTAAAATGTTGTTTCCACGCTCTACTAATAATCCCACAAAAGCTTCATTAATACACTTGTCACACAACTTTCTGTTTCTCAGAGCCGCTCTGTTACAGATGCCTCACAAAAATCCAAGAATTCCCACGGGCCATTCCTGTTTTCAACGAGAGTGCAGAGTTAAAAAAAAAAAAAAAAAAAAAGCTCTGTGGTTTGACTGCACACAGGAGCTCTGCAGAGTTATCACTGTGAAGCCGCAAAGTTCCCACGCAGTCCCAACATGAAACAAACAAAACCAAAAGTCTCCTAAATGTAACCAGTGACCATCCGGCAAACATGCAACGACAAAAAGGGAAGTCTGGTAACATGGAAAATTGGAATTTAACTGCGATTCAGCTTGTAAGGCTGTGAGGAAGATAACAATTGGATTTATAGATAAATTCAGTTCTAAGGTCAATCTCCAAGGGTTCTTACTTCTTACACCCGATTCATGAAAGAGCATGAAAAACCTGGAGTTTGGCAGGTTTTAAAGAGCACCATCCATAAATGATCGACCTGCAGTTGAAACTGCTTCCTCTCCTCTCATATTGAGCAACATGAAAGAGGGTCTAGTTTGGTTCTAGTTTGTGGATCAAAACAGGCAAGAACCTTCCTGGAGGTGCAGCAGAAAACACAAACATTTGGCTGATATTAAACAGTAAGAATAAAAATGAAAGCTATATATAAGATCTTGTGTTTGGTGATTAAATGTTGGTTAGAAAGTTCAAGCAAAGCGTTAAAGGATTAACTGCAAACTTCAACACCGCTTCAGTTACATCACTTCTAGACTTTGCTTGGAGCTTGGAGCTCAGAATTTTACATATAGCTACTCAGATATTGCTTTGACCGAACTAGAACATAAGTCTCTTTTGTAAAAACATCACTGCTAATGCCAGTTAGCAACGAAGCAGTTCTGCACACATGAACCTTTATTAAAGATGCTCAGTTCAGTTTCTGATGAGACTGAAGAAACAGAAGATAGTTTAATATTAACTTTTGCTTCAGACAGAACCTGTTTCTAATCTCCATGCTAAGATAACATGCTGCTGACCTCAACTGTTGATTTACAGTGAATATATGAGCAAGATGTTGATCCTCTGAATGCCTTTATATAGCCAGACTTTAGTCCACAGTCTGATTTTAAGCTTTAACCAGTAATATGGAGAAAAGTGTTCACTCAGTATCTTTCAGGAAACTAACCTCAAATATTTTGGCAGCACTTGATGAGGCACAGACTCGACTTCTCGGTTTCAGGCTCTCTGTCAGCAGCTCGTAGTAAATCACCCACTGTGTCATTTTGTCTTGTTTCATGTATTTTAAGCTCCCTAGCTTCTCTGAGCAGAGATGGTGTGACCACTCAGACCCTGAGCCTAATGCATTGCTCATTGAAACAAATGTTTGTCGTCCGTCCTGTGAATATCGTGCATGAATGAATTCATTAAATCTACTCTCTGATCAGTCTTACCTCATTACCTTCTGAAAGGTATTTTTTGCCAAATGATATGCATACTGTACATCCAGATAAAGACTTAAGCCCTGAGAACCAGTATTGGTGTTCCACAAGGCAGTAGTTTTGGCCCACTGCCAACAACCATCTAATTCAAATGATAGTGTTTTTTCCCCGTGGTTCTCGTCCAGCCCGTGTTCTCTTTGAAATTTATACATGTGATTTCTTTCACATGTAGTTAGAAGTAAGATCCCCAGTTGTCTTCACCATCACATTTCATGAGCGTCAAAACTTTTTTAAAGAAAGTCCAAAAATTATGACTACAGTTCAACAGGTGCCTTGACCGAACATTTAAATTAGAATGTTAAAACACAAATTTAGATCCCATTTGTTAGATTAAATGCTGTATATATATGACCATGACTTCTTTTTCTGTTGTATCTAAGAGAAGATAAAAAAACACAGAAATCATCATATGACTGAAAGTGTACTCACTACTCCACACAGGAAGACAGAGGCTGAGCACTGCCAGCACGATGCATCCCATCAAAGAGTGAGTCAGGAACATCCCACAGTGTTTTCAAATTAAAATTCTCTGAACGCTGCTGAACACACACACTCTGACACACAGATGAGCAAAATTCTGAAAATAATGCAAAAACAGTGAAACTCACCTTTATAGCCTGGCTCAGCTGTCATGGAAACTGTGTATGGCAGCACAGGAAATGACGACGGCGTTTTGCCAGTAAAGTCATACAGCAAACTTTGGGCGGCTGTGGTTCTGCTGGAACGCTGAGGAGTACAAAATTCAGTGATTTTAATAAATGTTTTTGCTCTCAGTTTGACAGCATGCTTTAGTCAAAAGAAGAGGAAGCTGCTCAAACAGAATAAAAGTCTAAATTCATGGTTAGAGTTTAAAAAAAACTTGATTCCCAAACAAACAAATTCAAGAGAAAGTCAGTTTGAAATTAAGAATGATCAGCGTTAAAGCTCATATATATTGATGCAACAGTTTATCTTAAACCAGAAATTGGAAATCAGTGTGAAACTTGTTTGGTTCAGCATTTTTAGATCTCAGTAATCACTTCAGTAAAGTTTGATCCAAACTACTAAAACGCTCCTGCACAATCTGTGTCCCATATTCTACATCCATGTTCTTTTTTGCTCCTCTCATACTTCTCTACTGTTATTGTCTCGATCGTCACCATTATTGTTTTTAGCATTAAAAGCAGTTCACCTTAACACCTTAACATAAAAGGCTCCACTTTCACGTAAAACGAAAACATCTGTGAAAATATCTTTTTTTTTTTTAAATGAAAGCTTCAGAACCTGAAATAAAACAACGTAGTATGTGAAAGTGTTGTTTTTTCCTTTTCACCTATTCTGATCCCTCCCTCTTACATCACAATTTTTTGACCTTTTTAAGACAGTTCAGTCTTCCTTAGAGGCTGTATGAATCTAATCAGTATTTTTAGCAAATGAGTGTGTGTGTGTGGAAAATTCAGATTTCTACCTGTGGAAACTTTTTCTGTGTGAATATTTCATTTGAATTCCTGTGGCTTCTGAATTTTCCCTCCAAGGTTAAAATAACATCACTTTTTTCACTATTATGTCAAGGTGAGAAATTTAATTTTGTATGAGGCCCCTCTCATTTCGTTTCATTTGACTTAATGTTCTCACTTCTACTTTTGATTTCATTTGTAGATGTTTTTCTTTTTACGCTTTGCAGTTGTAGCGCACGTATAACCCTAATTGTGGCTCAGACAAAAGACTTGAATGAGGTTAAACCTTTTCAGCGAAAACAAATGTGAGTTAATGTTCCTCTGAGTCCTGTATTGAAAAAACGGAGTGATTACGCAACACTCTGAGTTGCATGTGTCTCTTTCTTCTGATGAATGTGTTTGATCAAAAGGAGACATGACATGTCATCTAAAGAGGAGGATGGAGGGACAAAGTAAGGAAAGACTGAAGTGAAGCAACCTTATGATCATCAATGCAAAGGGTCCATTCAACTCCAAACAACGACACACTGTAAAACTGAAGGTGTGCGCGCGTTGTTTGTGGGAGGTACAGTCAACTGAAAAAGAAAGTACACCCTACCTGGTTTTCAGGGAGCTCAAAACAACCTCAGATCAACAACAACACATGACATAAGACACTGAGTTTCTGTGTCAGTGTGTCAGAAACTAAGTTTACCCTCACTGCTTCTTGTTTTTAAGAGGCCAGTAGCAGACAGTAGTCACCGATCAAAAGCAGGCGATTAACTGATCATCAGTCAGTTTGAGCATCTATATAAAAGCTTCAGCTCTGTGAATTGTTGCAGCCCATCAATCAGGGAAAGGTTATTAGAGCATTTTATCATTCAACATTCAACAATCTCACCTGGATGTCACAGCAGGTTTATCTCAGGGTCAGACTATGCAGTCCTCAGTGAAGCTGTTAAAAAAGTTTTTAGCTGAAATTGGGTCAGCTATCCACAGCTGATGATCATGTGTGAGGTTAGAGGGGAAACTGAGATCTTCTTATGACGTCCACCAAGGACCAGTCCAGACACCACATTAAAGTTGATGGTTAGGGTTAGGGTTAGGGTCCCATAACACATGACTAAGATCTCCAGATAACTCCTCCATCTTTAGAAAACTCTTCCAATATATGAATAAGATCTGCGTTAGACTCCATCCCCTCACCTGAAGAGAGCATTTCATCCTTTTTCCAACAGAGATTCATTGCCTCAGATGTAGATGTGCTGTTTCTCAGCTTTGAATCACTCAAGTGAGGGTTGGAGGTCTTCCTGCAATCACACGAGTCAAGTCAAATTTATTTATATAGCTCATTTAAAAACAACAAATGCTGAACAGTGTGTTACATTTAAATGCAATTGAAAAGTATAAAACCATAAAATATAAAGTCAATAAAAAGTTATAAAAATTAGAAAACACAATCAGAAAAAAGTATAATGGCAAAAGCAAAAGAAAAAATATGAGTCTTGAGTAGGGGTTTGAATATGGGAACAGTTTGAGCAATCAGTAGACGTGGAGATTAACTGATCCACAACTATGGAGCAGCTATGGAAAATCAGCTCTGTGCTCTAATTTGGACCTAGAAACATCTAAAAGTAGCTGGGCGGTTGATCATAGAGCTCTTACAGGGAGTACGTGAAAGATCACATAAATAAGATGGTGCTAATTCAGTTAAAACTTTAAAAGTAAGCAATTCATTTTCAAATCAATTCATAAAAGAACAGGGAGCCAATGAAAGAATGCCAAGCATGGACAAATATTATCATGCTTTCTCGGTTAAAATACGAGCTGCTGTGTTTTGGACTGATCCAAACCAGCATAAAATGCATTCCAGTAATCTAATTAGAAGGAGATAAAAGACAGGTCTTTGGAGAGATATGACTTCGCCTCAACAACCACCGTTAGCTGAAAAAAGCTAGATTTCTCAACTGTACTGACCTGTTTGTCCACCTTAAAAGAGCTGTCAAAAATCACACCCACATTTTTGGCAAAAGAGTGACTATACAGAGCCACAGGACCAACAATATTAATATGTACTAATGAGTCATGTTACCAAAAGCAAATGATCTCCATCTTGTTTTCATTAAGGTAGAGAAAATTGAGTCTCATCCATGTTTTTAGGTCAACAAACCAGTCCAGGAAAGGTTTCAGTAGACTGTAGATATCCAACTTAAAAGGCAAAGAAATCTGGATGTCATCAGCAAAACAATGAAAAGAAATATTGTATTTTCTGAAAATGGAGGCAGCATATACAATGAAAAAAGCATGGGGCCCAATGTAGAACCTTGGGGTGCTCCGCAAGTGAAAGGAATTTCAGCAGAAGAGCATTCACCACTATGCACAGAAATGTCCCTCTGTTAGGTATGACTTGAACCAATCCAGAACTGTACCTCTGTCTTGACATCAGTATCTCCATAGATCCACAGTATCAAATGCTGCAGACAGATCTAAAAGCTCTAAATCAGCAAAGTTCCCAGAGTTAACAGTTAAGAGAAGATTATCACAGTTTCTGTGTTGAGTGCAAAAATGTCTGGAGTTGATGAAAAAAAATTTTCTCCAGGACCTTGAACTGGAAAGGTCATTTCAGATATTAGTCTATAGTTGCACAAAACAGTTGTGTGAAGGTTTTTCTTTGTGATGAGGGACTACACAACAGCTGGAACATGGCCTGGTGCGAACAGCATATTAATCCAGCTGGCAATACATGAGCCAGCTGTTTGAAAAACAGTTGTAAAAAGGCGAGAAGTGTTGTCTCATGGAGAATCTGAGGGCCAGAAGCGATAAATTACCTCCTATAAAACAGAGAAGATCACAGGCTCTAACTTGTCAAAAACAGTTGGACATGAAAGAGTTTAGGGAGTGTCAGAATCAGCTGGAAATCTTCTTTCCAGTAATCTTGATGTTACAGCATCAGCACTACAAAAAAGATTTGCAACCAAGTTGAAAACATTTTAGAAAGAAAACATTAGATTTGTGATTACTGGAAACTATAGGATATCATAATCTACGAAAAGCAGTGGTTTATCTCTTCCTTGCTGCAAAACTGCAGACTTTCTTATGATTTCTTTGCAGTGCACTGGAGTGTAATGAAACACGGTATATGCATGATATCGTAAACTCTTTTCTTCCTGAGTTTGCTGACAAAGAAATGTCTTTATATTTGTCTATAATTTTCTTTTAAAGTCTGCGGCCCTTTAGAAAATAATGCTTGTGCTTTTTTATTTACACGATACGTGAAGCAAGCAAGCCTAATTCTTTCTTCAGTGACTTTTACTCTAAAAATTAATCACATACTCCTCTCTGGAATCAAACAATCATTTGTGCAGTTTCATCTTATGTGCATTCCTTTCAGGTCTGCTGCAGCTTATGTGCAGCAATATTGTGCACACAGTGGAAACAGCTAATTCTGTGAGTGTTTTCTCGGACTGATCAAAGTGGAAGTGCTGATGTGACATTTGGTGCCCTCATGACGTCACATCTATGTTTTGCTTGGAAACTCTTGCTGTGGGGTTAAACCCCATTTTTTTTTACAGAGCTGACTGAATTAACAGTCAGCACTACAGTCCTCAGTCACCAGGAAAACAGCACTTAGTTTCTGCTGCTGTCATTGTTTCGCAATGATTTACAGTATCAAGAAGTGCTGGAGTGTGATCAGATACTGTCAATATCTGCATGAGTCGCTGGTTTCAGTGTTTAATTGAAGCATCCAAAACACACAGAGTCTCAGAAATACCATCTCTGATATTATCATGTTTGGTAAGTTGACATGCAGTAAAACACGAAATGAGCAAAGCACCGAAACATGTCACAGCGTATTTTGTTCTTTTGTAATTTCACGCCGTGTGGTCTGCAGGAATGACATGCTGTACCACAACCTCTTTATGTCTCATTTAATGCCCTAAAACAACATAAAAAAGCCTAAAACCAATCATCCTCTACCTCCTGTGGTCTGACAGTACTGAATTATATTGGTGTAGTTGCTGTATACTGGATAGTTGTTAAAACATGGAAAAAAAAAATCTATTCTAAGAAATTCTGTTTGTGGTGATGAGCTTAAATTTTATTTCTGCTTCAGCTCTCGACATCTTCTCTGTCTTTAGCAGATAATATCGTACTCATCAGCCATTTATCCAGCAGGAGAAAATTACCACTGCAAGACAGAAATGAAGACCTGCCAGTTCAGATTTCGGCAGAATCCAGTTTTCTTTCTAAGGACGATTATCAACTGTATACAGTAACATGATCAAGAGTTCGTCTGCTTCCTCTGGATTTGACTTAGATTTCCAGGGGACAGTACTAATGGATGCAGGAGAAATGGCCTCTGGACAGGTTTTCGTTCTGCCTACCAGACCAGTATCAGTCCAGCTGCAGCCTCAACTCCCACCAGGACCGTTTTTATAAAAAGCTCTTCCAAATGCTGCCGGTTTCAGACCCCTTTAGCGACTTTTTTTTTTTTTTAAGTGACTATTGACTAATCGGGCATCTTTTTCTGCTGTTATTGAAGACTTTGATAAATAGATGTACTTTTTGGCATCTAAAATAAACCTTTAGCTACCTGAAACTTCATCTGAGAGGCTCTGATCTGTTTACCCGCGGCCTCTACGGGTATAATGTCAACGTAAAAGTCGCTTGTGGTGTTTTATTTTGATTAAAATCCAGATTCGTTTGGCAACACGGTGGCTTGGTGGTCAGCACTGTTGCCTCACAGCAAGAAGGTTCCTGGTTCGAACCTCAGCAGGTCTTTGCATGTTCTTCCGTGGGTTTCCTTCAGGTACTCCGGCTTCCTCCCACAGTCCAAAGACATGCATGTCAGGTTGATTAGTGGTTCTAAATTGCCTGTAGGAGTGATTGTGAGTGTGCATGGTTGTTTGTCTTGTTAGGATTTTAGAATAAACCCAAAATAGTTAAAGCTAAAACTTAATTGCCTGTAGGAAGGCTGGCTGTTTTTATGACTGTGAGTACTCAGTTTGCTGCAGTGGCGCCAGCAGAAAAAAAATCTGATGGTGGCTAGCAAGGCAAATTTTTAGGGTGGCATACCCAACCAAAAAAAAAAAAAAAATTATATATATATATATATATATATATATATATATATATACACACACTTTACTTTATATATATATATATATATATATATATATATATATAGACAAATAATATGTATATATATATATATATATATATAAATATATATAATATATTTATATATTTTAACAGTATTTTATTATCACTTTACTTATATTAACTTGTATATTTATGTTATTCAACTATTCATGACAATAAAATAGCCAACACACAACGAATTCTGAAAAGGACTTTTGTGGGTATGTATGTTATACAGAGTTTGCAGTGTTTGTGTAGTATATTTATTTGACTGGAAATACGTGGATATACTTTATACATGTGCATACTGAATGAGTGAGACTTTTGCTTGCTCTATGAAGTTAGCACGCTAAGCCGAAAAGTTAGCATAGCTAACTAACCACTTTGCTGAATTGCTTTCAATCTACAGAGGTTAGAGGATGAAACGAAAACACGATATATCACATTTTTTTGGCAAGAGTGGAAGTACTAGTGAGAAGAAAAGTGAGAATGTTGAGAAGCAGAACCCCAATGTAGAAGAAGTACCGGTATGCAGTGAGGATGAGTCCAGGGTGAGAACAGGGACAGAAGGTGCAGACGATGAATCAAGAATTCCTGGGCCTGAAGGTAACATTCAGCTACTGAATTGGATGATGAAGACATCAGTAGTAGAAATCCATTGATCTTGCTGTTGTGCATTAAGTGTTAAATTAGCCATTATGAAATGTTACAAAAATGGGTTGGATGTTTCTTCCTTCAAAGAAGAAACATCCAACCCATTTTTTGGGTTGGATGGGTTGGATGTTTCTTCCTTGAAGGAAGAAACATCCAACCCATTTTTTGTAACATTTCATAATGGCTAATTTAACACTAGTAGTAGAAATCAATGGATTTTGTTACCTGCAGGCCCAGGAATTCTTGATTCAACGTCTGCCCCTTCTGTCCCTGTTCTCACCCTGGACTCATCCTCACTGCATACTGGTACTTCTTCTACATTGGGGTTCTGCTTCTCAACATTCTCACTTTTCTTCTCACTAGTACTTCCACTCTTGCCAAAAAAATGTGATATATCGTGTTTTCGTTTCATCCTCTAACCTCTGTAGATTGAAAGCAATTCAGCAAAGTGGTTAGTTAGCTATGCTAACTTTTCGGCTTAGCGTGCTAACTTCATAGAGCAAGCAAAAGTCTCACTCATTCAGTATGCACATGTATAAAGTATATCCACGTATTTCCAGTCAAATAAATATACTACACAAACACTGCAAACTCTGTATAACATACATACCCACAAAAGTCCTTTTCAGAATTCGTTGTAGCATTGGTTTTGCTGCTTGAATGCACTGCATGCTTTCTTCAGTTTCCAAACTGACTTCAGCAGCACCTCCGAACATCGGGTCGAAGAGAGGGGAGGGGGAGGAGGGATCTGAACGGAGCAATGGATCTACTGCATGTAACATTGGGCGTAGGGATCCCGTTGTGGTCTGATTCTTATTCTTACTCATATATATTTTTGTTGTTGCTATTTCTGTTAAAAATATAGAAGCCTATGTTTAAAATATATTTCCTAGATCTACATAAATCCAATGCGCCTCCTTGGGGTGGCTAAGGGGTGGCTCAGAGTAATCCAGTGGTGGCTGTAGCCACCCCTAGCCACCACATGGTGGCGCCATCGGTTTGCTGCTTTAGGTTTTATGACTTAAACGACTGGAACATCCTGGACTCGTGCACCCCCCAAAAAGTTTGTGAATGCCACAGATAAACAGTTGTTTATTATCCTGGACTTTAAGACTGAAGAGCTGTTGGCCATCTGGATTCTGAGACAAAGAGCAATAAACTCAGAAGAACGCAAGGATCCGCCTATAAGAACTGAGACAATCTGACATTCAGGGTGCATTTTCCTGGCATCTCTTGGGATGTTAGGAAGATGTACCATTGGCCAATTAAAATATTCTGCATGGCATATTGAATCTTTGTATTCATCATTGTATATTAAACTCTTTAATTGGTCTTTGTTTCTAGTCTCATCAATGGCACCAGATAAAAGAAAACTGAGAATAACTTTAAGTCTACATGTGGCCCTGTGATGGACTGGTGACCTGTCCAGGATGGACCCCTGCCTTTCACCTGAAGAGAGCTGGGACAGACTCCAGCAGATCCCCGTGACCCTGCAGAGGATTAAGCAGGTATAGATGATGGATGGATGGAATAGATTTTTTTCTGCCTGACTCATTATGACCTGCTTCTGCCAGGTATAAACTGACCAAAACAGCCTGGTCTGAGCTGCTTCTGGGAAAAACACCTCTGGCCCCTGCAGGACCCAACCTGCCATTTTATCAGGAGCTTAGTCGTGAGTCATGGACGCGGAGGGAAGGCTCCGGATCAGATTTCAACTCAACGAGTCAAAGACAAACATGCTATCATGTTTCATGTCTCCGGACTATTCATGTCATGTTCCTGGTTTTCCTTTACTCATTGCTCTCCTTAACCTCAGCTCCCCAATCACTTGATCTAGCTCACTTGTGTTCTGCCTGATTACCTTTATAAGTCTCTCCCAGATCATCTAAAGCTACCAGCCGAAGAGATCCAGCCTGTTTCCAAGACAAAGAAAGAACCAAGCTCAGAACAACCCTGACCACGTTCTGGCCTCTGAACTCCTGCTTTACCTGCTCCTTGCCTGGAAGATTTGTTTAATCCCAGATCCTATGGTTAAGATCCCTGCCTGGCCCTCTGGATTCTGCTCAGACTGCTGATTTCTTCTGCCTTGTATTACCAGTGGAGTCCTCATCACATGTCTGGACCATTATACGGACCACGCTTTCTCCCTGGGACGTCCCCCTTCATATCAGCAATAACCCAACAACTGGGTCTGACCTCATCCCGTATAAAACTGTGCAAACCTGCCTAACCCCCGTCACTCACCGGCCTCTCTCTCTGCTTCAGATCTGGAGTCGGTCCCCGTGGTCCAGTGTCCAAAGAAGCAGTTTTTAAGATAAAAGCCAATAATGTCATGGTTTAGGTCAGCCATGGCAGACTGTCAGTGTTCTCCCTGTCTCTATGCTTCCTGTTTTACTTTGAAGGTCTGTCTTGTCTATGTTGTATTCTGCTTTTCTTCCTCCCCCTTGTCATCCTGATTGTCTGCACCTGCCTCTTGTTTGTCCCTCTGTATATTTAAGTCTTGTCATTTCCCTGTCTGTGCTGGTCTGTCTACTTGTGTTCCTGTGAATTTCTCTACTGGTTTTTCCACCTGTTTTTCCTGCATGTTTACCTGCCCAGATTACTTTGTGGATTTTCAGTTTAGTTTAGTTTGGGGGGAATACTCCTGTGTCTGGGTTCTCCATTCCACCTCAAACTATGACACACGAAAGTTTGAATCTATGTATTGGTGGCAATATCTGGGTCCTTAATTTATGAACTCATCACACTTGCATCTTATTATCCTGTGTGCTGGGTTAACGTTACGAAGCATCCATCCATCATCTTCAGCTTGGTCCATAGTCGGGTCGCGACGGCAGCCGCCCAACATAGGAAACCCAGACCTCCCTCCCCCCCGGCAGCCTCCATCAGCTCCTCTGAAAGAACACCAACATGTTCCCAGACCAGCCATGGGACATAATCTCTCCAGTGTGTCCTGGGTCTGCCCTGTGGTCTTCTCCCAGTTAGACATGCCCGAAACACCTCTCCAGGGAGGCGGCCAGGAGACATCCTAACCAGATGAACAACCTCAACTGGCTCCTGAGTCCCTACTCTGAGTCTCTCCTGAATGACTGAACTTCTCACCCTATCTCTAAGGGAGAGTCCAGCCACCCTACAGAGGAAACCCATTTCTGCCACCTATATCTGTGATCTCGTTCTTTCGGTCACTACCCACAGTTCATGACCATAGGAGAGGGTTGGAACAAAGATCGACCGGTAAACAGAGAGCCTTGCCTTTTGGCTCAGCTCTCTTATCAGCACACTTTTGGTGTTATGAAGCAGTGCAATTTAAATCCAACCTATCTTTTCTTTCCTAAACCTAAACGATAAGTAGACAGTCATTAGCAGTCATTGCCTAAAAATTAAATAATAGTGACGCTTCAAGCTGCAGTTTGTGGATTAAAATGGGATTCATGCCCTGTGACTGAAAACAGGTGGGCTGGGCACACAATAACCAAACAATCTGTTTAGTTAGATATAGGGAAAAAGCAGAGTTTAACAACATTAATCAAGAATAATCTCAAAGGAAAAAAAAAGTTTACCTTGATGTGCTGGAAAGGACACTGTCTTCTGTGTTAAGAGGAAATGACAAAATGATGGAACATGAAGCAGTCTAAATTAAAATAGGCTTTAAGCATTAAGTTCTTTCCCAACATGATAACTCTGTTTTCTGTCTTACTGAATGAATAGTCTTTCATCGGCAAAATACATTAAAAGTGTCAAAAAAAAATCAGTCATTTTTAAATTTGTGCTGGGTGTAATGCAAAAGTTTCACCAAATCATGTTCATCAGCAGGAATTTGACAACTTTCGTTGAAATCAAGGTGCACAGGAGAAGAAAGGAACGTCTTAAACAACTAAAAACTGCTGCTTATGTAGAGTCAAAGTCTGAAAACATCACGTAGGATTATTATTATTATTTTTTTTTTTTATCACTGTTCTCCATTGAAAAATAAATCTTTCAACAGCCTGCCTTTGAAGAAACCAAATGTTGGAAAGGTCAGTCATATTAGTAAAACGATTCATTTCCTGCATTAAGCATGAAACCACTTATTTTCAATAATGATCGCACGTTGAGCGCCGTCATCGCTGATAAAAATCTCTCGCATCCATTTCTGAGTAAACCACCCCATTTATGAGAAATTTCAGAGCTAATTGAGGTGTACCTTGATTTAACCTGAAGGAAAATTAGTCATGTCTTCTCACATTAGCCAGAGAAGGAAATTCATTCTTTAGTGCAGTTTTCTTTTGTACTCTTTATGCAACTTTAAAAAGACCACAGTTACACAATTCAATTCAGTTCAATTTTATTTGTATAGGGTCTGTTACAATGTCAATTGTCTCTAGGCGCTTTACAGAGACCCAGAGCATGACCCCCGAGCAAATATCATCAACTAAAAATATAATATTGAATCCTAAACAAGAATAATGGCAGGTTAAAAAAAAAAACTACCACAGAGGGAGAAAAAAACCTTTAAGCCAAACAGTGGCAAGAAAAAACTCCACTTTAAGAGGAAGAAACCTTGAGCAGGACCTGAATCATATGGGGGGACCTTCCTGCTGAAGGCCAGCCGGGTAAAGAAAGAAAAGAGGGGAGAGACAGGACAGAGAGAGGATGGAGGACAGAGAGAGGATGGAGGACAGAGAGAGGAGAGCACACAAATGACTGAATGTAATGACCACATAAACAGATGCAGGTAGCAGCACTGAGGTGAGATGGTCAGAGGACTAGATCACTGGTCACCACGCCAGCCGACACCCCAACTGAATAAAATAACTGATCAACTGCACTTAAAGGTGCAGCAGCATCTTCACTTCATATCCTTTGAATACAAAGATTTAAAGTAGGGTAGTTTATTGCTTTATTATTTATTTAACAGCTGCCTGCATTTATATTAATGGATAGTGCCAAAGCCACAAGACAGCGATGGTGCACCGTGGTGTGCTGGTGCATGTGGTGTTGGTGTGGTGTGCTGTGGTCTATGTAAATGAACCCCCCCCCCCCTCCACACCAGAGCTAAAGCAGCCCAGCAGCCAGACAGGAAGTAGTGGGGTTGTCCTCTAGCTCTTCCTCAGCATCAACCAGTGACCACAACCAGAACCACGGGCTGACACAGTTGGTGCCGGCGTGTTGGGCCGCTGTCACGCAGAGCACTGGATTTTCCTTCCAGGTCCAGCGGGAGCCGTGAGTTAGCCTGGATGAAACGTAGCTGAGCAGTTAGCACCACCTTCCTTCATCCACAGACGAAGGTTTTATGTCTGGGTGACCTTTGAACAGGCTAGCTCATTAGCAAGATCCCTACCAGCACCAAGCTCTGAGAAGCCTTGAGGACCCAAAGCCCTCGTTTCAAATGTCGTCTCAGAAGCAACCTGGGAGATGAAGGCGGATGGACAAGTTGCAGAAAGATGAAAAAGAGCACACTTGAGAAAACCCATGGGTGCTGCCGCACGGCGGGGGCGGGGGCGGGAGGGGAGATACCATTTTAAGGAAGCTCATTTCTTAGAAGTTACCAAGTTTGACTCATTCACCACTGCTGGATGAGCTCGCTTGTCACCAGTTGAAGCAAATTTTTTTTTAAAACTGATGAGCAGCGTCTCCAGCACCGTTGACGTGAAATGAAGCACCTCCTTCCTGCAGACTGGAGACGAGAGACAATACACGGATATGTGGTGAGAGAGAAGAAGATGAATGAATGTTTTGGAACTCCAGAAACCAAAACAGCTTTCCAGAAAAACAAAAAAAACAAAAAATGTGCAGAATCTGAGAGCAACGGCGGCGCTGGAAAATGTGTGCAGCGCGTCACGTGTGAGCACGTGTGCTTTGCTGCCTCCATCCGTAATGCCTGAGTGTATTAACCACATCCTGACTGTTCAACTGCAGCAAAGCTCAAACAGAAAACATAAAAAAAATCAAAAAGTTAAATATGAAGACGCTCTTAAAATCCACAAAAGGTGCCACACTGCTCTGATCCTCCTTCACCAGTGACCTTCTGTGAATCCAGGTGCTGTTTTAGACGCGTTATTGTTCATCATGTTTGACAGTTTTAACCTCTTCCACCATCAGAGGCTGCGAGGCCTCCCGCTGCTTCTGAGACTACAGAGGATGCAACGTTACTTGTGTTTCGCGTCCGTCGCATCAGATGCGTTCGAGCTGCAGAAGCAAATGTGCTGATCAGCACCAGGCGCAACTGTCACAGAAAGCAGGGCGACCACAAGCCGAGGAAGCTGTTTCTAAACAGAATCAGGCTCCTCCACTATGGAGACATGCTTCTGTAGTCAATGCAGTCTGCAGTCGTTTTTATGTCCAGATGTGTGAGCGGTTCATCCCACGGGCACTGATGCGCCTCCGTACCATCAGATGGCCCGGTGGTCCCTCCTCTCCCTGGTTCAGAGGACGCAGCGTCTGTGGTTTCCAAAGGGAATTTCAAATTTCCATGCGCCTGACCGCAGTGACAGTTTTCCACTTTGCCTCTGTCTGTTTTCAATGAGCTTTGGCTCAATGCAAAGGCATTTCTCCGTCATTTTGACATATTCTGTGGCTTCTTCTTTGCACGAGAGAGCTTGAACCTACATTTGTAGATGGGAGGCTAACTGGGATTTCTGGAAGCATGTCTGAGCCCCTCCAGTGGTTTCATCACAGAATCGTGTCTGTTTTTAATGCAGTGCTGCCTGACAGAAAGTGGCATATTATGCTAGTGGCAGTGCTTGTTTTTTGCCCAAATTATGCTCAAATTATGCTCGCTTTTCAAAACTATGCTACTTTTTTTTTTAAATTATTCTGTGCACAAACTTCACAACTCACAAGACAAGTTTGAAAATGTATTTTATTAACCCTGGCCTGACGTTCTGGGCCCGGTTGTTCAAAACCTGGGTAACTTTATCCGGTGGTTAGGCCTATATGGCGGATAAATCTGCAATCCAGCGAATAGTTATCCAGCGAACAAAAATAGGCGGCACAAAGCCTGGATAGTGTGGTGGATAACTATCTGCGGATAGCTTGCTAACCATCGCGTGTAGCAGAGCGTGACACAGTTTGCGCAAGGTTTTGCACTAAAATGGCCTCCAGTTACCACGGTGAAGTATGCAAATTTTGAGTAAACACTGGGAGAAAGACTAAGGAGTCTGGGACCGAGACACAGACGTCCGGTTCCGTTTCATCGAATTCCCACAGAATCTCAACACAACTAAAAAGCAATCGCAAAATAGGAGTGGAACTAACTGTTAATAGTAATCTATCGTTTTTAGTAGCTGAGATCTTCGTTTTCTTGAATTATTCTAAAATTGTGTTATTAAGACAAGAAAATATACGGTTTATGCTAGCAGTGCTACTTTTGGAAAAAGGGCAAAAATTATGCTCAATTCCTCAGATTATGCCTAAAAATTATGCTAGCACAATCGGCAAGATTGTGAAATAAAGGCAAGAGCCTAGCCTGTTGACAGAATGAGTTGCAGTTGCTTCACGCAGGTGTCCAACTTTTTTTCTTTTTTTTTTTTAAGACTTGTTGCTGCCTTTGGATTCAAAACAGACTGATGTTCTTCATGGGAAGATAAAATGTCTCACTTTCGACATTGTCAACTATCATTTTCACTTTCCTGAGTTCTGTTGTGAGTAAAATACGGGTTTATGAGATTTGCAAATGACTGACATCAGTTTTAACATACATGTTACACTGCCGCTGTTAATTAGATATTTATTCATTGTCAGCCTTTTCCTGAGCACACCTCGGTCTCTGATGAACGTGTTTTAACTGTTGTTGCTCTCAGCTGCTACCCGTCTGTGGAGGGAAATTTTTATTTGGTTTATTCATCTTGTAATTTTGTTCATTTTATTTGTCTTTAACGATATGTTTAAAAGTGATTTTTCATAACAAGACCAATACACATCATAATGTGTGACAAAAAGGCAAGCACGGGGGTCAGCTGTGATTCATCGATCATGGAGACACAGCAGGGGTCACCTGTGATTCTGAATAAACATTCCTAAATTCAGTAAACATCAAGTAAATAACTTCTTGATCAAGGAACTGTAAAACGTCCCTAAATTCAATCAGTCTGTTTTAAGACAAATATCCCTTTGCCCTCCCCACTACCTGCTGTGATCCACTCTGTATGTAAAAACCTGTAGAAGAATCAACACCTTTTGTCTTGGTATAAAAGAATTCATTCAGTATTCTGTGGAGTACTGACTGACAGCTCTCCTTATGTGCACCTAAGATTTTTGTATTTTTGTTTCTTTTCTCTTTAATAAATTCTATTCTGATTTTCTCATCGAGATCGGATCATATTTTTTCCACAACACGTCTCATACAGGACATTTGTGAAACCCAGATGATCTCACTGGCTAAACAACTGTTGATGAAAATAAGAATTTTATTCTGGGGAAAGATCTGTTTGTTCTCTGAGGACAATCACAGCCTCAGATTTTTTTCTACAGGGTTTCCCCGGGGTTAAGAAGAAATGCTGAGGGCAGAGGAAGGACGTCTCCCTCCCACCTGAAGCCTCTGTCTGCTGCTGCAGCGAGGAGAGACGCTCACGTCCCGACACCAGGTTCGTCCCACATCTGCAGCGGCGCAGCTGCGACGCATTCTGGCCTTCTGTTGTGCATCCAAGAGCTGCACGAATATGAAGTTGCTCCATAAAACAAACTGCCACTTGCACTCTCTCAGACGAGGATGAGACACTCATGTGAGCTTTAACTTCAACTCAAAAAAAAAAAGAGCGTTTCTCACTTCTCATAACGGGTGGAAAAACCTCTGGATCCCACATCTGCCCGCAGATTCATGTGTGTTTCGTAATGACTGTCGCTCTGAGCCGATGTCCGTTTGGGTAATAAATTAAAAGATGACAAAAAAAATATTTCTTCCATGTATGGCCTGAATATGTCTTTGTTATAACTTCAGTTCGTGCAGAATAAGAGATTCTCTATAAAAAAATATAGTAGGCATTATGTGTAGAACAGTTGCTCCTGATCCTTTAAATTCCTCTGCACTGTGGCTCATCTGTTTTAGCTCACACAGAGCATCTGAAAACTTTCCACCACGTGGATCTACTGAGGAGAACCTGCCATCAGCGTGAGGACTTATTTGCACTAAACTCCCTTTGTTTTTTTGTTTCTTCCTGCACAGCAAAGAGAGAAGGAAAATGCTGACAGAGCATGTGAGAATCTCTCAGTCATCCTGAGAGGTTTTGCTGTCTGAATAACCGGAGCGGAGGGTGAGGAGGGTGCGGCTCTTCCTACCTGAGAATCCTGCAGCCTCACCAGCGCTGGAAGGCGCCAGCAGCATCCAGATGTTGCCCCCCTGCCCCGGTCGTCCGTGTCGACGGAGGTCTTCCTCTCCCGGGAGGAGCGAGCAGGAGTGTCGCCCCCGTCAGGCGAGGCTGGGGGGCTGTAGGCGGCCGCCCTTTGATAAGCAGCACCTCAGCAGACTCTCGGCTGCAGAGCAGAAGGTGAGAGTGGATGTGGATGTGGAAGGAACTCTGAAACCACACCTGCAAACGTGCACAGACACGAGCTCACAGGGACTGTTGGCAGCCACGTAGACAGCCTTAAACGGCTGTCTGAGCACATGAACCCACGTGCAGTCGACTGACGTTTTACTTACCAGGACATAAAGTATATAGAGAAATTCAGGCAAAATATGATAAACTGACATGTTCTGCTGAGCTGTATCGTTATTTATTCATCTAAAAACTCAGCCAAAGTGAATTAACTGAAAACTAAAGCTTCCCCCATGATTGAACAGCTTCTAGAAGCATCTTCAGCATCAGTGATGTCTTTTACATCCCTGCGGAGGAAATCTTTTCCCATGCCTCTACCACAGTTGCTCCACTTCAGTGATGTTTCAGGGTCGTTATGTATCCGCACCTACCTGAAGCTCCCGCAGCGTTTTCACTGTTACTGGGAATCCAGGGTTCATTTCTTTTATTGATCAGTCTGCTGTACGTTTCCCGGTGTGTTTGGGATCGTCGCTCAGTCGCGTGGCAAGGAATTACGTGAGACTCGTATTTGACTCGAAGATACTTCGAGGCCCCTGTGGTGAGTGCAGGTGAGTGCAGGTGCCTCGGTCCTGTGGCTGCAAATCATCACCCTCCCACCGCTGTGCTTGACAGACAGCAGGAGGCGTTTGTGCTGAAATCTTGTGTTGGTCTCATCTGTCCAAAGCACATTGTTTTGGGAGTAATGTGGTTTGTTCAGATGCAACTATGCAAATTACCTGGAAACCCCTCCAAATAAGCCACGCATGTTCAGTCTCTTCCTCACACTGTAAAAAAAAATTTTTTTTTAAGTAAAAAAAAACGGTAATTTTCCAGCAGCTAGCGATAGAAAAATACCGTGAAATAACTTTTTCCCACTATTAGAATACAGTTTGTAGTTGTAATTTCACAGATTCTTTCCGAATTATTATGATTAAGCACCTTCAATAAAGTAATATTGCAAAAGGTTCTGCAGAAAAATACCATTATTTTACAGGTTTTTTTTACCAAATTATGATCAAACACCTTTATAAAAATGATAATGCAAAAAGTTCTGCAGAAAAATACCATTATTTTACAGATTTTTCCCAAATCATCATCAAGCACCTTTATAAAAATGATAATGCAAAGAGTTCTGCAGAAAAATACTGCTTTTTTTTTTTTGAAATATCAGCCTTTACTTGACAGTGAAGGAGAAACAGGACAGAAAGAACAGAAAAGACACCCAGGCCAGGAGTTGAATCCACAACCAACCACACAAGGACTGTAGCCTTTGTGTTTTAGTGGATCCTGGCCCACAATACCTCACAGAGCCTTGGTGCTGGCCAAATGAATAATTTGTCAACTTCCTGTTTCCGCACACACTGCAGAGAAAACTTTGTTTTACAAACTTTATTAAACAAACTCAAGGATACTCATTCGAACACAGACAGACTTAACTCAGGGTGACACAAATTAACATGTTAAATGTAAGGGTATAAGGGTGTAAGGGTATGAATAAACAGGGGGTCAAACCAGCAACAGACTTTACGTGGCAGCATTAAATCAAATAGCTAACAAATAAACACAGATAAGCACCTAAACAACCAGAACTGCAAAGGATGCTGGGAAATGACCTAAAAGGACCTGACAGATCACAACAGTATGTTGACCATCTGTCCTAACCACTGTGCCACTGTGTGGCCCATCACTGGCATTTCTGTAGTCCTGAAGTCTTTAATGAAGATCTTAATACTATGTCTTGTGATAAATGTCATATGGCAAAATCAATTCTGCTATTGAGATTGAAAATTTAAAGTATGTTGGTTCTTTAAAGAACTTAAAGATCACCACTTCTTAAATATACTACTTACTGCCTGGACTATTGCAATACAGTATTTTCTAACTTTTCTCATTAACATTTATCAGATTCTTTAGCATGTAAGTACTTCTACACAATGTGACATCACTGAGTGACTGGCCAGAGGCGCAACATCTCTGTAACTTTCAACCTCAACAGATAGCAGATTCAGGTATACACTTGATTTCTATTTTAATTGCATAATGTTTGAGGTAATAGAATACAAGTTTGGGAAATTTGTTTACACAATTATTTTGAACATTAAAGTTCACATAAATGTGAAACTAGTGAGATTTTCCTTAAAATTACACAGAAAGACATGAGATTGTTAATATGGACATAAACCTTGATTTAAACAAGCTTCATATTTACTTACAGATAATTATTGTCATTTTTTACGAAGAGAGCATTAAAAAAAGAGAAATGAACATAGTTTGTCATTTCTGGTACAATACTTTAAGAAAACAACTGTGTTGTAAAATTTACAAGAAATGTCTGTCATTTTACAGTTTTGGAGACTATTTTAAGAGGACAGTAAAGCCACTGTAAAAATTTAGAGTTATTTACCGATAAATTAGGATTTTCTTTTTACAGTGCAGTGTCTTCTTCGTCTTTCAGAAATTCCCTTCCTCTCTGACCATCTTCTGCATCTTCCTCTGCCACACCAACAAAGTGCACATCGTTGTTCCCCACATCCGTCATTATACAGTTTTGGAGACTATTATTAGAGAACAGTAAAACTACTGTAAAAATTGAGAGTTATTTACCGTAAAATTAGGATTTTTTTTTTTACAGTTTCTTCAGTCCCCTCCCATCTGACCATGTCTTCTGCATCTTCCTCTGCCACACCAACAAAGTGCACATCGTTGTTCCCCACATCCAGAAACCTCCTCCTTTTTTTATCCGTACAGTCACGAACTTCAGCATTTAACTCGCTAACTGAGTCCCGTAGAGCCTGAGACACAACTGTTGGGTTTAACAAACTCTCTGAGCGTCTCACGGTCTGATCTTGGGGTGTCGCAGTTTAAAACAGTCTTGCAGACCTCACATTCATCCAGAGCTTTGCAGACAAGTCTTTCTCTCCGCTGTGGCTTCCTCCAGTGTTCCCAGTAGAAGGTAGACAGGCTCTCCACCCGTCTCACCGTCAGTCGATCTTTTCCCGGCTGAACTGGCGGGAACACAACCTGGAAGTTCTTATGAGGTTCAGTCCATCGATTTTCTCCCCCATTTTGTCACTGCCTTTCTAATTGGCGGGAAGTTCGCATAGTCGCTTCAAAACTGGAAGATTACGTGAGTTGCAAAAGTCCCAAATGCAGCGGTGACGACCGGCTTCGACCAGTGCTGCCACCCAGTGGACGCCTTTTTCTCGCCGCACTTGAGTTTCCTCCACTGCACAGGTCTTAAACTGATCCGTTAAAGGGCCGTGTGGCTGGCAGGTTTTTGTTCCAACCATGCAGCAGCACAGCTAAACGTTTTTTAGCCAATCAGCTAGTTGTCTTCACTAAAGGTCTGAATCAGTTCAGCTGATTGACTGAAACCAGTCAGCTGTGTTTCTGCACGGTTGGAACAAAAACCTGCAGCCACATGGACCTTACACGGATCAGTTTGACACCCCTGGGCTACTGTTTCTCTAAGATAATGGCTGATTTCCTCCCTCCCTGGCATTGCGTTAACACACACCTGAATGCTCCAGACCAGCGACATGATAAAAACCTCTGCTTTTATGGAGGTGCTCACACCTGATTGGTAGGTCAGTTAATCCAGTGGATTTATTTTTTTATGTCCTGATATTTTAAAGCTTCTATTTCAAAGATTTTTTTTTGGTTTTTTTTCCACATCTGTATTTACACAACGGAGCCAAGTGCAAACATTACTGTGGCCACGATATTCAACAGATACATAACTTACAGCAGGAAGTAGCTCTTTTTTGGATGTTTTTTTTTTTTCCTTTTTGAACCAGAACCGGTGAAAGTGATTCTGTGTTCCGGTCCTTTAATAAAGGCCACGACGAGGACTTCAGAGATGAACTGATGAGACTTTGATGACAACCTGCTTTGTTTGACGTCTGCGCTGAGCTCACAGTGCAGCTTTGAGTGCAGCAGAGGAGCCGTTCAACCACTAGAGGTCAGCAAATCAAGACTTTACCTGCTGCTGAGCTGCCGTCAGCCAGATACAGGCTGATTCAGTTTGTAGCCCCTCACTATTGGCAGATTAGGGGTTAAAAAGCTGCATCTATTCATACAGATGGATTCATTTAGTCTGAGATCATGCAGAGGGGGAAAAAACTGTCTGTCTGTGGTTGAGTTCGTTTCTTTAGAAAACGTCCTGAGACTCTGAAGCAGCTCTCTGAGCTTGAAAGGCTGGAAAGGCGGTCGAGGCTCTGAGCCATCTGATGCAGATGCAGCATCTCTTCATGATGAAAATAAAAGTCAAACAGAGAACCGCTGGGTGGAAGTTTTTAATTCCTTTTACATCATCAGTCTGTTGAAAGGCATCGGGGGACGTCCCTGCTGAGGCTGAAGGTTACGGCCCGTCAGCTCGTCTCTCTGAGCTCAGCCTGCAGCTGCGTGGAAAAAAAAAAAAAAAAAAAACGACGCTCTTCTTCATCCCGCAGTCTCTGAGAAGATGTTTTGAGGTTTGAAATGTGAATTGTTTGCAAGAAATTTTAAAGTGGAAAAAAAAAAAAAAAAACACCTGTTGGGTTTTGGCAGCAGACAGTAACTGCTGCTCACAGCGACTCGGTTCACGCTCATACAGGCTTTTATCTGCGCCGCTGCTGAAAGTCTCCATCATGTCTAGGGATGGGAATTGATAAGATATTTCTGATTCCGATTCCATTATCGATACTGTTTAACGACTCGATTCTTTATCGATTCTCTTATTGATTCTAATTTGGGAAAAAAGGATAACAAACAGTTTTATTATCATCAATTTTTTTTACTTAGAAGTCACGACCTTACAAACTCAACAGCGAGGTCAAAAGAGGCCCAAAGCCTGGATAACGTGTTAACTGTTGTAATATGTAACTGTGCAAATACACAAGAATGTGGAACATTTTATTGATTTTTCCTAATAGAAATTTTAAAAAACTCTCCCTTTTAAAAGGATATATGAGCTCACTAAGCACTCAAAAATAATAATAAAGAAAGATAAATACTATCAAATACAACAGAACAGTGCATAGTACAAATCTGCAAATACTATTAAGAATTAACAATTCTTTTGCAGTAAAAATAATCATGTCTTCCAGCCTCTGAACCAGCCAGACTCTCTCTCATCACGGTCATCTTCTAAATGTAATGCAGAAGGCATTCGTTTAATAGCACAGCGTTAATGTTATAGCGTGTTTTACAAAGAAGCACATAGGCAGTGGCATAGCTACTTACCAGAGTTTCCCTCCGTAGTAATCGCAGAGGTGATCTTAGCTTGGCTACTGCCGCTGGGTTGAGATCCATCAGTCCGAAGCGTCAAAAACACGACACTCGTTATCACGTGTTGTGTGCGCTAATGTTTCTGCATGTTAGTCGTGTTCCCTCCCGACGCTGTTATCTCCACTTTACAATGACTGCTAGTTGCCTTGTTGCCATCTTTCTTTGGTGAAGTGAAGCCAAACTTTGGAGCGTTTGAACCTGGTGGGCGCCATTGTTGTTTACGACTCCAATGCGCATACTAAACCGACGTAACTTAATCACGTAAGTGCTTTCTGGAATTGACTGTGCGTAACTTGCGTAAATTACGTGAGATTTGTGCTGGTTGGAATTGATAAGAGAATCGCTAGATAAACTGCCAAATGATTACATGGAATTGAAACACACGGAACCGGTTCTCTACAGGAACCGGTTCCTGTAGAGAACCGGTTCTCTACAGCAGCCATTCCCAAACTTCAGAATACCACGGCCCAATTTGAAATATGAAAAACAAAAACTTTAATCACAACTGTGATCAACATACAAGACTGAGAGCTACATTCCAATATTAATGTAATGTATTAATGTATATTAATGCAATAAATAAGGTGACACTTGTCATATTAAGTTAAGATGACTGTAGAATAACACTCAATTGGTTTGTTTTATTATTTCTAAATATTTTCTAAATCATGTAATAAATATTTTACAGTAATTAAAAACATATTTTAAAAAATTGAGGATTTAAAACATTTTTTTAAATTTTTTAATGGCTTCTCATGGCCCAGCTCCAGTACCAGGAAGGCCCACCAGGGGGCTGCGGCCCACACTTTGGGAATCACTGCTCTACAGGAACCGGTTCTCGATTCCAACCCTAATCATGAGTGGACAACTACATACGGGACACAACAGCCCATTAATCTGACAGGGTTTTAAGGGTTTTAGCTGCATTTACCAGGTAACAGAGCAGCTTTGAGGTTTTAGAAATGATGTCTTCTGTTTTAAAACTGTAATTTGAGAAATATAAACCAGACACAGAATTGTCCTCTGGTATGTATGTCTGCTGTCTGTTTTTTTTTTCTTTTTTACTTGACATATTTGGCCTAAATGTTATCTCTAAAGGAAAATTCCAGCTTTAAATCAAGCGTAGGTCTATTACGAGATGGTAAAGAGTTTAAACTTTTATTCAAGAACAAAACAAAAAAATATATATATATAAGCAGCAAACTGGCTTTTAACAGCAATCTGGTCTCAAGACTCAAAGTCCATTTAGGTGGTAGCGTTGATAAGTTCCCTACTGGCGAACAAGGTCATTTTAACTTTGTGAGTGTATTAAAAAGGACTGTTTGTACAGAAATGTTCTCCTGTTTTCTGCTACAGTCATAAGTCTGTTCGAGTCACCTACCAATATCACGAAGTAACTGAATGTATTTGTGATAAAATGGGCAGGAAACAGAAGCACAGTGTTCTGTTTTGGATAGAAATTAAAGCTGGTCCTTCTATAAAACACTGAAAAACAACTTCACAGAGGAGACCTGAGCTCCAGCTTTTTACCGCCTCAAACACGTCGAGAGACAGAGACCAGACGTCCAGAGTAGATTCCTGGTCTGAGTGACGCCGTCAGAATATCCGGTCCGACTCACCGGTGCTCACCAGGGTGCACTCAACCCAGACTCCTCTGGAAAACTGAGCACATGACTGCAGGGTTATAGTAGTTTTGTGGATTTTCCATTAGTTTTAGTTTTTATTTCGTTTTTAGTTTTGTTTTTCCAAATTCAGTTAGTTTTAATTTGTTTTTAGAGCAGTTTTGCTAGTTTTCATTCGTTTTTGTTTTGAAATACTTAGTTTTGGTTTAGTTTTTATTAGTTTCAGTGTTAGTTTTAGTTTTATTTTTTAAATTAGGGTTGTAATTTTGGTTGGAGTGAAGCACTGAACTTTTTGAAGGCTATCGAATCACATAGTTGTGTTTACATTCTGGTCTCAATAAACATTTATCAATGCATCTTCCCTCTTGTGGTGTTCCTGCGTATTTACTGACCAGCAGCTATCTGGTCGCCGTGGAAACAGTCCATTATAGTTGCAGTTTTCTCCCGTTCCTTCCCAACACTGACTGGCCTGCAGCTGTAGCTTCTGTTTCCAGGGGGTTAGCTTAGGCTAGCTTATCCAGCTAGTCTTGGTTAGCCTTCTTTCCAGGGGGCTAGCTTAGGCTAGCTTATCCAGCTAGTCTTGGTTAGCCTTCTTTCCAGGGGGCTAGCTTAGGCTAGCTTATCCAGCTAGTCTTGGTTAGCCTTCTTATGTGAGCTTTTCACATGGACTTTCAGATTTGTGGTTTTTTTCCCCTTCAGAAGTATTCCACACATTGTATCACCTGCTTCTACAACAAGGCACTTATTTTTATCGTTAACACAGTCATAGTCAAAGAAATCCCAAACAGGACTGTGCCGCTTTCTCCAAACTTTTGCCGCAACCATCACTGCTGATCTTTTTTTTTTTTTTGTTTTTTTTTTTTACGGTTGTTGTTGTACAGCGGAGCGAAGTTAATAGATTTCAAAGTTTATGAGGAAAAAAAAATACAAACATGAAAACGAAGGACGTTCTTGACATTATTATAGTTAATTTTTGTTTATTGTATAAACACATAATACAGTTTCAGTTAGTTATCGTTTTTTAAAACGCTCTCGTTTTTATTTTATTTCAGTTAACGAAAATGTTTTTACAATTCTAGTTTTTTGTTATTTTAATAGTTTTCTTTAACGATAATAACCTTGCATGACTGCAGCTGTGAGATCCTCACACCAGCTACCTACAGAGTAGACTCTACATCAGCCATTCCCAAACTTCAGAATACCAAGGCCCAATTTGAAATGTGAAAAATCTCCGCAGCCCACCGAAACCTTTAATCACAACTGTGATCAACATACAGAACAAGGAACCATGATCCGATATTAATGTAAGGGGTCAACAAATAAGGTGACACTTGCCCCGGCCCACACTTTGAAAATCACTGCTCGAGAGTATACAGTGTGCATGTAGACAGAGAAAGTTCTCTGCACCTCTATGATTTTGAAGCAATACCACCCCTGACCACATGGAGGCGCACACATCAGCTGTGCTGACACAAGAGACACAGGTCCGATAAGCGACTTGAACTCACTATATATAGATGGCATTTTTGCCTCTTTTGCTCAGCTTCAGAGCTTCTATAGCATTCCAGCCTCTAATCTTTTCAGATACTTTCAAATACGTGAATTTACAAAAAAATATATACCTAACTTCCACATCAAACCCTGCCATGAAACTCTAAATACAATAAACAAATTTAGCCCCCTTGAAAAAGGAGCGGTCTCATATTTCTATCACTCTCTTCTAAAGTTGACTCCAAAAGATTCCTCTGCTCACAGACAGGCGTGGGTTAATGAGCTAATGATAAATGTTTGTCAATATGTGCTATGTTCTGTTTATAATCATAAAAATAAAAAAAAATATATATATATATAAAAAAAAGAGACACAGGACCAACTCTGCACCAGGGATAGGTGGAAGCTGTAATACCACTTTATCCCACTGGTGGTGCACTTTGTTGGGTTTCACACTGAGCTTCTTGTGATGTGCTGCCTCCATGTGGTCAGACGTGGTATTGCTACATAGAGTATCTTCAAATATTCATTAATTGCTGCAACAAAAGCGGGAAAACAACACTGTACAAATACTCCTTCAGTAGCTCTGCGGTTCCTGGCTGTGACTCACTTTACTCCAACTCTATATTTGTATCTAATGCTGAAAACAATCATAAATATCCTCTGGGGCAGCACGGAGGAAGAGCACGTTATTTTGTTGGCAGTTTCTCAGTTGACTGATGCAGAAGCTCCGTCATGTTTGTTTTTTCAAACCTGTAACTGTGCAAAAGTAATTAAGAAGACAGTTACGAGTCAACGCCTCTGAAGTCGTGGTTCTGTCAAAGGTTAGAATATTTGTTTTTAATTAAAAACAATACAGAGCTTTCTTATAGGGCAAATAAAACCAGGAATTCCTGCTACACAATTCTTAATTATGAACAAACTGTGAAGTCTGAGTGATGATGATGTCAGAGTCTTATATTTCCTGATGGAGACTGTAATTCTGATGTACTGATATTATGCAGGGGAACAGGAAATGTGATGAGGAGGTGCTAAATGCTCCATAAATCTGCGTTTAAGGTGACAGTTTCATTCAGAGGGAGGTTTTCCTCAATAACATTGAGGTTGTTCAGGTTCATGCCTCAGACAGATAGAAGGAAAGACGGATGGACGGTCGTACTGAGGCACAGAACAGACCAGAATGACCTCATCAGGTCTGATTGGTTGAGGATCATTTACGGGCTGGGCAGGACAGGAAACGACGCACCGGGAACGCGCAGGCGATGGATACGCGCTCCCGCTGAGTTTTTTGGGATCGGGCGCAGGGCTGACACAGTTAAAAAAAAAAAAAAAAAAACAGGAACACCGGAAGTTCAGCAGTTACAGCTTCAAAATAAAAGAAGACATTTGAAACCCTTCATAAAATATAAAATGTAGAGCTCAGTTTTTGTGCCACGCCACAGCTGCAAAGTCTGAAAATATCATGAAAAAAAATCAGGGGGAAAAAAAGCAACATAAGATGGAGAAATATCTTAGTTGATGTACATTTAATAAATTGCCGAAAACATTGTCATAGACAGCATAATCAGACTGATGTGCCAGATGCTTATCTGACTAGATGCTACATTACTGGGAAGATAATTGAAGATTCATTAAAACCAACAATCAGAATCTGTAACAGACACAATCTTATCCATGTCAGCTATTCAAATTGTTTGCCTTATTCAATAAGTGACCCTAAATAGGTAATCTGTGTTTTCCAACACTCATTCAATATTATGTACACTTTCATAAAAATAGATTCAATATCTAAGCCGAACAAAAAGCTTGTCAGTGAACCAAAACAAAACAAAACTTAGATAACTGCTTATAACACAGGTTACAGGTTAATATATGTTCATTCTAATACATGTTTAATTAATTGTGATATTAATTTGAGGTCAACTGATCAACTTTTCCTGTTAATTCTTTATTTTTTTAACCTACAGTCATGGAAAAAATTATTAGACCACCCTTGTTTTCTTCAGTTTCTTGTTCATTTTAATGCCTGGTACAACTAAAGGTACATTTGTTTGGACAAACATAACGATAACCACAAAGATTGCTCATAATAGTTTTATTTAAGAGCTGATATCTTACCATTTTCCATGGTTTTCTTGATTATAACCTAAATCACTTAAGTTTTTACATCAATAGCTATGGCGTTGTACTGCCAAAAACACTGCTTTTATGCATTCAGTGTTTTCTTTTCTGTCTGTTTTAGTCACATGATGACGTTTAGTGGTACCAGGTATTAAAATGAACAAGAAAGTGAAGAAAAAAAGTGGTCTAATAATTTTTTCCATGACTGTATATCCAAGTTTCCCTAAGAAGTCACAAGCACATCTCTGAAGGTGTGCGTTGCGGCAAAGCTCAGCTTGCCTTCCTGCAGTTTTGAAGTGCTTTTATTGTGAAGGTCCCGGCCGGAAGCGGCGCGGTCTCGTGCCTCCAGCTCGACTCTCCTGGAACCGCGTCGGGATCCAGTGTGGAAGGCAGGCGGCAGGGGGAAACCAGCAAAACCTGGGATATATCTGGGGAAAACAGCACTCGGTGGGAAAAACCGGGTCCGAACCGGCAGAAATCGCGGCGAGACTCCGTCCGTCACCCCGCGGACGCCTCTGCACCGTCTCCCCCGCTGCGGACCGCGGCTCTCTCCCCCAGAACCGTCCCTGGATCCGCTCAGTGAGTAGCTCCGGTCCTCCTCACCTCAACGCATCCGCGTCCGCGTCCGCCGCGTCTCTGCTGCAGTTTTTACGCCAGACGTGTTTTTCTAAGCGCCGCTAACGGGGAGCGGATCTAGTTAATCAGCATCCGTTAACGCCAATTAATCCCGTTAGTCCGTGAATGGAGGGGGGGGAGGAGGGGGGGGGCAGAGAAAGGGCTCTCATTCACCTCAGCTGCTTTAACGCCTTTCACTTGCGGCTGCACACACACACACACACACCACACACACACATTCACAGGGCCTGTGTGTGTGTGCGCCGTTGTTCGGTGTGCGCGTGCCGGCCGCCGCGGGGCCTCCGGGGGAGGAGCGGCTGCAGACGGCCGGCCTGGAGGCGCAGGTCCTCCCGGGGAGGAGCGGCTGCAGACGGCCGGCCTGGAGGCGCAGCTCCGCCGCGGAGCCGCAGGTTGACAGCGGCTTCCCAGCAGCGCGGAGGCCGGCGGGCGTGCTGGCTGACACGAGCAAGGCGTGGCGTCCAGACGGCTATTACACATGCACATGGGCGTGTCCCCCTACCCCCCCACCCCCCACCCCCCCCCACCCCAGCAGCTGCAGCAGCAGCACTACTGACTTTTAACACCTCCAATCCAATCACAGCCGTCTGTGAGCTCAGGTGATGACGTCATCACCGCCTTTATTTGTGACGCTGTTTTCTCATCAGGGGTTGCCCCCCCCCCCTCCATGCTTCTATTAGAAGTGATTTTAGATTCATCCTCATCAGACATGCAGGCCCCACCATCTGTCTGCCCCCCACCACCACCACCTTCCCCTCCACTCATCATAGACCGTTTTAACAGCCGTGAGTTTGATCCAGGTGAACCTGTTTCCTCCCGCTGGTGAATATTTGGGATTATGCACAGCATGAAGAACAATGTACCGGATTGAATGGAACCAACAGGAATATTAATCCCTAAAGGGAAATTACAGTAGGGTTAGGGTTGAAAGGTCTAAAGCAGGTTTTCCACCTGCAGGAATCAGGATGTAGGAGGCTGGAAGTGTAACGGGCCGACCCCGGTCCGTTCAACCAGCGATGCCTGGTTCATGCCTCGGTGTTGAACTGACAGCGTATCCATCCCCGGTGATGGAGACGAGGGCCAACGGCTGAGGCTGCCGACATCTACCTGAGACTCCTGCTCGTGGAAAGTCTCACCTGAGTCTTCAGGTAACAGAGGAACACGCCGCGTCGGGTCGGGATGAGGTGACCCGAGTCTCGGTTGGGGGCCGTTGGGGTCCGTCTGCTCTGTGAAGCGCCATCCAGTCAGTTTGGTCACGTTCATCTGAATGCGAGCGGCGAGCGTAGACCTGCACATCCCAGAATTCAACTGGCCACATCATCAGTAAACGCCAGTGAGCCCGTTCCACTCTCAGCCACACGTGCCCGTGCCATGACACCCCCACCGCCGTGCTTGACACCTTGTGTGGTCAAATTGAGCTGTTCCCTCCCTTCTCCGTTACTTGTGTCTTCCCATCACTCCGACTCATCTTGGTTCCATCTGTCGAAAGAAACTGATTCCAGACATGGTGGGATTTTTTTTCTTTTTGGCAGAGTCTAATCTTTCCTGTTCTTGGATGTTATCAGCTGTTTGCATCTTGTAAACGATCAGGACAGTCTCCTGCCTTCTCCAGAGTATTCTTGTTGATGTGAAAGGGTTTCTTTTATTCTAAATATTCCAGCTGTGTCCGTGTCAGCATTCCCGTTTCTACTCCAGTTTAAAACTTGCCACTGGTCTTCCATCGCTGATGACATCAGAGGGAGTAAATGGTCTAAGATCCCCTCCTCCTCTGTCTCCTGCTCTGCGTCCTGATTCACGGATCAGTGCTGGCGTTCTGAGACTGTATTTCACAAGCGCGTCAGGGGTGAAGTGTATTAGCTGTGACAGTCCTGAGTTGCTCCACCTCCGTCGTGCGCTGGCGTGCAGCAGCGTGGGGCTGAGTTCGCTCTGCTGAGAGTTAACTGGGGTATAAAAATCTGTGCCGCCCTAGTTCTCCAGAAGGCCGATGGGACCGTCTTTGACCGGCCCGTGAACTGCTCTGCATCTCCACTGGACCTTCCAGTAAGGATGCAGGATAATTATCGACCCGATAACTATCGGGCCGATAACAGGAAATTATGACATCATCTCAATAAGTCCGATATCATGACAAATAGCCCCGATAACATATATATTTTTGTCAACACAGCAGTGCCTTGCTCCCTCTGAGCCTTGAATGACCGGCAGTGAATGTTATGTTCAAATGACGTCGGCATAATCAGAAAAACGATTACTCAGTAAGGAAAATCCAGAATACCCCCTCATGCCAGAAAACAACTTGTTAACTCGGTCATAATTGTGGTAGTTGCTGACTTGTATTGATATTCACAGTATTTTCGCACATGTTACACATGAAAAATAGAAAAAAATCAAATGAGGGAACAGAGGAATTTACGTTACACCTTGAATGCAGCATCGTGGCACAGTGCGCTGATAAAAACAAACATGGGGGTGATGTTAAAGTTTCAGAAGAAGATAGTTCGCTGGTTATTTGTGACAAATGCTCCAAGCGAAGGAGGGAAAAATAGCACAAGCTTTAATACGTCAAACCCGACCAGCCACCTGAAACATAACCGTCGCTTCCATGGAGTTTTGAAATCACGCTAACGTGAGCTAACGTTAGCAAGCCAGCAGCAAGTCTCTCCTCTCCTCTCTGCACATCGCCATCATCTCTCTCATCTAAAGCTTCCATGAGATTAAAAAAAAACAAAACTACTAAACCTCATTTAGTTTAATTAAAGGCATTCATTTGAATGGAACCACAAGCCAAAATCCTTTAAAAGTAATTTCTTTGTTACTATTTAGTGCACTTTTTCAGTTTCTTTACACAGACAAGTCTAACTTGTGTCAGTACATTATACTCTCTGCATTATTTTTTATTGTCATTTTGGAATGCATTTTTTCAGTTTGTAATTCTGATGCATGTATTTCCATCAGTTCAAGTAGCCTTTATTTTTTATATCAGTCAGTAATGGACCTAATTTAAAGGTGGGGTAGGTGATCTTTTTTTGCAGCACTTTTTACAATATTGCCTGAAAACCTTTTCACATTCCCATTGCACCCACTGAAATAAAATGTTTTGGTCCAGTCTAGAGGGTATAATCAGAGAAAAACTCTGACCAATCAAAATAGTGATCATCATTACTTTCATTGGCTGCATAATACGTCCATCAAATATCAATGCACTCCCACCCACCCCTCCCTCCCTCCCTGTGGTTCATGTAGTTGTGAATCATGTGAAGGCGTGGTTTCGAGGGGTTGAAGAGGAGGAGGTGGAGCCTTTGGGAGGAGGGAGGGAGTGTATATTTTCAAAATCTCACTTGAGTTGGATTGCTGGAACCGTTTTTTCAAAGAACACCTACCCCACCTTTAAGTTGATTTGAGATATCAAATAGGTTTGTTTGATAGCTTTATGAAAATGTTTGAGAGGCTTCCAATAATTTTTCATTGGAAAAAATAAATATCTGTTCATTTAAAGAGTCAAATCTATTTTTGATTTTGTTCATAGTATTGATGTAATGATCTTAGGTATATGTGTGTGTTATCGGTTATCGGTATCGACCTTTAGAAACTGAAAGTTATCGGTTTTTAAAGAACAGTTATCGTGCATCCCTACCTTCCAGTGATCCATCAGCGTCCTGCCCACCATGTCCAGCACCGTCTTTGCGTTTCCTGCTCACGGTGTCTTCCACGGACAGCGCTGCTTGTAGGTGTTTCAGCGACCGGCAACGACATCAGTCATCAAGACGCATTGATTTCATTCAGGCTTGAAGATTATGATTTAACATGGATCTTTTGCTCAGCTGGGCCGTAAAGGTGGCGGACCCGGTCTGTCCCGTTTGTGTCCTGATGGACGGACGTCTTCACAGGTTCCCGTTTGCGGTTATGAACCCTCTTTTGGCGCGTTTTCGTTGCCGTTGGCGTACTTCCCGGCCTTTACGACTGCTGAAGAGGGAGATAATCTGGCCCGTGTTGGAGAAGTTGGCGCGGGGTTTGGATTAAGCTCCGCGGGTCAACTCTGCCACGATGTCCTCAGATCAGCCGGCCCGAGGAACCGGACCAAATGTCACTTCAAATAGAGCGAATGACCCAGAAACAGAGGGAATAAAGCCTGGATTAGTCCAATCTGAGTCAACTTGGACCTAAAGTTGTTGGTCCGTCCCTTGTTGTCCAGCAGATGTTTGTTTGCGGGGGGGGGGGGGGGGGGGTAAGGGGGGTGTTTGATGCTCAGATGCAGTCATCTTGAAGGGAGGGGTTTCCCACACGTCTTTTGATGCAAAGGTCTCAACTGTGTTGTTTTTTCAGAAGAATTCATCTTTTTATTTTTTCTTATTGATGCTCGTCACCCTTCTGAGCCCATATTTTATTGTACCTGGTGCTTTTAGAAAAGCCGTGTTTTACCCATGTTTCCTGAGCATGGTTACTTTCTAGAACCTTCATCAACACGGGACCAGTTGAAGTCAGTTGAACTGTTGTTAATTGGAGATTAAACTCCACAAAGCGTCTCTTTGTGCTGAGTTATTTGCTCTTTTTTTTTCTTTCTTTGAGATTCACTGTCTATTTCAGTCAGAACTTCACACAAACGACGCTACTTAAATCACTTTTAATGCGTGACAGAACATTTGGAGCCCTTCAAGTAGGAGTGTGGAGTATGGATTATATTTAACTCTGTAACTGAATGATTTCCGTGTTAAGCAGTGCTTATCAATTTTTTTCTGCTGCACCCCCCCCTCATTGTGACTATAAATAGTATAATTTGTAGGGGTGAGTATTGGAAAGGACCTCGCAATACGATGTGTATCATGGTACTTGGGTCACGATATGATGTTATCACAATATCGCGATATCACGATATTTTGCGATATTCTGCCCAGTTAATATCAAAATTAAAAGTAGAGATGAAAAATCAAGTTGCTGTATTGTTCATCAGATGATATTGATCATTCAGAGGACAAATTGACCCTAATCCTAACCCTTTGAAAAAAATCGATATTAGGAGCTGAAAAATCGATATTATATTGCGATCATGATAATCGCGATATATTGCCAAATCGATTTTTTTCTCACACCCCTAATAATTTGTGTATAAAATTGTTATAAATCCACCTCTGCATCACACTGTATCCTTATCAACATTAATGGAAACAAAAACAAAATATAGATCACCTTATAACATTATAATATTTAGTCTGTAAAGATTTAAAGTGCATCAATCCCGCCGTAGTCTCAATGAAGCCAAGCGCTACATCAGCATCGTCATATTTCCTCGTCTTAACTTTCTGCGGACTTTTGTTTGTCTCATTATCTCCGTCTCTCTCCTCCTTTCTTTTCATCCTTGTTAAATATTTTTCCGTGGCATCTCTTGACGGTTTGTTCACCTCATATCTCCTGCTCTGTGCTGCGTGCGTGCAAAAAACCCAACACAATATAGTTAATACTCCCTGCACACACTGGGACAATGAGCGCGCCACGCCCCCGCTAAGGGGTCGCGCCCCAGTCTTTGAGAAGGACTGGTGTAAAGTGACTTCCTTGCAGCACTCAGCATTTCTGATCGGTTGAGTGTTCCTCACGTTTTCTTTTTTTTAAATTTATTTATCTCCAGTTGTTTCACAGTGGTTATGATCTCAGGCACAAATCAGAACCAGAAAACCACGGAGAAACGTGGAGCACAAGCGGATTTGAGATGGAGCTCCATCTTCTGCTTCCACATGGGAGGTTGAGAAAACCCCAGGAGGTGACTGGATGTGAGGAGTTAAACAGTAATCTCCAGTTGTTTCATTGTGTTAACAATCCAATCTGCTCATGAGCAGAGTTAAGTCGCTACGGCTGAAGTGCTCCTCCTGGTTTAACTGTTTCGTAGTTTGCTGTGACCGGCACTGCAGCGAGGACGACACACTTCAGCAGGCCTAATTTAGCTTAACTTCCCTGTACTAACTAAGCATCTAGCTCTTTTAAAAAGAGCTCAGAGTTTTAAAGTTCCAGGGTTGTAGTGATACACTAATCTCACGATACGATACACGATATTTGGCTCACAATACAATATATATATCGATATTCACCTTACAATACATTTACATCATTTTCTGAAAGATTTTAAAGGGACAAAGTGATTTTTGTGACATCTTGTGAATGTTCCAATGACTTTGTTTGAATTAATTGAACTGAAAGCATCAATTACACATTATATGGCTGACAGGCAGCTTGTACACACGCGGACAAAATTGTTGGTACCCCTCAGTTAAAGAAGGAAAAACCCACAATTCTCACTGAAATCACTTGAAACTTACAAAAGTAACAATAAATAAAAATTTATTGAAAATCAAATAATCAAAATCAGCCATCACTTTTGAATTGTTGATTAACATAATTATTAAAAAAAACAAACTAATTCAAGATTCAAGATTCTCTTTATTGTCATTGTCACAAGTACAACGAAAAGTAAGAGTACAACGAAAAAGTAAGTAATGAAATAGGGCTGGACAAAAATGATGGTACCCATAACTTGAATATTTTGTTGCACAACCTTTTGAGGCAATCACTGCAATTAAACGATTTCTGTATTTGTCAATGAACGTTCTGCAGCTGTCAACAGGTATTTTGGCCCACTCCTCATGAGCAAACTGCTCCAGTTGTCTCAGGTTTGATGGGTGTCTTCTCCAAATGGCATGTTTCAGCTCCTTCCACAGATGTTCAATGGGATTCAGATCTGGGCTCATGGAAGGCCACTTTAGAATAGTCCAACGCTTTTCTCTCAGCCATTCTTGGGTGTTTTTGGCTGTGTGTTTTGGATCGTTGTCCTGTTGGAAGACCCATGACCTGCGACTGAGACCAAGCTTTCTGACACTAGGCAGCACATTTCTCTCCAGAATGCCTTGATAGTCTTCAGATTTCATTTTACCTTGCACACATTCAAGACACCCTGTGCCAGATGCAGCAAAGCAGCCCCAAAACATTGCTGAGCCTCCTCCATGTTTCACCGTAGGGACAGTGTTCTTTTCTTCGTATGCTTGGTTTTTGAGTCTATGAACATAGAGTTGATGTGCCTTACCAAAAAGCTCCAGTTTGGTCTCATCTATCCAAAGGACATTCTCCCAGAAGCTTTGTGGCTTGTCAACATGCATTTTTGCAGATTCCAGTCTCGTTTTTTATGATTTTTTTCAGCAGTGGTGTCGTCTCCCATGAAGTCCACTTTGGCTCAAACAACGACGAAAGGTGCGATCTGACACTGATGTACCTTGGCCTTGGAGTTCACCTTTAATTTCTTTGGAGGTTGTTCTGGGCTCTTTGGATACAATTCAAACGATCCGTCTCTTCAATTTGTCATCAATTTTCCTTTTGCGGCCACGTCCAGGGAGGTTGGCTACTGTCCCGTGGGTCTTGAACTTCTGAATAATATGAGCCACTGTTGTCACAGGAACTTCAAGCTGTTTAGAGATGGTCTTATAGCCTTTACCTTTAAGATGTTTGTCTATAATTTTTTTTTCGGATGTCCTGGGACAATTCTCTCCTTCGCTTTCTGTTGTCCATGTTCAGTGTGGTACACACCTTTTCACCAAACAGCAGAGTGACTACTTGTCTGCCTTTAAATAGGCAGACTGACTGATTATGAGTTTGGAAACACCTGTGATGTCAATTAAAGGACACACCTGAGTTAATCATGTCACTCTAGTCAAATAGTTTTCAATCTTTTATAGAGGTACCATCATTTTTGTCCAGCCCTATTTCATTAGTTTGTTTTTTTAAATAATTATGTTAATCAACAATTCAAAAGTGATGGCTGATTTTGATTATTTGATTTTCAATAAATTTTTATTTATTGTTACTTTTGTAAATTTCAAGTGATTTCAGTGAGAATTGTGGGTTTTTCCTTCTTTAACTGAGGGGTACCAACAATTTTGTCCACGTGTGTAAATGCTGGACAAACTGAATAAAAGATTTGTTGAGAAAAATAGTTTCATTTATTTAAACAGTGCAAATTGTTGCTTGCAAGCTTTTAAAGGTGGGACACGGGGGTTTTGAAAGAAGCTTAGAATATCGATACCAGCGGCTGAAAAATCGATATTCGATACTCGATAAAATATCGATATATATCACAGAATCGATAAAATCGGTCAGCTACAGGTGTTGTTGTTGGTCGAAGTCCAGCACGGTGATTGTTGCAGTTGTTCTCTGTCATCCATCAGGCCTCCCCGTACCTCAACACTCAAACGCACACTAATCCGGTTTTAAGGGGTTAACTAATGAGAACGGCTTCAGCATGTTGGTGCAAGATGTTTTTATTTTGATCAAATGTGACATTCGTTTGAACAGTCGCCATGTGCTTCGCCGTTTTGTGCAGCGACGCTGGAACGGATACGCTTCTGTTGTCAGTACATCTTCATTTTCGGGCTCCGGGGGGACAGAGTTGGGCCTGCGCGCTTCCTCCGGCAGCCCCGCGGTCGTCCTGTAAACATCAGACCCAGCGCGTCGGTTACATGCGCGTCAGCTGCCTTGCAGCGGTTCGTCGCTATCGTCGCCGAGGGCCACGCGAGGTCAGAGCGGGCCGGAGATCCGATGTCGCTGCGTCCTTCACCCTTTTTTGCCGTCAGTCCTCTGTCTTCCGCCAAGTGGATGGAAAAGCCATCCCTCCTTCTCTCAGGAAATTCCTCGTCGTCCCGGGGGTGAGACGAGGCGGAGGACGTGAAGGAGCTGCAGAGGCTCTGCTTTTCACATGCACTGGCGTTCATTTTGTTGTTGTAGTTAAACCGTTTGAGCAGATGTCGGCACGCTCGATTGTTTTTCCAGGTTTGTTCTCTCGCGACACCTGATACGCAGCACAGGCGTTATTTTAACACCTCTGAAAACCCTCGTTTTTGCAGAGTTGCACGTCAGCTGCTTTAATTCGAGCTGAGAATGTGGGCGTGTGTTTGAGGCAGATAGTGTGGCGAGGAGGGTAATGCAGCACGGCGCAGTAGTACGCCACAGTGCAGCGTTTTGCTGCGTCAGTGCTAAGCCAGCAGAGACGACGGCACATCAGACAGCATCAGGGCTGGAGGAGGAAGCTGCAGATGCTGCAGGCCGTTCATCTCCTCTGTCGGCCTCCTCCTTTATAAGTGCTCGGGTTCGCAGCACCCTTCAACGTTTAGTGTGAAGAACGTCGCTCCAGTCTGTCTAATGGTTGATGGGAGGTTCCTGTCGCTGCGTCAAACACTCCTTCAGCCAGCTGGTGACCCGGATCACCTCACACTGACCCGAATACTAAAATGCTCCAGAAAATAGTGTTTTTGGCAGTGAAATTTTAGCACCTTAAAGGATTTGGGGTCTAAGAGGCTTTTTTTCAGAGTCGAAGCTGCTCGTCACCATAAAGTCTAGCGGGCGTGAAGAAGCTCATCTGCCGGGCGCTCACATTCACACGTGCACTAAGGGAAAAGCAGGGATTAGAGTCTGGACTGAATTCAAATGCTGTTATGACTCTGAGTTCTGGTCGCACGTCATATTCAACGATCGAGGTTGCCCCGATTCCCGATGCTAACGTCGGAAATACTCTCAGATTCGGCCATAAATGTGGCTAATCAGGATCTGCGAGTACTGATGCAACGTACCGTAGTTCTTCTTCATTTCGTTGTTCTTGAAGGAAGCGTAGCCAGTCATGAAATGCTGCTTTGAGTCTGCAGATGGCAACACGTTGGCAATGTAGCGCTGTTTCACGCTGGAATGCTCATTATGCAAGAGATGGCGCAGACTTAGCTAAATGTAACAGGACTAACCGTATTAAGGGCTTAAAGAGCCATCAGGTGAAAGTGCACGAGAACTTTACTCTACCCATGTCCTACACGGTCGCTTTGTGCGATTCACATTTCAAGTCCACATTTCAAGTCCGAGTGAAATTTATTTTGGATGTTTGAAATTTATTTTGAAACAAACAGCAATGAATAGACACCTGAAACTGACCCCATACAGAGTGCACATATAGGACTAACAGCATAAAAAAATCAGCTCTCTAGCTTGTACGGTTTTGAAGATACAGCCCCTCAAAAATGGTAATATTTTTAAAAACGTTCGGAATGTCGCGAAAATAACCGTACAGGCACTTTTCCAAAAATGTATAAATCCGAAATTATTGCTAGTATCAGGCTAAAATTGCACTAAGTTACTACATTATAGTCAAAGTTCAAAAGAAAAAAAAAATCAAACAAATCAGAGATGGTCAAGCGGGAAGGTCCTGTTGAATTGAGGTGGAATGAACCATAAACATTTGGAGTCGTAGTGTAGTTGAATGAAGAGACGTGAGTCCCAGTCATCTGAAAGCCATTCAAGATCAGCAGTAAATATAATTAAAAAACAAACTGTTATAAGACTAAAGAAGCATTACGGTCTGGGTGTAAGTTGTGCTTTACAGCTGATCTGCATGTGCTGGAATAAAGTTTGCACAAGTTAAGTGAAGAACAAAGGAGAAAATCAAGGAGGTGAAGTTGTTTGAGGCTCAGTCCAACAGTCATTTTTTTTTTTACTCAGGAAGTGCATGAGATGATCTGATCCGATCCTGAGTGAAATGACCAGGAAGTATCTCAGCTGTGGTTGTTAGAAGAGATGTAGAGCTTCTCTGAGACACAAAGAGCTTTAATACATCCTCTATGATCTTCTTTAGGAACCACAAGAGCGTCCTTTATGACGGAGACCGGGTAATTCTTCTCCACGGTTCCTTCCAGCCACAGCGTTGTGATTTATGTAGAAGATCACGAGGGAAGGACGGTGAGCGTGAGCAGCCGGGACATCATCTGGGTCTTTTCATCAGCCCCGACGATGAGGCGACATTTTATTACGTTGATATAATACACTGTGGGTCAGAGAGGGGAATGGGCATCTACTTCATGTGCTTTTTTTTTGAAGCTTGGTAGTTTCATCACAGTTTAGTCTAAGTGAAGTCATTGCAGTGGCGTTGTCTTTTCCTGAGTTCTTACCAACAATCTCTCCATAAACTCCTGACATTTTGGAACAAGGTCAAGACGAAGTGGTGAAAGACTGTTGGACATCATTTCACGGTTCACCTGTAGGGTTGGCGTGTTTTTAGACTTGAATTGAGTTAAATAATACCACAGGAAATGTATATTGTTGCAGTATAAACTGAGAATCAATCGACGGAGAAAGAAAGGAACATCTGAACTGAAATGAATCACCAACTGACTGGATAGATGGAAGTGCTTAAGATTCAGAGGCAAGTGTAAAATCTCTAAAGAGATTGCCATGACGACATTGGGGTGTTGTGTTTGTTGCATGGCAACAATTGAGCTGATGATGTCACTAGGTACGCACCAATCTGATGTCCATGTCGGGCATTGGGCCCGATGCTGTCCAAGTCGTAGGTAGGGGTGTGAATCACAACTTTCATCACGATACGATATTATATCGATTCTCTGGACAACAGTTTGATATTTGCTGATAACCAAAAATCTGTCACAATCCGATTGTGAAATCAGGAGCCAACGATCGATATTAGATATCACATGCTGCTACACAATCACTTAAATTCAAGGCAAATCATTTGACATTTTTATTTCTGAGGTCAACCAACATTATATGAAAAACTGACGATGACTGTCAGATATGGGGAGGCTTTCAACTTTCATAATATATAAAAGTAAAGTGAAAAACCTTTAACACAAAGTCTATTTATTTAATTATTTTATCATATATGATAACACATATCAGTATATACATTATAATTTATTATTTATAATAGATATTACCAGTATACAATATTAATTTATAGTATATAATTTATGTAATTCTTAATTTCCCATGCGTTGTCGATAAAATGACACGTAACAGTCACATATTCCTTTATTACCTCCGCCAAGGAGGTTATGTTTTTGCCTGCGTTTCTGTCTGTCTCTCTGTGTTCAAGATAACTCAAAAAGTTATGGATGGAGTTTGATGAAATTTTGTTGTCAGAAATGTGAAAAGGAAGAACTGATTTCATTTTGGGTGTGATCCGGAATAAATCCTGGATTCTGGATCACTTTCAAATTTTCGATAACATTGCAGTCAATAGGGCCGAAAATTATGTTTCTCAATATCTCCGTTAATTATCGCCAAAACTCATGAAATGTGACTCAGGGACTGACAATGGGAACCTCTATCAAATTTCAAAGGTTGATCTGGATCTGATCCAGAAGGCGGATTTTATCGCAATCTGTAAATTGCTATATGGGGAAATTGTTGCGCTTGGTGGAGGTCTGCGCTCTCCGAGTGCTCTTCTAGTTGTACATGATGTCCACCAGTCTGTTGTTATAGCCACGCGGTCTGCATGTGCTAATTTCCTTTAGCTTCATCTTCATTTTTCCTGAACAAACGCGGTTTACAAGTCTCACTTAAGTTCGGTCTGGATGGGACTGAATATCTCTGCTCCAAAGTTTGTAGCAGTTCACCAAACCCTTGGTTTTCTGCAACACTGTCAGACCTCTGGTCTCTGCATTGTCTGAAAACTGGATGTAGTGTAGTGTATGTTTCTGCAGACATGTTTTCATGGAACATGAGTCCTCCTGGAGCTTCTTCAGGACTGTACGGTCGTTTATTTTACACGCTGGTGCTTGAGAGACCAACTGGAGTCGGTTTTGTCCCTCTCTGGTCTCCCTTTCACTCCTGTCCTGCTTCCTCGGTGGCTCCCCTTCTGCTCCTCAGGGTTCGTCTGGGGTCTTACTCTTGGCATTACTCGGGGCTTTGGAAAAGCTTCGACAGTTGCTTCCCACATGTAAACAGCTTTCCCGTTGTCATGGTTACTCGTCATAACAGATGCTGAAAAATGCCAGAGTCATCGGCAGAAATCCCTTCAGAGGCACGGCTTCCAGAACGGCGCATTTAAAGAAATAAGTTACGGAGTTTGAAGGGGCTGCTGCACACACTGCACGCTGTGTACCGCCCACTGGGGTCATGGCGTTCCACCACCAGGGGCGTTTCAGTTGCTCCATGCTGCATTTGTGACTGGTTGACAGTTTTCCAGTTGGGATGGTGTGAACGCAGCAAACTGATTGGCTCCAGATAGGAAGCAGATTTTCCTGCAGGCTGCACAGCTGTTCACGTAGTGTCGAAGACGTTTTAGGAAAATCAGAACAGTTTCAAAGCAGGCCTTTGTTTCTAATTTGACCCCAAGGGGAATTTTACCCCCAAAGCGGCCGACCACAAACTCTTGATGCCGTTCCAAACATTCATATGGAAGATGCTGCGGGTACAAGCGGCCATGTGAATATATTATGATGATATTTGCTCTCACATTTGCACATGACTGTCTATAATTATCTCTTCCTCTTCTGAAGAGCTGCTCTCTGATTCAGTCATGTTTAGACAAATCACCCTCGTGATATAATGCTTTATAAGTTCTAATATACATTTTATTTTATTTCATGGGGCAGAAAACTTTAAAATGTTCTGGGTTTTTGGTGGATTGGTGAGTGCTGGACTAGACCTTCAGCCGTGTCTCTTCATATCCACATGTTGATTATTCAGTCTGTTCCAACGGTGAGTCCTCACTGCGACATTAACATGTTTATGAAGCCACATGACAGGTTTCAATGTAAATAGTGACACTCTTGGGTTGAATCTTTGGGCTGAGAATGCTGTGGTTTGGTTCTGAGTTGGAAATTAATGGGAGTCAGTTCCTTCGGAAGTGAACATTCGTGAACGCTCTCTGGTTTTTCTGCTGTTTGTTGTTGAAACGGGCAACTGGAAGCTGAACGCAATGACTCAGCCTGTGTGTGCGCAAGTGTGTGTGTATGTGTGTGTGTGTTTCCTTCCCACACAGACACAAACACATCGTATTAATGGAGAGTCCAGATGATGTAACTGTACTCCAGTTTCCTCTGCCTCCCCTCAGTTTCTGCTCTGCAAACTAACACAACGAACCAACGGCAGAACACTGACGGTTCTCTACTAGGGATACAACGGTACTCGGTAAAATACTTAACCGTTCGGTACAACCTGCATGGGACAATACGCTTTTATGTCCCGCAGGATTTATGTTCCAATAACTTTGCACTGGACTTGCACGTGAGCGTGCGTGCCTTTTAGGCAACAGGCCCGCCACTGCATGTCAACGTCCACTCGCCTCCTCTCACTCACAGTGACCAGCCGATCACACTTTGGCCGGTTGGCTACAGCTCATAGACACGGGAAATGGAAAAAAAAAAAAAAAAAACAAGCAGGCGTGGCCAGCGGTAGCGGAGAAGTTGGGAGAAAACTTATTTAAATCGCCAGTGTGGGAGCACTTTGGTTTTTGCTGTTGAATACACCGGCAAGGGAGTGAAAACAGTTAACAGAACGGTTCTCTGCTGACGGGTCTCTACTGACGGTTCTCTACTGACGGTCCTCTACTGACGGGTCTCTACTGACGGGTCTCTACTGACGGTCCTCTGCTGACGGGTCTCTACTGACGGTCCTCTGCTGACGGTTCTCTACTGATAGTCCTCTACTGACGGTCCTCTACTGACGGTCCTCAACTGACGGTCCTCTAGTGACGGGTCTCTACTGACGGTCCTCTACTGACGAGTCTCTACTGACGGTCCTCTACTGACGGGTCTCTACTGACGGTTCTCTACTGACGGTCCTCTAGTGACGGGTCTCTACTGACGGTCCTCTACTGACGAGTCTCTACTGACGGTCCTCTACTGACGGGTCTCTACTGACGGTCCTCTGCTGATGGTTCTCTACTGACGGTCCTCTACTGACGGTCCTCTAGTGACGGGTCTCTACTGACTGTCCTCTACTGACCAGTCTCTACTGACGGTTCTCTACTGACGGTTCTCTACTGACGGTCCTCTACTGACGGTCCTCTACTGACGGTCCTCTACTGACGGTCCTCTAGTGACGGGTCTCTACTGACGGTCCTCTACTGACGAGTCTCTACTGACGGTCCTCTACTGACGGGTCTCTACTGACGGTCCTCTGCTGACGGTTCTCTACTGACGGTCCTCTACTGACGGTCCTCTAGTGACGGGTCTCTACTGACTGTCCTCTACTGACCAGTCTCTACTGACGGTTCTCTACTGACGGTTCTCTACTGACGGTCCTCTACTGACGGTCCTCTACTGACGGTCCTCTACTGACGGTCCTCTAGTGACGGGTCTCTACTGACTGTCCTCTACTGACGGGTCTCTACTGACGGGTCTCTACTGACGGGTCTCTACTGACTGTCCTCTACTGACGGTCCTCTACTGACGGGTCTCTACTGACGGGTCTCTACTGACGGTCCTCCACTGACGGTTCTCTACTGACGGTTCTTTACTGTCCAGTATTATAACTAATTCTGCTGTCAGCATTGAGAAAAGGGATGCACGATAACTGTTTTCTAAAACCGATACTGATAACGATAACTTTCAGCTCCTAAAGGCCGATACCGATAACACACACACACACACACATATTCTAAGATCATTACATCAATACTATGAACAAAACCAAAAGCAGTTTTGACTCTTTAATTGAACAGCTATTTATTTTTTCCAATGAAAAACTATTGGAAAGCCTCTCAAACATTTTCGTAAAGCTATCAAACAAACCTATTTGATATCTCACACCAACTTAAATAAGGTTCATTACTGACTGATATAAAAAAAAATAAAGGCCCCTTGAACTGATGGAAATACATGCATCAGAATTACTAACTGAAAAAATGCATTCCAGAAGTTTACAAAAAATAAATATACATAGAAAATTAATGCACTGACACTAGTTAGATTCAAACATTTCTCCCTTCTATCCATTTCACCTTTGCCTGTGGGTCATCTTTGGCAAATTTCTTAGATTTTTCAAAAGCCTCGCCAATGTGTGTAATGTGTGTTTCCTCGTTTGCTAGTCATTCTTTCGACCTTTTGTATTTTTTTCTGTTTTTTTATGTGTAACGTGTGGGAAAATACTGCAAATATCTATTAAAGTCAGCAACTACCAAAATTCTGATCACGTTAACAAGTTGTTTTCTGGCATGAGGGCGTATTCTTGATTTTATTGAGAAATCATTTTTCTGATTATGCCGACATTACTTGAACATAACATTCACTGCCGGTCATTCAAGGGTCAGAAGGAGCGAGGCACTGCTGTGTTGACAAAAAAATATATATATATATGTTATTGGGGCTATTCGTCATGCTATCGGACTTATCGAAATGACATCATAAGCTCCTGTTATCGGGCCGATAATTATCAGGCCGAAAGTTATCGTGTACCCTTTATTGAGAAGCTTCGTGTAGCAAGTAAAGCAACAGTTTGATTTAACGTTTTCCTTTGTTGTTGAGTGTTTGAAGAGCAACGTTCGTGTCAGTCGGGGAGCTGCGCGTCCTCGTCCTCGTCCTCGTCCTCCTTCATGTCGGAGCTGAAGCTCAGTTTTCCACAGCAGCAGGACCGTGTGTCTGCCGTTAATTCCAGACAGATGTGGACTTACTCCAGCTGCTGGTGCCGTGTTACTGCTCGGCCCTCCTCCTCGGAAAATTTCATCTAATTTCTTCTTGAATTTTTTCTTTCTTTTTTATTTTTCCTTGTCGTGTTTGTTCTCGGTGCTCCGTCCCTCTAGCCAAGCCTCCCTCTCTCTCTCTCTCTCTCTCTCTGTTTTGTCTCCTCATGCCTGTGTCCCTCGCCCATCGTGGAGATCCAGGGGCCGGCTGTGCAGCTGGGAATCAGGACGGCTGTTTGGACTGTGCTGAGCGGATGCTGACACTGTCTCCCTTGTTGTTGAAGCTCTCCTGAGTAAAACTGCAAACAGCCCTCACATCCTTAAAGTTCACAGCCCAGTAAAAGTCATGCTTTTTCAACTCTAAACCTGCGACAGGGGTGTTTTTCATGTCATTGTATGTCTTTATTGACCCTGAATATTAGAAAGGGTTTGATAAAACGAGTAGTAATCCGTCCACCGTAGTGGCCTTTCTGCTGGGCGTCCTTGGTTTTCTTTCATGTTTCGATCTCCTGTATCAAATGTGACCCGCCATGGTGATGTTGCCTGGTATGAAGTGGACGTTGGTCCTGAAGCTGCCACCCTGAGTCTCCCAGGTCACGAAGAAGTGCTAATTACACCCTGAGCTCTGCCTCCCAGGCGTTAACGTCCTCGCCACCGATTTATGAAGGAGACGATGGTGCGGAACAAAGCGAGAGTGTGCTTGGGGTTTGTCGGTTGGTCTGCCGGCTCGGTTTGAAGCGACGGTTGACACAAGGAGCTGCATGTTTTCCATCGCTCGTACGGAGAGAGAGAGAGAGAGGGACGAGCGGGAACTGAACCTATGCGCGCGGCGGTCATGGCATTATGTCTTGGAGGACGCCTGGAACAGCGGCTGTTTTTCCGCGCTGGCCCTTCCACATGTGAAAACACAGGCACACGTGAACCGGGCCCAGACCAAACCGCAGCTACCATCCACGTCCAAACAGCTCTCCAGCGGAGACGGAAAGTATGCAAGTCCTCTGTCTGCCTGCAGACGTTTGTCTCTCCGTGACTGAAAGGAAAAAAAAACGCCGCTGATGAAGGTTGAGATAGAGAGGCTCGTCTGACGGGGGCCGCAGGCCAGACCATGTCTGCAGCTAAGTGAGACGCGATGGTAGATGAGCAGAAGCAACGTTGTTTTGAAGCTTTACTACACTCTAAACTGTGTAAGAGTCTGGGGAGTAGCCAGTTCAAAATCCTCTAATTTGGAAAATTGCGGTGATGGAAAGAAGGAAAAAGAAATCTTCTCTCTGACTTCAGTGGCTCCTGTGTGGGTGTCTTTCAGCAGGGAACAGTCTGTCCACGACTCCTCACCTCTGCTTTAAAGAGACACTCATGTCCTGCTCGGACGTTGAACGAGCGGACCTACTTCCTGTGTTCGCTGGCTCCGAGTCCACGGATAGACGTCGTTTTCCCAGTGGCCTCGACGTCTGCCGTTACAGCGACATGCACAGGTTTGTCGCGCCTCAGCTAGTCAACTGGACTCATTCCTTTGTGCCTCCACCACGGTGGGTGGTGATGATGCCAGCTCTCAGTTAGACATTCAACAAACTGGAACAACGGTGAACGGGACAGACCTACAGCTCTCAAGTCCTGCGTGCTTTAGATAATTTTTTTACCCTGCGTATCGTCCAGTGCTCAGTTTCAGTCCAGCTGAACGTTTACGTGCAGGGATTGGCCCAACGTCAACCACATCATCACTAGGGCTGTAGCGATACACTAATATCGCGATACAATACGATACACGATATTCGGCTCACGATAAGACATATATCGATATTCATCTTACAACAACCACAATGTTTATCGTCTATCATTCAGTGTGAATGTACCGAATGTAAAATTCATGTTTAGTGAAGACAACACTGCAGAGCTTTAGCTCTAGACGTTAAGCTGCAAAGCTTGCCTGTGCGAGCATGAATGGATGAGACTTATGATCTCTCCTGCCTGCTTCAAGGTGGATGACTGTTGGCCCATCGTGGTGACTCTCACCAGGGCTTCTTTGAGGGACCATCAAGGTGAACAGTTTTCTGCTTCTGCCTGGGCTTGTCTTGGTTTTCTTTAACTGCCATCAGGCCTTTGCCACTGTGAGACAGGTACTCCATGGTCAAACCACCTTCCTAAGATGTCATTGTCCATGTGACTCCCAGTGACCTGCTCCAGGAGCTTAAGAGATTTGACATCAGTTCGCAGGTGTGTGTTAGCTCTATTAGTGCCAAAAACAAAGAAAAGAAAAGAAAAACAAGTTTTGCTTTCATTTGTGGCTTCATCTAATTTTACCTGATGAATAGGGCTGTAGCAATACACTAATCTTACGATACGATACGATACGATACACGGTATTCGGCTCACAATACGATATACATCGATAATCATCTTACAATACATTTACATCATTTTCTGAAAGATTTTAAAGGGACAAAGTGATTTTGGTGACATCTTGTGAGTGTTCCAATGACTTTGGTTGAATTAATTGATCTGAAAGCATCAATTACACATTATATGGCTGACAGGCAGCTTACAAATGCTGGACAAAATGAATAAAAGATTTGTTGAGAAAAATAGTTTCATTTATTTAAACAGTGCAAATTGTTGCTTGCAAGCTTTTAAAGGTGGGACACAGGGGTTTTGAAAGAAGCTTAGAATATCGATACCCGCGGCTGAAAAATCGATACTCGATAAAATATCGATATATATCGCAGAATTGATAAAATCGTTCAGCTCTACTGATGAGGTTCATAAAAGTTCACGCTCTGTGATGGATCTGAAGTTCAGATATGGCAGTCCTCAAACAATGGGGCGTGACTCCTTTGAGGGGGGGCGACTCATTGGAGTGGCCCGACTCCTTGGGGGGGGGCAGTGAAATGTTTTCTTCTTCCTGTGGGGGCAGCAGAGAATAATTGAGAAGCACTGTGCTATAGGGACCAAATGCATCTTTCGGCTGTCAAAGAAACTTGACTCTTTATCTGGAGGCAGTGGTCCCAGTGGTCTTTAGATGAACGGCAGTTTTGCGGTCGCTCCTTGGCTGAACTGCAGCATGGCGGACTGAAGCTGGCTGCTGGGTGTCCTGTTGTGTATTTTTGGGGGTTGTTGAGAAAACTGAAACAGTTTGAGACGTTCAGGTTGATTGTTCACCGTACTTCCAGCCGTTCTGAGGATAACTGAGGGTTCTGGGCAGGTATGCATTTGATGCTGCAGCTGTGAACGGACTACATTTTGTCTTCTGTCTCGTCAGAGCTGGAGCTGCTCTCAGGGTTTTTGAGCTGAGTCAGACTCACTTGCTGTCTGCTCTGTCATTACGCGATAAGCTCCGTGACTCTGAGTGATTTCTGTGTAAGATAATAGATGTCTGAGGGGAGCTTTTTTTCTACCAGCAGAGCTCACTTGTGATTTTGTTGGTGTCATAAAGAATACAACTTCTCCAGACTCTGCTGTTGTTATTGTTATTTATTTGACTGTGTTTCTAGCTTGTTGGAAAGGTTGCTGCTGGTTCTGGCAGGAAACTTCAACAGGGGACAGAGAGAAATGGAAAGTTTGACTTTTCTCTGGCTGTCAAGCAACAAGTTTGGGTGTCAGCAAGTGCGTGGCAGGAAAGTTTTCTGTTTTAACCGCAGTCCTGGAGGGTATTAGCAGCAAAAATGGTTTGTTTTTGGAGGTTTTTTTTTTTTTTTTGTGGGTGGTTTAATGTCAGCAGTGGGGCGGATACTCGGGAGCTAAAACATTTTAGTGAATGGAAACTACAGATTGGTGCTCTGGCACCAATCTGTAGTGGGATCGCTCTAATCGAAAGCTAAAACCAACTAAATAAAAGCTCTCACTAATTTACTAAATTTTTTAAATAATGTATATGACTGATAAAACTGTTGAAATGTTGATAAATGACATCTTTTTTTTCTGGAACTGTTGTTGTCTGAAGAGTTGTAGATGTTCAGTGGCAGGTCACTAAATAGCTTGAAAAATCACCATTTTGTTTTTTTATTTTTTTAACGGGTGATTTAATACATCATGGCGACACCTGGTAACCTGCTGTTGTCCATGAGAAAAGTCAAACTCATTTTTATCAGCTATTAACAGCCTAAGTTTCAACAAAATTCTCTGAAAATGTTTGATATACAGCTGGTTTTAGTTCTTAAAGAAGAAATTGTCAATAGAAGCGTCTCTGATTCTAATAAAGGAACCCAGAGTTCAGTCTGGCAGCGGTTGACATCGTTCCATTCAAGTCTACGGAGACTGACGCGGATGATGCGCGCAACGCGTACATGTGAGCGGGGCACGGCACCTGGAGGTGTTTTGAAGAAGGTTTGATGATGTCATAGTATTGTCCAGCGACAGTTATGCGTCGAGTCTCTCTACTGCAGATGCCAACGACACTATTGCCTGAAAACAAACGACGACGAGCAGCAAGTTGGAAAAACAGCATCATGCCTAAAAGTTGTTGTGCAGCGTTTTGTTCATCAGACTATTTTTTTAAAAATCTAGTTTTTATGTCTGTTTACTTCCTGGAAGAGAGAAGGATGTTAAAATCAGAGATTTGTGGCTTCAGGCCATTAACAGAGAGGATATCAACAGGATACTTAAAATAATTAACTAAGATGAACATAAAAAATAAATTGATAACTTTCATTTTCCGATCACTTCATATATTTCGTCAATACTGTGACTAATATCTGATCCTGATATCAAGCCCTGGGTATCGATAAAAACCGCAACGATACTCAACAATACTTTTTTCAATACCAATGTAATAAATTTCAACATAACTGATGTTAAACGGTTTAACACTTAGTTAAATTACATTTTTATATAATATCATATAATATATATACAGTACTAGTTTTAATTGCAGTCATTTATTTGTAGAACAGTTCAATTATAGACGTATCAAATCAAGTTTTTTTTTAATGAAAAATCCCCACATACTTTTTTTTTTTTACGAAGAAACAACATTTTATTGTAAAATTGCAAATTTCACGAAATATCTTTTTTTTTTTTAACTGACTGGTACAACTTTTTGTTGTAAGATGCGGAACAGATACGGTACCTGGATACAGAAAAAAAAAATTGACATAAAGTTAACGATTGTCGTGAAATTATTGTTTTTGTTTATTTGCGACTTTTTGCACAAAAAAAAAATGAAGAATGCTTGTTGTTGAATCAGTAAATAATGTATCGTGATTGTGACATAAAATTACAACTTTATGTCCTAAAATCACAAGTTTTACGTGAAAAAGTAGCGCGGCAGTGATGCTGCCGTACGGTGATGCTGCCGTACGGTGTCGAATAACTGACACTCGATGGTCTTGAAGACGTTCGATCGATACCAGAAATCTACCCATGTCAGATTGGCGCTTCCCTCGTTGAGACGTGATACCTCTGGCCATCTAGTGATGATGAGCTGTCGCGTTAACGGCGGACGCCTGAGTGGACGGTAAATTAAAGTTAATCTCTTTGACGCTGATGATAGCGGATCTGCAACATGGACACAAACCAACACCATCGTCTTATTGAACACCGTCATGCTGGTAAACACCTCAACAGTTGTCATTCAGATTTGTTTTCATCCTAGAAGAGGCGGGGCATGTTGTTTTCATCCGTTGGGAAGGAAACTATTTTTTTTTCACCTGTCCAGAAAGTGGGAGGAGCCTCAGACGGACGAAGGAGGCACCTGTTTAGAACAACGTGAGTTTTCTAATCTTACAGATAAACCCATTTAGTTCGACTGTTTGTCAGTGATTACTCGGGCCTGTGGGATCCCGCCGTCGTACCACCGCTCTGCCTCCTGGTAACAGCAGCGTGAGGGGGCAAACAAACTTGCATTCAGGTGTTTTTCACTCACAGTTCCTTCAGTTAGTTCCATTTTAGCATCTTTACTGTATTTTAACGTAGTTTGGCAATCGTCACGGGTGCCTGTGGTGGCGAGCATGGCTTACCAATATCAGGATGAGTTGAAGCCAGAGGCTTTGGCAAGATATAAAGCAAAATTGGACATAGTCGGCCTAGATTTGTGTCCATACAAGCACACAGCCGATTCTTGGACAAATAACCCCAAACAATGGCCTCGTTTGGGGTACCCAGATGTGTACATTTATCTCATAAAAACTCCTCGTAAGTATAAGTATACATAAATACATAAATAATTAAATTTGAGTTTACTACATTGCTTCAGGCTAGGGCCTAGGCCTTGGTCACTGTTGCTCGGCCATGGCCTTGGCCCCTTGGGTACGCAATACAAACTGACAAATCTGATTTCTTAGCTGTTACAAAGTGTGCTGAACAAACATACGTGTAGTCTGATTTGGGCACTCATAATTTCCCTGGAGTATCTTCGTCTGCTCTGTTAATGGCGAGCAGCCATTTTCTTCTTCTTTCAGGCTCAGTAGCCTCGCTAGGAATCATATAAAATGACAAATGTGACTGGCGAGCAACATTGTTGGTGCAGTTGAACACACAACAGTTCTTCACCATCTTTCCCCCTATGGGAAACTGCACGAAATCAGACAGAACAGGCACAAAATGCAAAATGCATCGGCTTCGCTAACAATAGTGAGCGTTCGTGTGCCCCCTCGGCCTGGTTGCTATGGCCCGCGCATGCCCGGATGTGTTCAGTGGCCCGGATGTTCGTGGTCGAGAATCCCTTCTCTTTTGCCTGACCAAAGATCCGAACCAAACGTGTTAAGTTTGACCTCGAGGATAACTGAAACAGCAGCCGATGAATCAGAATCATTTTCGCCAATAGCTTGTGCAATAAAGACGAAGCAGGAGGACGTGCGGAGGACTTCTCCTGCTCATATTTGTGATGCATCAGCAGTCTTCCTCAGCAGATTGGATGTTGAGGAAGCTCCCCTCATAGTGGGTGTTAACCTACTTCCTAAAAGGCTTTCCTCTCATTTTTGAAGTAAAGTTCATTTATGAAATGTAGACTTGCACAATCGCAGTCGTGTTTAATGTGATTGCATCTGCCCCGCGGCGCTCCGGCTTGTGTCCTATTTGAATAAAATGGCTGTGCGTGTTTACCCTGCGGCGTGTCTCTGTGCGTCTGTGTGTGTTCGCTCAGCAGTCAGTAATCTGACCTGACTGCTCGTTGAATCAGGGCTGTGCCGGGATGTTAACTGGTTTCCAGGCAGGCCAGTCTCCATCAGAGGCATAACGCCATCTCTTCCAAGGTCGAGGTACGGTTGCAGGCGCAGTTACATCCAGCTCGATGTATACATTTCACTAGACTCCCAGCTACCATCAAAACTACCCTGATGGATGACTGTCGTCCCCCTTTCAGCTGATTAGTTTAGTTTTTTTTCCTCCTGGGTGTGATCTGGAAGAAATCCTGGATTCTGGTTCACTTTCAAATTTTCGCTACCATTGTGGTCAATGGGGCCGAAAATTTTGTTTCTCAATATCTCCGTTAATTATTGCCCAAAAATCATGAAATTTGACTCGGTGATTGACAATGGGAACATCTATCAAATTTCAAAGGCTGATCTGGATCTGATCCAGAAGGTGGATTTTATCGCAATCTGTAAATCGCTATATGGGAGAACTGTTGTGCTTGGCGGAGATCTGTGCTCTCCGAGTGCTTTTCTAGTTTTTAATGCGATGATCTCAGGTTTATTCACCAAGTGTGTTTCAGTGAAACCCTTACCTGAAGATGAACACTAATGACTTTGTCATTCATGTCAGCTGTGATGCAGCTAAAGTCTACATTAACCATCCAGAGCCTGGATGGTCATGTGATACGCTTTTATGATGGTATAATGTGTATGTAGATGAAACGTGGCAGCACGGTGGCTTAGTGGTTAGCACTGTTGCCTCACAGCTAGAAGGTTCCTGGTTCGAACCTCGGCAGGGGGGGTCCTGGATTGAACCTGCCTCGGGGCCTTTCTGTGTGGAGTTTGCATGTTCTCCCCGTGCTTGCGTGGGTTTCCTCCAGGTACTCCGGCTTCCTCCAAAGACATGTTAGGTTAATTGATAATTCTAATAACTCTGGGGTGTGAGTGTGAAAGGTTGTGTGTCTGTATGTGTGGCCCTGCGATGGACTGGCGACCTGTCCAGGGTGTACCCCTGCCTTTCGTCCGTAGACGGCTGGGATAGGCTCCAGCAGATCCTTCAAGGATGAAACGGGTATAGATAATGGATGGATGGACCAAGACCCACCTTTCCCAGTCCAGTTCTTTGGTGCACACCAAGGTCCAGGTGGCAGCGTTCACACTTGTTCAAGTAAACAGCGGTTTTCTTCTGTCAAAGCAAGCTTGCCAGGAGTGAGTGCACCCTAAAATGATGAGATTTCAATTTGCTCGCATCATTTAAACGTACTGACGGCGTTGCAGCAGACGTGTAGAGCTTCATTTCATCACCAGCGAATGCTGGGAGTCAAATAAGGTTCTGCCTCTGAGCATCCTTCAACTGCTGTGAACGAAACTGCTGACAAAAGATGAGCCCTTCCAAAGAGCTGGTGTGAAGGGGCGTTGGCCCGCCGCCTGTGTGTCGGTCTGCTCAGAGGCATGTACGTCCCACATGCTGATGTTTCTATCGCTGGGAGGACACGCATTCTCCAGCCCTTTAACCTTCACCTTTACTCCACTCCTAATATTAACCCAGCTTCAACTGTGACAGTCTGTCAAAGTCTCAGCCCTGTGAACAGCAGAGAGCTAAAAGTGCTTCCACCTCAGAAAACAAATGCAACCAGATGACAGCGCTGCAAAAACAGAAACGAGCCACAAAAACAGCAACTGGCTGCAAGTGGCACCGAAAACGGAGAAACCAAAGCTGATGCTGGTTCTCGTCCTGTGTTATTTCTGGAGTTATTTTAAGCGTATGAATGATGATTTTTTTTTTTTTTCCCTGACTTTTAAAGGTTCAAAATTATCTTAAAATGTCAAAGACCCAGTTTTCAGGCAGCGTGGTTGTCTAGAGCAATAAATGCAAGTTTTATAAGAGCAGTCATACGAGGAGCTTCCAGGTATTTTTCTTTAAAACAACTTCCTGCTTACACAAGTATTTATAGAGATAACCCAAGAACCGCCGGAGATGAAGTTTACGTGTCTCGCAAAAGCCCCTGGAGCAGTGGCGACGGCTGGTTTCGGCTGGTGCTGCCACCCAGTGGATACCGTTTCTGCAGTGCCCCAGTAGCCCCTGTTGCATCTGCAGGTCGGCCGTCTAAATAATAATAATGATAATAATACATTTTATTTAAAGGCACCTTTCAGGACACCCAAGGTCACTGTACAGGATATAAAATAGAACAATAAAACACAAATAGAATTAAAAAACACCAACATACATGAAAGGTGGGAGGGGGCAATGAAAAATGGATTAAAGGCTGTAAGTTGCTCTGAATAGATGGGTTTTGAGTCCGAATTTAAAGATGGGGAGGGTGGCTGAATTTCGGAGGTCTGGTGGTAATGAGTTCCAAAGCTGGGGGGCAGAGCGGCTGAAAGCCCTGCTCCCCATGGTACTGAGATGGGCAGAGGGAACAGTGAGGTGGCGGGAGGAAGAGGACCTGAGGGAGCGAGAAGGGATAGTTACATGGAGAAGGTTTGAGAGGTCTGAAGGGGCGAGGTTGTGGAGAGATTTGTATGTATACAGAAGAATTTTGTAGATGATAAGGTAAGGTAATCATAAGGTAAGGGAGGGGGGAGGGAGTGTGGGGTTTGGTTTGCTTGAAAGGTAGAGCTGGGTGTCATCCGTGAAACAGTGAAAAGAAATGTTGAATTTACGGAAGATGTGACCAAGGGGGAGGAGGTAAGAGATGAAGAGGAGGAGCCCCAGGACAGAGCCCTGGGGCACACCTGTGGTGACTGGGAGGGATCGGAGGTGAAGGTCCTGAGTTGGATGAACTGAGTGCGGCCTGTCAGGTATGAATGAAACCAGTTAAGGGGGGTGTTGGAGATGCCAAAGGAAGAGAGTCTTTGGAGGAGGATGGGGTGATAAATAGTGTTGAAGGCTGCACTCAGATCAAGGAGGATGAGGATGGAAGTAAACTGGAGTCAGCTGCAGTGAGGAGGTCAGCGGTGATTTTGAGGAGGGCAGTTTCAGTGCTGTGACCGGGGTGAAAAACAGATTCAAAGGGTTCGTAGAGGCTATTGAGGGTGAGATGGGTATGAAGTTTAGAGGGAACTGTTTTCTTCAAGAATTTTTGAAATGAAAGACAAGTTGGAAATAGGACGGAGGTTATTGAGGTCATTGGGATATGAACCAGGTTTCTTTAAACTCGCCCCCGCGCCCCTGAGGCTCCGCTCAAAACCAAACGTCATCCAGATGCCTCAGTCTCCGTGGAATGCTACTGGCAATGACTAATTGGTTTAGCAACGCGGCCCGTAACATCAGAGTGAGCGGGGAGCAGAGGAGCAGGTGGAGGCCAACCAGGGTGCTAACTGGATCACATAGAAAGTAGAAGATTTAGGCTACGTGATCCAACAAGGAGGTTTTGAGACACGAAGTAACAGTGTGGGACCTGTATTTAAGTGTGGGGCGATGAGCTAAAACGTCAGGTGCTGTTTGCGTCTCACCTGGCGGGTCACAGTGTCGTGTTTAAGCGGGCGGAGGCGTGATAACCAAAACGATTAAGCTTTGCACCAGAGACGAAGCTGCATATTTACTGTTATGATGAAACGTTTCTCTGTTTCCCAGTTGATCTCATCTTTTCTCGTGAAAGCTGAAATCGTGCCTTACCCCTTAAATCAGGTCTGCGTCTCGTTATGAGCAACAGAGGAGTAAAACTATTGTTTCCAGTTGCAGGGCTGAAAGCCTCTGTTTTGGCAGGCTGGATTCTTTTGTAACGCTCTTTAAAGTGGCCTGTTTGGTAAGAGAGGAGCCGTCGGTCTCCCAGGAAGGCGAGGCAGAGCTTCAGCACGACAGAACCACAACACAAACACATCAGGAGCTCAGTCTGGCATACTTATCATAACTTATCATACAAGAAATAGATGATGTATCATAGAAATTAAATATTTTGAATGGCTCGGGGACGTTTAGTTTGTCGTGTCAGAACTAAAACCAACCTGAGCCAACGCTCAGCTGATTCAAGTTGATCTGGATCATTTTTAAGGAACAAATATCAAACAGTCTCTGGTTCTAACTTAAACATGTTTAAATCATAATGTGTGTGTTTTCTTTGGAAGCACATTTTATCACTTAAAAAAATGTATCACTTAAAAAAAAAAAGATGTAAGTCAGCTGAATGAAGAAACTGACTCATCTTCATTAGAGTTTAGAAAAACTACTAACTTTGAGACCGGGATCTTAAAGCGGTTTAGTTTAGTCTGGCCAGCCATAACCACTCAGATAAAACAAACAGAAACTCTCTTGTGAAATGAGTCAGTTACGTCTCCCATTCAGACGTTTGCATCCAGTACAGAATGATTAGAACAGGGCCGGATCGGGCCCAACGCAGTGACTAGAACCAGAGCCTCCAAGAGCCACCGTTCAAAACGCAGACCTGCTCATGTTCCTGCTTCAGAACCGACAGCCGTCGTTGACCGGCGTCACATCCCAGCCAGGATTTATTTGTGGGCTCCATTAGAGGTAGAGGAGGGCTGTGAAACGGGTCCCATGTGGGTTTGTAGGTGGGGCCCAGCTGGTTTATTTTCTAATGTGGGGCATAAACAGGTCCTGCACAATTTGTCCCCTTTATTCTTTTATTTCTTTTTTTTTTTTTTTTTTTTAAGCCATGCTCACTTAGTCTGCTTGTATTCCTCACGGGCCCCAGTTGGCCCACATATGCTGTACCCACGTAGCACACGTTTTAGTCCAGATGGGGCCCAGATGGACAAGCTGACTGGGGTGCTTCATGTCTCCAGAGGTAGTTTGCTTCTGCACTAGTTGGTACTGCCTCCTGGGAACCCGGTTAGACCAGGAACCAGACTAAGTCTTTCTCCAGGCTGGTTCAGACAGCATCTCAAAATAAGTTGGTGTTGTTTCTATATGGCATCTCATTTTAATCATTTAAAAGGACCTTTTCTTTCACATTGATGATAACGGGTCTTCCAGAACAAACTTTTCAAGCAACTCAAAAGTAACAAAGACGGAAACTTCAAAAAACAAAATGCTTCTGCAGGGCGTCTCTGTGAGACACATTGGGGACCGAGATGTAGGACAAAATGTGACGGGATTTTCCACAAGTGACATTTTAGACTGAACATGTAGGGCCCTATGAAATCTGTTTTATTTTTTTTCTCAAATTCCATTTTAATTTTTTTCATTTTCGGTGTTTTTCGGTTTTGAATTTTTGAGAATTCCGTTTTCAGCATTTCATGCAAATTTAACCCAAAGACAGTATAGAAAGTAATATAGACAATTTATGCAATTATAACTGTAAACTATGTTTTCATACTTTCATAACATATTGTGTCCAACAAAACATTCGTTTTTTTTGACAAACAAAAAAATACAAAAGTTCTTTTTATGTAATGAATAACTAAGAAAAATATAATTCAAATAGGTAAAATCTATTAAATCTTTTAAAAATTCAATTTTTTAATCTCCGATTCCACAATTCCGTCTGCGATTCCATAGGGCCCTAAACATGTGATTAAGTCACGCATAAAAATGGGCAGAACAAAACGACTGAGCTGCCAAGTTTCCTAAAACGTGATTGAAACCGTCTCTCTTTGGGGGGTCATGCAGACCAGGGGAGCGATGAAGTGGTCCAACCCAAAACTAAATCCAGTCAGCACTGATCATCACGGCTGACATCCTCAAATAAAAAAATATTCATAGAACAAAGAATCAGTTCGTAAAACCCAGTCAGGAAGTCTCTTAATAGACGAGATGCTCCATCATGGAAGCTGTTTTGAAATTGTGTCATTGGCTAATTCTTAGTCACTTTCCTGCAAAGTAATTGGTTGCAACACACCAAGAAAAGGAAGTGTTTTTGTTGACATATGAGTTTTTCATTCCAAGATGGAAGAATAGTTTCATAAGTACAAGTGGAAATGTTGTGCACCATCAGTAGTTGTGATAGCAAGTCCTACTGGTATAGATGTGTGTAGCAGATGTGACTTCCTATTGATTATATAAAGCCCCAGAGCCACTGGATGACATCTCATGAGATCTCATGTGTGAATTCATCCTGATTTATGCATCTTTAGTAGAAAGGCCTTGATTCACGTTGCCTGCAGTGAATCAGACTCATTTACTGAGGGATTTGGACTCTGCCCCAGCTGCTCTTTGTTTAAGCTCATAACCTTTATGGACAGAACGGGCCAGAGGTCCTGGATGTGGTCCATCATTTTCCTTTTTTGATACAAAGAATTAGTCTGGATTTGACTTTGATTTCCAGCGGACGGAAACTGCCTCTGGATGCTGTTGGATAGGCATGCAACCAAACAGAGGAGTAAAACGTGGCGTGTCTGCAGAGCAACAACCAGACAGCATCAACAACAGTCATCTAGGATGGTGCACAGTGGAGGAGGACCACCAGTGAATGACTGCAGGAAAAACTTGTTGATCCAAAGTGTTATTTGAAATTCTGCAGCCATCTCGGTTGCTCTTGAATGAGTCCCCGTATAAAGCCCGTCCCTGCGCTGCTGCGATTGGTTCGGTACATTCTGTACTGAACTGGCAGACTGGGGCAGCTCCAGCTGGTTTCATGGGTGAAGAGAATGTCGAGCCAAATGGCAAAGCTGTTGAACTACTAGTTCATCTTCTGTGTGCTCCAACCCTCACCTTTGGTCGTGACCTGTGGCTCGTCACCAAAAGCGTGAGATCACAAATACTAGACTTCCTTTCTGGCTGCTTCCTGTCCAGGGACGCCACAGCAGAGTGATCCGCATGACCGATTCAGCACAGTTTTTTAAAACAGATGCCCTTCCTGACGCAGCCCGGGTTCAAACCCAAACCTCCCACATGGTCGGCAACCGCGCTGCCATGAAGCCATGGGGCCAATGTGAGATGGTAAACACATGAGGCTGAAATCAGCTTTGTCCAGGAGGGTCTGAGAGTCCAGGTGTTACAGCACTGCATACTAGAGGTCTTCACGGGTCCACTTTCATGGCCCCGAACCTGAGTGGACCCGTGAAAAAGTTCGAGCCGAAACCGACCCGACCCGACCTATTATCATGAGTCCGGGGGTCAAACCCGAATGGACCCGCAATATTTGGACCTGACCACGAACCGAAACCGAGTTACCCGAATAGAACCGAGACAATCCAGCCCATAGTTGCTCATGTTAAAGTTGTCTAGCGTTGAATAAAACTTGATTTTCTTACCTAAAGTTGTCTTCTTCTACCCGGTTCAGTTGCTACATAGGCTACGTGATGTAAACAACAATAAATCCACGTCGTTATTTTCTCTGTGGATACAGATGCTATTGGTAGCAACTGCTAACGCTAATAGCCTACACCGGTCAGGACGTGAATATGTTCTCTCATCCAGCGTTGTCATGTTGGCGATCCGTTGTGCTTTACAGCTGCCAGGCAAACCACTAATAACACGCTACGGCAACATGATTGTTTCATGACAAACACACCACGTTAATGAATAATTAATTTAACTGCCTCCAGTCCCTGACATTGGCTGCCACCACCAATATCTTTACCTCTCTCGAGTGAACGCGGACCCAGCCTGTCAGAGAGCACCGACCCGAGACTAACTGCACCGATTCCGACCCAAACCCGGAGTCACGTCTTTTGAATGGACCTGAGACCTGATTCAGGTCAGGTCGGAACCTTGAGTTTTCAGGTTGTCGGGTTGTTCCGAAGATCCTCTACTGTATACCCGTCACGGTCTTCCTGTCCAGGTCCTGCCAAGTCTTTCACCACCTTTAACTGAGCTCATGACATTTTACAGTGAAGTCAAGGGAAAGGGATTAGGGAAAAGGCTAAAGGAAGTATTTGATTTATTTTAATATATGTGTATATATAACTTTATGATTTCTTTGCCTGTCTGTTGTGTTTAATATGCTGCACCACCGTGGTTCTGTGTGAACAATGAAGGTCAAATATACATCTAAAGGTGTTGGGCAAAACTCAAAATCTGCATCAACGAAAGAGCCATTTTGGATCCGACTTGACAGCGTATTATTTACGTCCAACGTCAAGTTGCAGGAACCCGCTGCTGAGACGTCTGAATGGTTGTGCTGAAATTCTGGTCGTTTGCTCAGAACTGGACAGTCGCCGGTTTGAATCCCTGCCCTGGTTAAGTCGGCAGTCGGTGGGACTCCCTGACGTGCTCATGAGCAGTACACGTGTGGGGAGCAGACCAACAACAGAGTTCTTGTTGTTTCGGCCTTCGGCTGCCGATCACATGAGAGCTGCCAGTGATCATATGGAGGCGAGGGTCGGGGTCTGTGTGCGTTAGCGGCACCGCTGCTCTGCTTCGTCATGTGAAGAGGCGACATTTGTGCGCCTCGTAAACAAACGAAAAGGACGGAAATAATCTGGAGCAGAAGGGAGGAGGAGGACGCCGAGGGTCAAACGGAGGCTACAGAGGTGTATTAAATGATGTGGCCCCCTGATTATTTTTAGGCCCCACACTCGCAGCAGCTCAGCATGAGGGGAGCACACACGCTGGTGCCACCTGCTGACAGTATATCTGGTCTGTCGACAGCTCTGCATGTGTGCGCTCATTTTTGCTCCCTGCTTTGAGCACCACCCTAAACCTCCGTGGGGCCCAAAGACGGCTTCTGATGGGGGCAGGAAAGCAGTTCTGGGGGTCCCGCAGGGAAGCTGATGTAAACTCTGTTATGATTAATTTTTGGGTCAGGCCGTGCACGGAGAGTAACGTTGCAAACAGAAGGTCTGAAATAGCTTTGGCTCTTTGGCTCTGAATGTACTTTTATTGATCTTCTATTCCCAGAAAAGGAAGATGATCCATCTAAGATGGAAAAACAAGCTGGAAAAGCAGCAGTTTTGTTTTACAGATCCATCAACAGGAAGGAGGGATGTCTGTCTCTGTACGCCTGAAGGAAATGTGACTATTTCCAGAGTAATAATCTTTTTTTTCTGTGTTTGCAGGGGGACTGAATCCATCCGCTCTGAGCTGAGCTGTTAGCATCCCAAAGGTAAGCGGCTATTGATCATTTCCTGTTTACATGTGCTTATTTTGATCATTTTTACATGCTCGAAGGCATGACATTTTAACCAGAGATGTACGGATTTAATTTTTTTTTCTCAAAGGTCTGATCTGCTGATTCCAAATTTGCTTTTCTAACGACTGCAACCAGCCACACCCATTAACAAAATCACTGAAAGATAGCAGAGGCTGCAGGCCGTGTGCTTTACAAATCAGTTTTGAGTTAAAAAGCAACATGTGTTTGCAGTAAAAGGGTTTTGAATTTAGCCCAGGGGTGAAGTAGTGATATCACAATAGATAGCTTTTTAAGCCTCTGACAAAACTCTTAAAATGTGACTCCGCTGACGTGATCGTGTGGACGGGGTTCCTACAGGCAATAAGGGTCACAAAATTACAGGAATTTTCAAAGCTGGAAACTTTGACGTACTCGATAATATCTGAGGCATCCCTCAATCTCATGCACATAGCACACTGCTTACATCAGGGGTATTGAGGCCACACCTCCTACGTGCACTGTGCAGTTCTTCTGTCACGTGCACAAATGATTTGTAGAACCCTGAACTACTGAGGCCACATGTTTGAGCCTGTGGAACACATAAAGTGATGTACGTTTGGATGATATTATGGGGTAAATGGATTTGATGGAGGATGTCGAGGCCCAGGAAGAAGGGAGCGCTGGGATAACTGATAGTTTCAGCCCTTAGTCCCGAACATGGAAGTCTTTATGTTATACGTTTTCCCAGTTTGGTGTGGGAGAATTTTTTGGTTTTACTGGGTTTTCTCAGGAGGTCAGGCCTTAAATCCCAGCATCAACACTGGATTTCAGTGGCTTTGTTGATGAGTGGGAGCCTAAACATGATTCCTAAACATATGTAGCCAGAACAATGGTGTTTGGTATAATATTGTTTGGGATAATGCAGTTTGGAATAATGGTGTCTGGGATAACGGTGTTTGGAATGTTATTCTTTGGAATTACGATGTTTGGAATAAGATTGCTCAGAATTAGGGTGTTTGGGATAACATTGTTTGGGATAACGGTATTTGGAATAAATGTATTTGGAACAGCGGTGTCTGGAATAATATTGTTCGGGATAACATTGTTTGGGATAACAGTGTTTGGAATGATAGTGTTTGGAATAATGGTGTCTGGAATAACGGTGTTTGGGATAGTGGTGTTTGGAATAACGGTGTTTGGGATAACGGTGTCTGGAATAATGGTGTTTGGAATAACGGTGTCTGGAATAACGGTGTTTGGAATAACAGTGTCTGGAATAATATTGTTCGGGATAACATTGTTTGCGATAACGGTGTTTTGAATGATAGTGTTTGGAATAATGGTGTCTGGAATAACGGTGTTTGGGATAACGGTGTTTGGAATCACGGTGTCTGGAATAACAGTGTCTGGAATAAGGGTGTTTGGGATAATGGTGTTTGGAATCACGGTGTCTGGAATAACGGTGTCTGGAATAAGGGTGTTTGGAATAACGGTGTTTGGAATAACAGTGTTTGGAATAACGGTGTTTGGGATAATGGTGTTTGGAATAACGGTGTTTGGGATAACGGTGTTTGGAATCACGGTGTCTGGAATAACGGTGTTTGGAATAAGGGTGTTTGGAATAACGGTGTCTGGAATAACGGTGTTTGGAATAATGGTGTTTGGAATAACGGTGTTTGGAATAATGGTGTTTGGGATAATGGTGTTTGGAATAACGGTGTTTGGAATAACGGTGTTTGGAATCACGGTGTCTGGAATATTGGTGTCTGGAATAAGGGTGTTTGGAATAACGGTGTCTGGAATAACGGTGTTTGGGATAACGGTGTTTGGAATCACGGTGTCTGGAATAACGGTGTCTGGAATAAGGGTGTTTGGAATAACGGTGTCTGGAATAATGGTGTCTGGGATAATGGTGTTTGGAATAACGGTGTTTGGAATAATGCTGTTTGGGATAACTGTGTTTGGAATCACGGTGTCTGGAATAACGTCTGGAATAAGGGTGTTTGGAATCACGGTGTCTGGAATAACGGTGTTTGGGATAACGGTGTTTGGGATAACAGTGTTTGGGATAATGGTGTTTGGAATCACGGTGTCTGGAATAACGGTGTTTGGGATAATGGTGTTTGGAATAACGGTGTTTGGAATAAGGGTGTTTGGAATAACGGTGTCTGGAATAACGGTGTTTGAGATAGCGGTGTCTGGAATAACGGTGTCTGGAATAACGGTGTTTGGGATAACGGTGTTTGGAGTAGGTCTTAGCCGTCTGTTACAGCTGTTACATCAGGTGATGCTGCTGCCACCTGTCGTGTCTCTGTTCATTCTCGTCCTCTGTCTGTTCTCAGCTTGAATCTTTGATCTGCTGTTCAGTGTCTTTTCCTGTTTTTAGATGGCGTGTGGTTGATAACAGACTGTAGCGTAGGTTATTATTCCATTATATTCATAGGTGGAAGCTCACTCAAATAAAGCTCTCTGTGTTCTTCTATTAACGCCCTGAAAGACACTAATTCATTTACAGTCTGTAAATATCCAACCAGACATAAAACTGGTCAGCGGCCAGATGATGGTTGGAAAATTATGGAGCACTTATACAAATGTTCTTTTATTGGCTCTATGGTGGATTTGCCCACATGCATCAGGTATCACAGATAATTAATCCCTCCTGCTCTGCTCATAACAGACGGTTTTGTTTTTTTGTGTTTTTTTTTTTTTCTGTTAATGTGCGTTTTATCGTCTTTGGAAAAATAAATCCCCATGACTCCAGCGTTTAGCCACAGCCATTTGTGAGTGTGAGAGTTATGAACCTGTGGTGAGTACGAGGTAATTCCTGGACACTTGGACTACAAGTCTCAGGAGCCGTTTTGCAAACAGTCTGCGGGTTTTAGAATAAACACGGGGAAGTGGAAACCGTGTTTTCCGTGTTTCTGTGCTGTTTAATTCCATCCATGCACATGCAGTTTCTGTTACTGTTCGTTCGTTACGTCGTCAGAAAACAGACTGATCCCCATTCTCTTTGATGTTTCAGGCCAAATTACTGTTTTATTGTTGTTTTTATTCATTTAAAAAAAAAAATAATAATAAAAAAAAAAATCAGCTTGGTTCTCCTGAGCAGCCACACCTGCACAAATATGAACACCACACCAGTGATCAGAAGAAACACGCCATCTGAACAAGTCTGTGGTATTTTGAAATGAGCTCTGCAGACTGGTGAAGGTTTTTCTTTTTTTTTTTTTTTTTTTTTGCAATGAGCCGAGATTTGTTAGGAGGAGCAGACCTTCAAAAGATTGAAGATCTCGGCCCCGATTGTACACCTCCCGTTAGCTGCTACCTGCAAATTGCGGGTTTATGAACCTCCGCTAACCGCTAATGATCTCTTTCGCTTCCCTAAAGCCGCTACCCGTTATGCCGACTCCCTTACTCACATTGTAGGTGTGGCAATGGGCGTGTCTTTTGCGCTTTCCACAAACTCGGTATCTTGTGATTGTGGGTTGCGGGTAGCGGGTGGTCAGACCACCTGCTACCCAAAACTCACATGTCAGCGCGTGCAAGAGCGCATCCACATGGCGAAAATGTGCGTCCACCTGGTCACATGTGGACGTGCACAAACGGCTCTACCTCTCCATAACCCATCATTGTACTACTTGCATACGTGCTCTTAAAGGCAATGGCTACTGACGCACTGATTGGTTTAACAGGTGGAACGCCCTAACCACTCCTATGCATAATGTAGCAGTTAGGGCAGGTAAGATCGCGGGTTTAGGGAGGTGGAAGATTGCGTTCTTTGCGGGGGAACGCCCCTCCTGCTACCCGCCATCCCTAAATAGCGGCTTTAGGAGTTTGGCGGAAGATCGGGCCCCTCGTCTGGAGCTGTTTCAGCACCGAGGTGCACCTGGGACCGTGTAGAAGACAACACGAGCGCATCTCACCGATTGAAGCACCGCTGAAGCAACCATCACACCGTCTCTGGCTTCTCCAACAGAATAACGGTCCTCTGCAGGAGAAATCAACACAACAATCAGCAATAGTCCTGCTTAGACTACCGTTGCTGAGTCTAAGCCACTCAGGGTGCTCAAGCTTTTCACTCTGAAACGTTAGAATATGGAAGTTTCCTCAATCAGATAATTTTACTATTATTAATCCTAATTTGATAAATGCTGCTATGATCGTTTGGACCATATTGAGTCGCGTTGAAGCGATCTGTACTTAGTATGGAGTCGTTGTTGAACTTTGCCTCCTCCGCGGTCTTTTGTTGTTGAGCTGCATTCATGGATTGAAGTAAGGAGCTCAGGGGTCAGCGGTGCTCCTACCGCTGCTCACGTGGCGTCCACACGCGTGGAGCTCACACCAGCGTCCCCGGTGGAACTGGGAGGGGCTGTGTGGTCAAAATTATAATTAGTAGTTGTTGGTTTATTTATTTTAAACCTTAAAAAACATGTTTAAAACATATGAACTGCAAGTACATGCTGAGCTGAAATATAGAGCTTCTGATTAAAGCTTCTGAGTCCAGTCACAATGCTGAGCTCTGATGCTACATGTTTGGCGTGCACGCGTGCGTGCGTCCGTGCGTGGGACGTTATCCTGTTATCATTTAGCTTTGCAGTGAATTTTGCACAAACACAGCTGCTGTACTGGCGATCATATCAAAGTGGTGTGTAAAAATGTAAATATACACAGTGTGTGGTTTGGGCTGCTGTGAAGGAGTGGCCCGTGTTTCTCTGTTAAAAGGAGTTATTTCTGTTTGGTCCTGAATAGGCAGCTGGAAATATTCAGGATGTGGACAAACTTGAGAGCCATTGGTGATGACTTCAGGTTGGACCGCAGGACTGTTCCAGGACGCTTATGCGACGCCACTGCGGTTATTTCCAGTTGAATTAATCTTTCATCAAGAATTGAAGACAGTAGCGTTGATGTGCTGCGTGGAGCCTTCTCCAGGGCATCCTGAAGATTCTCAGTGGGGTCGACGTCTGGACCCTGATGAATCCTGCCGTTGGTGTCTTGGACTGTGGTTGAGCCATCAGGGAAGAGCATTCATTGATCTAGAAACCGGCTCATTCAGTACGTTCTTTAGTCGACTCAAACATTGCCAAACCTGCGCCCGACCAACTGAAGCGACCCCGGATCATAATACTGCTAGGGATGCACTGTTTTTTAAAACCGATACCAATTACCGATAACTTGCAGCTCCTAAAGATAACACACACATATACCTAAGATCATTACATCAATACTAGGAAAAAAACCAAAAATTGTTTTGACTCCTTAAATGAACAGATATTTATTTTTTCCAATGAAAAACCTCTCAAACATTTTCATAAAGCTATCAAACAAACCTATATAATATCTCACATTAACTTAAATAAGGTTCATTACTGACTGATATAAAAAATAAAGGCTCCTTGAACTAATGGAAATACATGCATCAAAATTACTAACTGAAAAAGATTAACATTTAAAGGATTTTGGCTTGTGGTTCCATTTAAATTAATACCTTTAATTAAAGTAAATGAGGTTGAGTATTATTTTTTTTTATCTCATGAAAGCTTTAGATGAGAGAGATGAGTAAGAGGGAAGGGGAAGGGAGACTTTCTGCTGGCTAGCTCACATTAGCGTTAGCTCGCATTAGCGCGATTTCAAAACTCCATGGAAGCGATGGTTATGTTTCAGGTGGCTGATCAGGTTTGACGTATTAAAGCTTGTGCTATTTTTCCCTCCTTCGCTTGGAACATTTGTCATAAATAATTAGCCAACTATCTTCTTCTGAAACTTAAATAAAGGTCCATACAATCACCGCCATGTTGTTTGTTTTAATCAGCTTGCTGTGTCACATGCTGCATTCAAGGTGTAACGTAAATTCCCTTGTTCCCTTGTTTGCGAGTCGTTCTTTCGGCCTTATCTGTTTTTTTCTATTTTTTCAATTTCCCACATGTGTAACATGTGGGAAAATACCGCGAATATCAATTAAAGTCTGCAACAACCAAAATTATGACCGAGTTAACAAGTTGTTTTCTGGCATGAGGGGGTATTCTTGATTTTCCTTACCCAGATAGCAAACTGACGTTGAATCAACGTTGAAAGAGTGTCAAAAGTGATATTGATTCAACGTTGAAAGCGCAAAGGAATTCCACCCTTCTTCAACGTTGAGGTCACTGACAACGTTGATTCAACCATCATCTAAATGGTAGTCTGCAGGCACATTGTAGTGTATTTTTATGTTGAATCAACGTCAGGATTCAACCATCACCTGCCATTTAGATGATGGTTGAATCCTGACGTTGATTCAATGTCAGTTTGCTATCTGGGTATTGAGTAATCGTTTTCCTGATTATGCCGACGTTACTTGAACATAACATTCACTGCCGGTCATTCAAGGCTCAGAGGGAGCGAGACGCTGCCGTGTTGACAAAAATATACATGTTATCGGGGCTGTTAGGCGTGATATCGGACTTATCGGAGTGACATCATAATTTCATGTTATCGGCCCGACAGTTATCGTGCACCTCTAAATACTGCCCCCCATAGGCTTTCATGGTGGACACGAGGGACGTTCTCACCCTGATGGCCCCATCACTTTAGAAGAGGTGACTCTCAACCACTGTTTGTTTTCCGGTACCGGTACCAGTATCTCGGCACCTTCAGTTCTCCTTCCTTCGCTGTCTTCAGTTAGGTTTCACAGAACGTTTAGGTGGTTCTGCACAGATCATCCAGGATGACGGTTCACCAGCATCCCTCCAGGTTTCAACCCTGAGCTGGACCGTTCTTGGTTGCAGCGATCGGTTCATTTGAAGAGGCTGAGATGATTCTCCGTTGTGTTGGTGAGCGTGTTGGAATGAAAAACCCAGCAGATCCCAGGAGGACGTAACATGAAGCTGACACACACACACACAGTGGTGTGTTCCACGTTTGGTGTGCAGAACAAATGGGGTCTATTTTTGCTCTGAAAAGTAAACAGGAAGTTGATTCTGAATGGATCTGCTGCAGACAGATCTGGAGAGGTGGTGGTCACTCTGAATGTGGAAAACAGGCCACGGCAACGTAAAAGTCAGCGTGATGTCAAATGAAACTCCCACCGGTTCTCCGCATGGATCTCCCTTCCTCGCATTGAGAGATGAAGGCAGATGTCGATGTGGAGCGGAGGAAATGATGTAACGGCTGCCGCGGGTCCCGGGGGAAGTGATATCATTGTTGCTGGATCAGCAGGCGGCTCCCGGCTTCTCTTCTTCTGCTTCCTCCGCCTCTACTTCCTGTGTGAGAGCAGCCAAACATTTCTGTGCCGAAAACGACGCAGTGATTCAGACTGCCTTCACAATACAAACCAGACTGTTGCTAAAAAAGAAAAACAATGTGCGCCACATTCACGCTGACCTTTTTCTCCCAAAGCAGAGTTTGACTTTCATTTAACCCGTGATGGATGGTTCTGAAAGGTCCTTGGTCTTCCATCGGCTCGATGAAGTGGAGGCCTGAAGCCGTCAGATTTCCAAACCGAAGCACATGAGCTGCGCTCAGGCACCGCAACCTTATGGAGCTAAACCAGGGTCAAAGGTTTTAGTAATTCAAAACAAAAACTTAAAGATGAATTCAGACAAAGATTATCTCTTTATACCGTGACTGGTCCGGTCTTAGCAGCTAAATGTATGTCGGGTTTTCACTGTCAACCAAGTGAAAGTGGTATGAAGAAAGCATTTATTAGGACATTAACAGTCCGAACTGTCCCTAAAGGCAACGTGTTTGAGGAGGGTTCTCAGCCCTGTCAGTCATGATGCCCCACGCCCCCCCACGTTACATCAGGGACAGAAGTCTGAACCTGGAAAAATATGATCTGAATTCTGAAAATGTGAAATTTGTAAGTGGTAAAAAAAAAAAATAAGAGTGTGTTAAAGTGAAAATTAAAAGTAAATAATTTATTCAAAGGGATTTGAAATTTGAATGAAAATAATAACTAAACTGAGAAAAACTCTGCCTTTAAAATATTTATTTAAATATGTTGTTGTATTTTACAAAGTTCAATGTCAAAAATTCAACTTTCAGTTTCAAAGTTTTATTTTTCATCTTTAAGCTTTTGTTTTGTAGCAACAAACCTTCTGACCCTGATTTAACTCCATACCACCTCGCCGGCCTCACAGACGGCGTCGCGGCAGAACCCAGCGCCGTCGTGTAGGGGGGATTATAAGGGCCCACAGCCCGCTAGGGCCCACACACAGCCCCCAGTAGCCTCTATGACAAAATGATTATGCGTACACTGAACTAATATATATTCATACCAATGACTCCGAATTAAAACAAACCCACAAGTCATACAATATTCAAATTTTAATCATTTCAATAACCCCCTTGGCCCCTTTTTAAAAAAGCGAACTCCAGCAGGGTTAGGATGGCCCCCAAAAAACACAAGTCTGGACACCAAAAAGGACTTGAGGAAGAGGCCAGGATTAGGAGCAGCAGAGCAGCGGCCCAGGACCTTAAAAACATTTTTTCTGTGAAAGGTGAGGGTAAAACTACTGAGGGTGGCTGAAACAATTAGGCTACTTGTTCATTCATTTCTGTCTGTAACATTAGGTTTGACGGGGCGGAGGCTGGAGCCTGCGTTAACTGTCATCTGCCCGCGCTACCAGGGCCGGCTCTACCCAATTTGGTGCCCTAGGCAAGATTACACCCCGGTGCCCCCCACCCCCCAGCCCCCGAGCCCACTAGAATTCAATGACAACAACCAACTGAGCAATCACGATGCCCATGCCCAAAGTCTCTGCCGTTGTTTAACGTTACTTCAACATAGCTAGCTCAAATAAAAAGTTTTCACCCAAAACGGCATAAAAAAAGAGAACGCATTAATGTTACCTTTATATTGCGACTTCTTCTTCTCCTCCTCTTTTCTTCTCTTTCTGTTCTGCGCACCTGAGGGCTTGGACGGCCTTTTCATCCTCGCAAATTACACCTGTCCGAGATCGTCTTCCACTTGATCTGCCCTGACCTGCCTTGACCTCTGATCCGCGCACCATGATCCAGACCCAATAACGACACGTCACGTGCTCACACATACTTTAGGAACATGTCACTGTTTATTTATTTGTAATGTTAATATGTAATTTTCTATGCCAGTGGGCATAGAAAATTATTATTTTATTATTATTTTCCTTCAAGGCTAAGGGGGACTGGCGGCGTGGCGGCGCCCCTCCAGCGGATGGCGCCCTAGGCGGCCGCCTATATCGCCTATGCCAAGAGCCGGCCCTGCGCGCTACCCTCTGGACAAGTCACCAGTTCATTTAAAAAAATAAAAAAGTTGCTAGTTCATTGTAGAGTAATGGTTCCTAGAGTAGCTATAACTGAACGTTACTAATTTAGGGGCTACAGTCAGTGACTGTGTGTTTCACACATATCATTGTTGGACAGCGCTCCAGTATGGGCCCAGTATGCGCCCAGTATGCTCCAGTATGCGCCCACTCAGAGGCTGCACTGAATTGTATTATGATGCATTCAAGTTCTACTCAGTAATTATGAACATCTGATGAAGGTCAGTTACGATATCATGATGTGTTCAATATGGTCTTGTGAAAATGTGTTATTAGTGGGACATTTGAATTGTCCTAAATACCAAGAAGTTAAATGTTCAAAGATTTGTTGTTGTTTGTTTTCATAGCAATATAAAATAAAAGACACCATAATAGCTGACAACAACAAAGTAAAAAAGACTATTAAGAATTTTGGACAGTTTACACTGATTTTGAATGGCTTAAAAATATCTTTTGCCTGAGAAAGTGAAGCTGTCCACCTAGAGCTATGGTACTAAGAAGCCCATTTAGATTTTGTCCAAGAATAGATTAGTTCTGCATTAGTTTTTCCATGAAACATAACATTTAATGTTTACAGTATATATAATAGAACAATAAACCTTTAGGCTCTGTTGCTCCAGAATCAGCAGTGGCTGCTTCATCTGAGTTTGACCCCACAGCAGATGCTCCCCCCCAGCAGTCCAATGATGCCTTTGATGGTGAGTGAGTAGACACTGGTTGGCTGTTTTGGTTTATTAGTGAACAGCTGTACCACTGGCAGGGACTAAGACATTAATCAACACCTTGGCTATTTCAATTATATAATAGCAAAATATAGGCAGATTAGCAATTAGCAATTGTAAAAAAAAAAAAAAAAAAAAAGCAAGTCATATAAAGAAAAAGTATTTGCAATCAGAGGTGTGATAACGTGTTGCTAATCAGTGAAACGAGAATAAGACAACATATAATACATAATTTACATATTGATACTCTGACTTGCAAAGTCATTCGTCATAAGAAATAGGAAACAAATTGAGTGTATTACACCAGGAATGTCAAGAACACTGAAAAACAGGAAAACTGAAGGTGGCAGTGAATGGGGTAGAGGGGCCCACACCGATATTCTTACAGGGGGCCCCAGAATTCCTAGCAACTGCCCTGCTCCTGTGTGCATGTGTGTGTGTGCACGTGTGTGTGCTCGCCACCTGCAGGAGGCGCCACGCAGAGCAGGTGCTCTGTCTTTTGGGCAGCAGCTGAAGGCCTTGAGCCTTTGCGTGTGCAGACTCTCGCTTTCAAAGCTGAAATTTACAACCCCGAATCAGAAAGAGCTGGACTCATATGAGATGCAGGCTTCCCGGTCTGGTCTGGTCTGGTCCGGTCCAGCTCTGCTTCTGGAATAGATGCGGTCTCCAGGGCAGCATAGACTTCTGCATTAATGCCTCCAAGCTTCCCCATACTTTTTTTTTCTAAAATTGAAATAATTTTTTTTCAGGCATTTTTGTTCCTCATAAACTTTTGTACCAAGTCACATTAAAATAACCTGTTTCAAATCTTCTTTTTCTTTTTCCACCTCCTTGGCTCTAAATCGTTCTCAAACAGCTTTTTTAGTAATATTTTGCAGGACTGAATGCAAAAATAGATGGATCATAACAAACGAAAATAAAGCTGATGATGGGTAAAAAAAAAGCCTGAAATATTTGACTTGTTCTTTCTGCTCAGGAACAAATGTCAGTAGGTTTTTAGGAGTCACAGTTTGGTATTTTTTTATTTACATTCCTAACAGCATCACAGCTTTTTCTGATTTAGGGCTGAGAAAGGCTGATTAAAGAAAAGAAACAACGTACAACTGGAATCACTCACTGCTTCTTTTTTCTCTGCGTCTGATTTATAGCTTCACTTGACAAAAACCCAACAACCTAAAAATACCGCTGCGTGCACGTGCACGTGTGTGTGTGCGTGTGTTCCTGATATAGCGCCGTGGGAATGAGCCACATTCAGCGCTTGATGGGACTTTAAAGCTCCCTCTGTGTTGTGGCTGCAGACCAGTGGAGGCCCTGTGGGAAACTGGGAGCTGCCCAGTACAGACGAGGAATTTGCTCAGAGGCACTCCAGCAGCAGATGTTGGCGTGGAGAGAGACGTTTTTCACACAGATCTCTCGCTTGTTTTCTTTTCTCCAGTTCCTCTGACCTTGCGTCCTCTCCTTTCTTGCTCACCTGTCTCCTTTCCTTATTTCTCTGTATTTTCTGTACTTCCCTCCTAACTAGTCTCCTCGTTTCCTTTGCTCATCTCCACCCTTCAAATCTCCTTTCATGCCATTTGTTCTCTTCACCATTTTTCCCATTTTCTTGTCTCCTCTCTCCTCCCTGGGCCTCCTGTCTCCTTGTCTCCTCTCCTCTCATGCCCTCCTCTCTTCTCTGAGTTGCATGTGTGTTGTTGAAACAAACACCGCTGTAATCCCAGTGTTCCCTTAAATCCATCCCAGTGGGAAACCCAGTCAGCGTTTCCCCTCTGCAGCGGGTGAAAGGTCAGAGTGTGAAGGTTAGGATCACTTCCTGCCTGAAGAACTTTGGAGTTTCTGACAGGAAACTGCAGGAAGTCGTTGCCGTCTGCCAGGAACTTGTTGAAAGGGTGTAAAACTTTAAATTTATGTTTTTGCGCATCTGTGAGTCGTACCCTGCATTTATTTTCCCTCCCAGTTAGACTATAGATGAAAACAAAGGACCTAGCTGCTTTAGTAAATTAACAGGACTGCACAGACGACGTAGCATGAATCAGCACGTGTCCTTCGTGTCGGACGTTGTCTCAAACTCCAGACCTGGAGTCCAGTTCTGTTGATGATAGGGATGTTCCTGGTGACTAATTTCCCTGTCGACTATACGAAAATTTTAATAAAGACTAGTCAACTAGTCTAAAAAAAAGGAAAACACTCAGAAAACAGTGAAAATTTAGCACAGTTTATTGAAACATCGAAACAGCAACATTAGCTTCCTGAAGCCTTTACCTTCCACAAAGTTAAGTGGAAGCATATCTTGCGAAGTCATTATCGTGATGAGCTGCGTTATCCTCTCAGACCGGACGGGAGAACACGTCTCCGGGTAAACAATGTCAAATCGGCCTGAGTGTGGCTAGCACCGCTAGCATCAGCAGCCGTCGTCTCGTGCAGATTAACATCCAAATGCTTGAGTCAAATGTGGTTGCGCATTGCTCCAGTCGAGTGATTGTATGCCAGTTGTTTCTGACACAGTCTACATACTACCTTGTTTTCATTTTCTAGATTAAAGTACCGCCAAACCGCGCTGGTTTTGCGAGACTATCTTCCCACCGTGCTGTTTTAAAACTCCAGTCTACTCCAGCATTTCCGCGGGGAGGGGGCTGCTGTCTGACGGCTCTGTAGCCCCGACTAGTGGCGGGAGGCTGTATGACAGTTAAACAGCCTTGTACATGAATAAAACACAAATTGGTTTAAACAACTAATATTTCTGGTGCCGACTAGTAAGTGGGCGGACGTTTAATCGTTTAGATGACTAATCGCGCGCATCCCTAGTTGATGACCCGTCCATTTGAATCAGGTGTGCTGAAGCTGGGAACCATCTGAGACCTGCAGGATGGAGGTCCTCCAGGACTGGAGCTGGTTCTCCCTGGACCTGGAGCTGGACCTTCGTCGTTGTCGTTAGGGCTAAAATATCGATATATATCGCAGAATCGATAAAATTGCTCAGCTCTAGTTGTCGTCTATGCTTGTCCTCTGCCGTTCAGTCTGTAACTACACCATCAAATGCTCGGTAGCGGCGTGGAACGGTCCCTGATGTTTACATCCCGTATTCGTCTCAGCCGTAGGGACGGAGCAGATAAAATGTTTCTTAGGTGAGTTGGAGCTGGTAAATGTCGAGCATCAATCATTTTTAGTGACACCCCAGCAATCTGTCTTTGTAACCAGCTTGAAAACGATGAAGACGAGGTTGTAGCAGGTAAAACATACCGCAGACCGATCGTATTTGTTGTGCTGTGCGTCCACCGACGTTCGCGGACAGTTGCATGTCCATGTACAGCATCGCTTACAGCGCAGACGTCGGCGCTACTGCTCAGATACACCGTCCGGCTCTAGAAATGATGAATTTAACTGGGGAGATGGGATTAGCACAGACTGTAAAGGCCTGTACTCTGAACTGAGACAGGTAACAGGTAACGAGACGGACGGAGCCTCCCCTCCATCTCCTACCTTGATTTGTCCGTGTTTTGGTTCATGGTCTCGATGCTTGATATTACAGACGAACCGAACCGATGCACCTGGAAGTCGTGGGTGCAAATCTAACAACTTGTGGAACAACTTGTGGATGGGTGAACGGATGAAAGTGGAGAATAAACGGGCTTTAATGGGGCAGAACTCGCACTCGTCCCGGGGATTGCAGACACCTCGTTGTGACGATCACCACTGGTGATCTGTTGCTGAACTGATGGAAGCGTAGCCTGGAATTTCTTCTGAGGTTCAGATTGTCGATATTCTTGCGCTAAATCGGCGCCCTCTAACTCCGACGACCGGTGCTGCCACCCAGTGGATGCCATTTTTACGCTACTTGGGGTTTCCCTATTTTAATTACCTCCACCAAAGAGGTTATGTTTTTGTCTATCTGTCTATTTGTCTGTCTGTCTGTGTACAAGATAACTCAAAAAGTTATGGATGGATTTTGATGAAATTTTCAGGAGCTGTCAGAACTGTGAAAAGGGCGAACTGATTTCATTTTGAGATCCAGAAGAAATCCTGGATTCTGGATCACTTTCAAATTTTCGATAACATCGCGATCAATGGGGCCAAAGATTTTTTTCTCAATATCTGTGTTAATTGTTGCCCAAAACTCATGAAATTTGACTCTGGGATTGACAATGGGAACCTCTTAGGGATGCACATGGTTAAACGTTTAACCGTTAACCGATAACATTAACTCTAACCGATTAATACTAACGGTCAATTTTGTTTTTAAGCTACGTAATTCAATCAACTCATGGGGGCGTCGACAGGTGCAACAGGCCTCTGATTGGTCAATTCTACATCCGCGTAGAAAAGAGCGCGTCATCGAAAAAATGAGGAAGTACCCACATCTGTACGATTCTCGTTCTCCACACATATTCTAATAATTATCTAGTAATGTGGGTCTGGATACGGCCGAGATGGTGAGGAAGTGGAAAAATGCAAGAGATAAGTTTAGTAAGTTTAGCTAGTTCGTGATTGTCGCTCTTGCGTTGTGGCGTGGAATAACATAGCGGAGACTGCGCTAGTATAAATCAAAAGTGACGGCGGCATCTCTGCGACAAGCTGACGGCGACACATTGCCACGAGAGTATATACGGGGAAGTGTCCGCATGCGTCCATGACAACGCGCGCAACATCGCGGCAGCCAACCCTCCCGGACTTATCGGTTAACGGTTATTAATCGTTAAAGGGCGTCGGTTAACAGTCATAAAAAAAATCCAAAATGTGCATCCCTAGAACCTCTATCAAATTTTAAAGGCTGATCCGGATCTGATCCAGAATGCGGATTTTATCGCAATCTGTAAATCGGTATATGGGGGAACTATTGTGCTTGGCGGAGGATGCGCTCTTTTAGCTCTTTTAGAGTGCTTTTCTAGTTTTGTATTGTGACATTTTCGGACATTAGGCCAGTGTAGGACCTTTCAGATTGGGTAATCTTGTCAGAACACCGGGTCCAGTTCTAGAAACTACCAGCACAGCAGCTCTTTTTTTCTGCCATGGCTTCTATCCCGCAGCTGGTTTTAGAAGAGTGGAGTTAGACTCTTGACTCCACCCAACTCTTGTGGAGGGTGTGCCTTATTTGAGATCCATCCTATATATTTATGCTTACGTGTAAACGTGCATGTGGGCACAAATTGCATTCAGGACGGAGCCTTACAGCTTTCCCACAGTTGGCTCGTTCAGCCCCGGCTGTGTTCAGCCACTCACACAGGGTGTTGCTCCATCTTTGATTCGAGCTGGACCAGGCTACTAAAAGCCCAGACCACAGATAAGAAAGCTGAAGCAATGTAACAGCCAGCCAATACTGCATTGTGAATTCCCCTGTTTTTTTTTTTTTCAACCTCTGAAAGCAAACCTCAACAACTATTCAATATATTAGCAACATTTCATCAGGGCTTAAAGGTTTGTCTGTGTTGTAATGGCGACGCTGCTGTTGTGCTACTGATGCTTCATTCATTAGCAAAGGGAATCTGTTGATAGCAAAGATGAAAAAAAAATGATCTGATATAGGGCTGTAGCGATACACTAATCTCGCGATACGACATGATACACAATATTCGGCTCACGATACGATATATATTGATATTCATCTTACAATACATTTACATAATTTTACGGAAGATTTTAAAGGGACAAAGTGATTTTGGTGACATCTTGTGAGTGTTCCAATGACTTTGTTTGAATTAATTGAACTGAAAGCATCAATTACACATTATATGGCTGACAGGCACCTTACAAATGCTGAACAACATGAATAAAAGATTTGTTGAGAAAAATAGTTTCATTTATTTAAACAGTGCAAATTGTTGCTTGCAAGCTTTTAAAGGTGGGACACGGGGGTTTTGAAAGAAGCTTAGAATATCGATACTCGCTAAAATATCGATATATATCGCAGGATCGATAAAATCTTTCAGCTCTAATCTGACAAAACCCTGCAGCTTAAAGACTCACTGACATATTTTCAGACCTCAAGCAAAGTCACAAGATTGTGTTCCTTCATATTTTCTGATTTTACTGTCACATTAGACAACCAGATATGTTCCCCATCAAAAAAACGGTATTTGTTTTACCCCTCATGATGCGTGCTCTGCATAGCTGTGAAGATCTGTAAACCCTGGCAATAAATAACCAACTGCAGCAACAAGAGCAGAATTTATCGCGTCACTCCCGGAGATTAAAATGAAGGAGACGAGAAGAGGGAGTCGCGGTTAATACGACGGAGAGCGGGGGGGGGGGGGGGGGGGGACGGAAAATAGCGGCATGATGGAGTACAAGGGAGTGAAGTAAAGGCAGAGAAAAAAGAGGAGGGAGAAGGAGTGAAGGAGGGGAGGATGATTGCCTGGTTTCAGTCTGACAGACAGGAGGAGTGCGGCTGCAGCAGCAGAGTAATTACTGTTTACTTTGGACCTGCAGCACTTACGCTCCATCACTGTGACCTGCTGCCTCAGCTCAAACAGAGAACGGGCCGACAGGCCCGACTCCGCCTGCAGACCCGCTCCCGCCGGGTGTTTTCACCTCAGAGGTCGCTGGATCCACGCAGGCGGACGTGAGCGTTCCCAGACACGTGGACGTGAGGCCTGAACGTGGCTCCTGACGGCAGAGACGGCATCGTGTCCTTATAGTAACCAACTCTGACGCAGAGTTCGCCGATGCAAACCCGTGAGCAGCATCAGAAGCGAAAAGAGCGAGTGGATCTGAGGAGCGGCGTGACGGGAATTCTCCTTCCGTTCTCAAGAAGAAGAGCTTCGTTTGTTGGTCTGCGTCGAACCTGCAGCCGCGTGGAGACGGGGGATCGTTGCAGCGCGCAGCTGCAATCAAAGAGCTGCTGTCACACACACACACACACACACCCCAACACACACAGCCCGTCCTCCAGTCTAAATGACAGGCCCGACTAACCACAGGGATCTAATTGTAGCGCCGCTCCTCGCTGTTTGTGTGTCTAGGGTGTTTTTCGGTGTTTCCATGAGGGTGTGTGAATTTCTGCTCTCTAATCTTGCGTGTGCGTGCGTGCATGTGTGTGTGTTGGCTGGCTGTATATCCCCAGAGGGGTCCGAGGGGGTTCGAGGGGGTCCAGAGGGGGTCCAGAGGGGCGACGTCTCCCCAGGAATGGAAAAGCGCTCTCGCTGAGGCTCTGGGTTCATCTGCGGGAGAGGAGGAGGAGGAAGAGGAGGGACAGGAGGGGGAGGCAGCAGGGACAGGAACACCGGATGCGATCGATCAGATAATTGATCAGCATCATCTGTTGCTCTGATATCCGGAGCAGAGCCGACATGTCTCATTTCTCTAATCTGTGTCCTGTCCTTATTTCCTCAGTCCTCATCTCCTCTGTCCTCCTGCTCATGATCCCAGAAACATTCAGATTCAAATGTAAACGCCTACATGTACGTATAGATCTACATGTTACTACAGAAGCCCAGAGAGGACAAATAACCATGTTAGGACTGTCATTTCTCTAAGAGAGAGAGAGAGAAAGAAACATTCAAGATGACACATGAATCATTGAATGAACCTCAAAAATGATGAGGATTAATGTAGATGTGATGTTTGACTGCACTCTTCGGTATTTCAGTCTTCTCATCAAAGATGAGGCAAGAAAACGAAAATCCGAACAAATATGTTTCCAGGTACTTGAGTATTTGGGTCCAGGTCTGATATCATTTAGCTTTTACAGTAGTAGAATTATAGATTTATATCAATCCACTTATTATTTTAGTCGTGCATTTCTTTTCCTATTTTATTTAATCTTTTAAGGCCACTCTATGCAGCAGTACCACTTCTAACCACATGAGGGGGCTGCATCAAATGAAAGTTTATGTGTTGGCTCCTGGCATAACACACAACAAAGTGAACCTTACTGGCACAAAGTGGTATTACAGGATGTCCCAGAGCATCTCCACTGGTCCCATGTGGTTAGCGTATTTGCAATTTAACAATTTAGATGCATTCATTTAACAAACAGGAGCCTCAGTAGCAGGTGGGCGAACCGTACACAGCTACAACAGCCTGGCTCCTCCTCCTCCTACTGGTCACCATTCTGGCTCCCCCTACTACTGGTCACCAGTCTGGCTCCTCCTCCTCCTACTGGTCACCATTCTGGCTCCTCCTCCTTAATCTGGACTCATCACTGGACAGTTTTGGTCCGCGGCACCTGATTGTCAGCGCCTGGGGATACCAGAAGCTCAAAACAAGAATCAATAGCAACAGCAAAAGAGAACAGTCTTCATTAATGATTTTAAAAGTCCTGAAGTAGGAGCAGTGGAGCGGAAGCTCAAAAGCTCGATTGCAGTGAGTTTGAAGTCTTGTTTGGACACCTCTAGGAGCAGTTGATGCTCCGGTTGGAGCAGCTCGGTCAGTTGAGGAGATGCTTTGGTGTCAGAAGCCATTGCAGAGCACTCAGCTCTGGAGGGATGTGGTTCTTCTTCCTCTTCCTGGTTCAAGAGAGCGCCACCGATGGGCCCAAAGTGTGCCAGTGTGCCACGCATCGCTCTCTCCGGGGCTTCAACTTTCACCTCAGCTGAGAAAAACAGATTAAATCTGTCCAGCTAATTTATAATATCAAAGTTCATGCCAAGACTCTTGACTGACGAATGCACGGGAGGAGACTCTGGAGGGGCCCGTTCGGGATCAGGGGGCTTTTATTGTTTCAATCCTGTAAACGCTTTGTTTTTGCACCAGCTGAATGAAATAAAACTTGATTGGTTGGAGTTTCCTGCTGCTGAGTAACTGTGTAAAGAGCGGCATTGTCTTCATTCATCCCTGGTGCCGACCAGCTTCAGGCCCAGTCCCGTCTTCAGGTCAGTAATCCCGGTCACGGTGATCGGTCCCGGCGGTGGGGAATTGGACAGCTGCTGCGCGGCTGCTCTGATTCTCCGTATTTACATTACTGTGTGCAGGGGAGGACGGTTATTTCCACCGTTAATCACAGCTACACTCCCTCCCAGGATGGGTTGACCCGATCTTGTGGGCACACAAACAGTTTTATTGCAGACGCTGCACCCATCTTGCACGACCTTTCCCCCCCAATCGCTCTCGGATTCTTTTGCAATGAAAAAAATGTGTATGAAGATTATTTTTAGGCCGAACAAACGCCTCCGACTCCTTCTGTAAACGGAGGCCAAACGGTTGAGGAGCGACGAAGATTCTTGACCCTGTTGACATCGAGGTTCTCTTGAATTTCTGAAGATGTCCAGTAAACACTTAGACGAGAATGTTTTATTACTTTGACAAGATGAAGATGCTCAACACACGTCATCCTATTATAATAACATTAAACATCTGCTGCGTGTTTGTTGGATGAGGCAGCATTTATCTCCGCTCAATTCGCAGATGTTTTCATCCAAAGCAACAGCGCTGACGCTAAGAGACGAGCTGATGAAACTTGGACCACGCTTGGCTGCACGTCACATGACAAAGTTCGGCCCAGTTCGTGAACTTTGAGACACGTGGCCACTTGCCAGTGCTGTAACTGAGGCATAGGCACTAGAACTGGGCTCAGGTTGGGCCCAAATGTGTCTGCTGCTGTTCCACCGTAGTGGAACCACACATGAGGACAGTCTGGACTGGGACCAGCTTCCAGGGATGGGCCCAGTAAACCCGCCTTAAAACCCAGAAGTCTTTAGGCAGCTTTAGTGACTTGTATTTGGTTCAGGCAGTCATGAGTAGCTGGACGGTCATCTACAGCATCCCCCTATTCAGGGGGCTGCTGTCCTGCACGTTCTCGATTAATTCAATTCAATTCTATTTTATTTGTATAGCGTCTGTTACAATGTCAATTGTCTGCTCGGAGAGCAGAGCAGTAGTGGAGGTGACAACCATCGTCTGGACCGCCAGCTGGGTGACATACTGGCACCATTTACACCGCACGCCTCAGGTGACCCAGTTCAGATTGGGTTTTTTTTCTCCCTCTTCCATGTGGCGCTGATTAGATATGACCCATGGAAGTGTAAGCAGTAAAAGAAAAAACAAATTTTTTCCAGATTGGTTTCAGTCCCATTCATATGTGGAAATAAATGTGACATTAAAAGAACACAGACACCTGCATCTAAGACGGATCAGGATTTTTGATCGGTCTAGCAAATAGCATAAAGGTAGACGTATTCCATGCTCACATCTTCCTTGAGACACTTGTAACATGCGAAGGCGCTGCGTCTGCTAAGCCTCCGACAATCTTGAACCCTGTTCCACCTTCACAGGTTCGTCTGAACCGACACAGCAGCGCTCATCACCACGGAGACCCAGGCTACGACAAGGCTCTCTTATTTCTTCTTTGCTCTAAAATAAGCCTAATCTTTTGAAGAATACTTCACAAAGCAATGCCTTGAATTAGACCTTCCATTTAAAATGTGTTAATTCCACCTTTCAGAGCTCAGAATAAAGGCAGGTTTTCTTCTCCTCGTGTCTGACTTGTTCAGGGTCGGTAACCGCCGCCGTGTACAGCGTTTCCCCAACGGCGTGAAAGACCATATTTGATAAGGGTTGCTTTTAGAGGTTTGATGTAACTCAGGACAGCAATTGTATAAAGTGAATAAATTGGAGCTGGGCATCAACGTGCAGCGCAACTGCAGCCACCACCTGATTCATTGATGTGAAATGCAACGTAACACAGACCTGGAAGGACAATCAATCAGGACCCCCGGGTTTCTCTCAGAGGGATGTTGATCTCATGGTGGATAGTCTGATCAGCTGATCCCTTCTGTCATAGAGGCTCAGACTGTGAGGTTAACTCCAGACAACAGAGACGGCAGTTATTCAGAGTTGGGCAGGATGTGGAAATACTCTCAAGAGAGTAAGAAGACAAAAGTAAAGACTCATGGACAATGAAAGCAGCAGCCTCTTGTGAAAACTGTCAAATTGATACTTTATTCTTGTAAAAATCCAGAAAGGAAGCTTCTTGTCACATGTGGATTTTCACTACCTGTATTTGAGATTTTCCTTTGAGTTAACCCACCATTTTCTGATTTTTATGCATTTATTGAATTATTCATAACAGTTTAAAAAAAAATGTACTTTTTCCCATAATTTCAGTCCTTAGTCTTAATCGCTGAAACATGAACATGCTGTGAAGCTGTGTTGCAGTACAGGCGTCTGTCCACCAGATGGCGATGAGGGCTCACGCTGACTGTCTCCCTGTTTTTCTCCCTGTTCTTCCTCTCCAGATGGATCAGCTGTCAGATGAGGAGGTGGAGGTCAGGGGGGAGGAGGATGAGGAAGAGGAGGACAGCGATAAGGAGGACCAGGACCTGGATAAGATGTTCGGAGCCTGGCTGGGAGAGCTGGACAAACTCACACAGGTGCTGCGCCGGTCCTGGATCAAGTCCAGTTACAGTGAACAAGTTATTAACTTCTTCTTCTGTGTGTCCAGAGCCTGGATGACGGTCGTCCGGAGCGCATCCCTCAGCAGAAAGCCCCCCTCAGACAAGAGACCAACATGGCCAACTTCTCCTACAGGTTCTCCATCTACAACATCAACGGTCAGACTCACGTGTTCGTGTTAAGGCACACATTTTCCCGCTCTTGTCGCCCGTTCTCGTCTCATGCCGCGGCCTCCATCTGTCTTGCAGAGGCGCTGAATCAGGGCGAGAACGTGGACCTGGACTCTCTCATGGCTGATCTCTCGTCCATCGAGCAGGAACTCAGCACCATCAACACCAAACCCGGCGGCGGCATGGCCCGGCTGGGGCTGACCGACACCAAGGTGCAACACGCTGGAGCACTGGAGGAGTCTGGCAGGAATCTAGCCCAGTTGTGACACGTCTCTTAAAGTCTCACAGCTCATGAGCTCACGAGTTCGTCCCCAGCTCCCCCGTCCAAATAAATTACAGCATGAATAAACCACAAGAATGTAAAAAATAACGGCAGGAAGAGTTAAAGGAGACGGATCAATGAAAGAAACGTCAAAACATTTTTGAAACGCTGCAAGATACTCAGTAATGTGATCTGTCCACGCATCAGGATGTTTTATTGTTTCCAGTTTCTGGTCGACGTCCCAGGGTTTGAGACAAGTGGGAGCGGGGAATGATGAACCGTAGATCAAATGACTGGAAAACATTATTTTTGTAGTGAAAGAGAAAGTTAAAAGCTGAGGCTTGTTCTAAATGTCGGGCTCCTTTTACTAGTTTAGGTGTGAAAGTCACGTTCGTGGTCAGTTTGAGAGCTCAGCGGAGACTCTGTGAGTCAAAGACATCTAAAACAAGATCAAAAATGTCATATTTTGTGATCTGGGATCTTAAATCTTGGCAAGAACAGAACAGTTTTCAGCAAAACCAGATGGATGCAACAGATGTACCCAGGACAGAGAACGAGCATCCTTTTAAAAAAAGGATATTGGTTGATTAAGAATTAAGCGTTGGTTAAAAAATAAAACTCCATGTTTGCATTTGAATGATAAGGTTCTGATGAAAATAATGAAAGCTCAACTGCTTTGTTGTCTCTCGTTTCGTCCTTCAAGCGCTCTCCTTGCTTGCACCTCCAGGTCCGACAGAAGCCTCCGGCTGGGCGCAGCGGCAGGCAGCAGCCAGCAGGGGGCGGCGGCGGCGGGGGCAGCAGCGGAGCCAGCAGCAGCAGCAGCAGCACCAGGGCGTCACCGGCCGGCACCATCAGGGCTCCCAGCGGGCATCAGGGTCGGCCGCCGCTGGCCTCCAACTTCAGCCTGGATGACATCACAGCGCAGCTAGAAAAGGTCCGGACTCATCTTTGTGCAGTGACAACGCTGTGATCTGAAGCATTTTGTCCTTGATCTTCTTTGTCGCTCTGAAACATTAAGCGTTTAAGACGCCGTCATATTAAAAAAGCACGAGGTTAAAAAGAGAACCGCGGCAGCAAACTCCTCAGCTCGTCAGGAATGAGGGAAATACCCCACAGAGAGCCAGAAACCCCCAACAACGATGGAGACACCGGTCAGATTCATTGACCTGGATGACCTGCAGTTCCCTTGATCTCTGAACCTGCTCTGACGTGTGATCAACCCATCGTAGAGCTGCTGAGAGCGTCTCCACCTTCGCTGTAACTGTCTGGTCTGGACGTGTGTCGGCCACATCACTGGCTGCGTGGTCCCGTCCATCAGGGACATCTGTTGGGCCACGCTGAAGGTTTCAGGTCTCACCGGACTCCTCCAGTCCAGCTGACTGGCTTTGTAACGGCCTCAACTCACAAAAGAAAACCAAGAAGCATCAACATGAGATACACTAGGGCTGAACGATTTTGGAAAATAATCTAATTGCGATTTTTTTCCTCAAAATTGCGATTGCGATTTAATATGCGATTATTTTTAAGGTCCTCTTCTCATGTATTTTTCAAACACTGTCATAATAAACAATATCAGATTTATTTAAAGTGCAGATTACAACAATAAAGTAAACAAATCTGTGGCTTTACCTCTTCAACATCTAACTTTTCACGTTTCATGAAACATGTGTAACATTTATGTAAACATGTGGACTGGACTTCTTAAACACTGTCTGAGATTGACAGGACAGTGTATAAATAATAAATAAATATACAGATATAGAAAAAATAAAGCTTACTGATCTCCAGTCAGTAACATCACACAGGAAAATAAAGAACAAATATCTGCTCTAACCAATTGGACATTTTCAAAAAAAAAAAACTTTTTGAACACTAATAGAGATATTATATTTACTCAGTAACAGCAGCACACAACATACTGAAGTGCAAAATGAGTATGGCACTGTTAGCCAGAAAGATTCTTCTGTATAGATCTCGGGAGCTCACAGATTTTTTGCAAGGAAAAGGGGGGGGGGGGCTCGAGTTGTCTCGCGCGGCGGGCGGGGGTGTTTGTGGCTGTGCACTGTGCCCGACAGAGAGAGAGAAGCGCGGTTCGCGAGGCGGCCTAAACCCAGAGGTTTGAGTGCGCTTGAGTCTCTAAATCACCAGAAAAAGTCGCTAGATTTGTCGCTAGTCGCTTTCTACAAATTAAGTCGCTAGAGGGGACTGGAAAGTCGCTAAGTTGACAACACTGCTTGCCCTGTTTGCTCTGCTCAGCTCGGCTGGGCTCACTCGCAAGTCACGTGACGTCGCCAGATCACGTGACAGTAATATCGCGGCCTTTGCGGTTAGAAAATCTCGTTTTATGATATCGCGAGATTATCGCAAATGCAATTAATCGTTCAGCCCTAAGATACACCAGATATTAGAATGGCAGATTTTAGTTCTTTAACGGACTATGAATGGTTTTATGGCAACTTTCTTATTTTATGGGGCACTTGATCCCTCTGCAGGTGGTCTTAGTGTTTTGTAGCGGTTGAGCCCACTGCAACTAATCCCAATCGACTTTGTTTTGAGTCTTGAACACCTTGAGTTAATGCTCCCATATCGGGACCAGGACCTGGTGAGCCATCAGGATATTCAGCTTAAAACAGTGATTCCCAAAGTGTGGGCCGCGGCCCCCTGGTGGGCCGTCACGGGACTGCAGGTGTGCCGTGAGAGGTCATTAAAATTAAACAAATATGTGTTAAATCCTCGATCTTTTTTAAATGTGTTTTTAATTACTGTAAAATATTAACGACATGATTTAAAAACATTAAGAAGTAACAAAACAAACCAGTTAAGTGTTATTATTCTACTGTCATCTTAACTAAATATGACAAGCGCCACCTTATTTCTTGACCCCTTACATTAATGTCAGAACATAGCTTCTAGCTTCTCTTAAGATCGCTTTTATGTCCTGCTTCCTGTTTCTTCGGAGGCTGAGAAACAGAATATTTCGGTAGCTGCCTGAATCAGCTGCTTTTAAAGCTCTCTGTGCTCCGCCCCTCTGTGCTCCGCCCCTCTGTGGATGAGACCGCCGCCTGCCCTGCTCTTCATCTCCTGCTTGTGTCCTCCGCAGGCGTCCCTCAGCATGGACGAAGCTGCCCGTCAGACCTCCTCCCACTCCCTGAGCTCCGCCTCCTCCTACACGTCGGCCACCATGCGACGGCCCGGACCCACTCAGCGCCAGCACCGGCGCACAGGATCGGTGGGCACAGTCAGCGAGCATGAGGTGCACGATGGGTCCGCTAAGAGCTCACGCTTCTTGAAGGGAAATGTGTCAAAAGTGAATTTAAGATGAAGATGTGACAAATGAAATCTTAAACTTGATAAGTAACCCCCCCCTCTTCTTTGAAGACACCTCACCTGGTCAGCTCAGCTTCCCCTTACTGACCTCTGACCTCTGCCTTATTGTTCCTCTCCAGGTCCGTGCAATCGTTCACTCTTCGCGCTCCTCCGTCACCTCGGCGTCCGGCGTCTCCGTTAACTCCGCCTCCTCCATGGACTCGCTGGACAGCGTCCTCCGCGCCGAGTCGGACGGCCCGCAGGCATCGGCTGAAGGAGGCGGTCAGGGTCAGCACACCACGGAGGTACGAGCACACTGGCGGCGGGTGGGTGCGTGAGCCGCAGGCGTCACACTCGACTGATCCGAGGCGAAGCTACAGTTTGCACACACAAGGAGCTTCGCCGTCGTCCCCGTGATTCCTGGTGCGCTTTGATCGGATCTGCCCCACGAGCACCTGCCCACCGCTCCGGGATTACCGCGGTCGTTTCAGGCAGATTAAGGGCTGATTACAAGGACTCAGTTTCAGGGTGGAGGTGTGCAGGTGTAAGAGCAAACGCTGCGTTCAGGGTCAACTGGTGGCGTTTAGGCAGTGCTGCGTCAGAAAACAGGCATGATTACGTCGCGTAATCACCGCACGGACCCACGAGCTCCTCTGAAAACCCTCGTCAGTGAAGACGGCTCAAAAAACTCAGACATGCAGGAACGAAAAACACAAAACACGAGACGCTGAATCACATTTAAGTGGTTCAACGTGAAGCCCCAGACTTTTCTTTTCGATCTCGCTTCAGCTTCTGTGCAGGTCCCAGCGTTTCAGTCTGGTTCAGGTCTGGACTTCACCGGATCAGGCATTCAACTGTGGATTTGCAGGTCCGTTTGGGATCGCTGCCTTCCTGCAGGTTCTCGAGCTTTAGCTGTTGGACAGACGGCCTCACGTTTGACTCTGGTCTACGGAGGAGTTCGTGGCCTCCCTGACGACCTCACGTTGACCCCTTGGCGTCAGAACAAACCTAAATCCCCGTCGCTCCACCGCCGTGTTTGGCAGCTGATGTTGTGTGTTTGGTTTAACTGACTGCGGTGCCCGCTCCTGAGAACTATCGGTTAAATGTTTCCAGTCTTGGTTCTGCAGAGAGAAAGACCGGCTCCACATGGTTTTTGCAAATGGCCTCGTGACTCCTCCTCTAAGATCACTGCTGATGTCTTCCCTTCTTGGCATTGTGTTAACGCATACCTGAATGCTCGGGACCGACAAACTGCCACCAGCTCTGCTTTTACCGAGGAGCTTGCTAACGATGACGTAATGAAGATCAGCAGCTGCTGCAGTCGGTTTGGCTTTTCACACTCAGCTTCTGCATTTAGGCTGCGTTTATTCTGCGTCTGTGCTTCTCCTCTGATCTGTGCCAGAAAAACTAGCAAAAAACCTCAAAAACACCACTGTAAAATATAACAGGAACACCAGGATTTCTTCTCTCTAAACTGAAGCCGGAGCGTTGCAACGGCGCTTCATGTGCAAACACGGACGCTGCTCAGCGAGTAGGAAAGTGGGTTAGCGACGGGCTGGACGAGGAGGAAACGGGTGATTTAAAAACGAGAGCGACGCGATGAGAGGCAGGAGTGAGTCAGAAGAAAGAACAGGATGACGGAGGAGACGGCAGCGACGAAGAGAAAAGGTCAAAACGCCGAGAGCGAAAGACGACAAAGACAGAGGAAGCTAAGAGGAGGAGGAGCGTTTCTGCCCGGAGCGCTGCTCCCAGGAGTCCGGCTCATTAGAAACTGGGACTCAGAGTCATTTGGACCTCTGCACGCTCACTTTGGTTTCTATTAAGGGCAGTAAAAAATAACCACCATGTGGGACGCTCAGAATCCCAAAGTAACCGATAGTTTTGGGACCTTTTCCTCTGGTGCGACGCCTCTGACCAGAATAACGCTGTGTCACCGGCGCCGCCATGACGGGACGCGTCGGCGTCTCACAGAGCGACCCCCTGCGAGCTTCCATCAGAGTCCAGAGAGGCGTCAGAGGCTCCGGGTTACCTGCCGACCAGCGTCAGCGTCGCTGAATACAACGGGACCGCTGACATTTGGCCGATGAGGCAGGAAGCATTCTGGGAAACTCACATGCAGCATCCGGCGATAACTGGACCCAGTACACGAAGAGTGAAAGTGATCAGATTATTGACAGACATGATGGGGATAAAAGGCACTTTTTAGATCAGCTGATGGGACAGAAGGTTGCCTCAGATTAAAAAAAAAAAAAAAAAAAGTAATAATATTCATAATAAAAGTGCTCCATCCCCACTGGAGCCCAGTAAAGTATCATTTCATCCCAGTGTTTCGCAGCAGCGGAGGGAGCATCATGATGTGGGCTCGCTCTGCTGCCTCAGGGCCTGGACCACGCAGCCTCAGGGAGGGGATAGTTCAGTCCAGGGGTCTCCAACTCCAGTCCTCAGGGGCCCCTGTTCTGCAGGTCTGAGATGTTTCCCTGCTTCAGCACACCTGATTCAAATGAACGGATCAGCTGGTTATCCAGGTCTGCTAACGACCCGTTCATTTTGGAGCAGAGAAACATCAAAGAACCCTGGTTCAGTCCAACGTTTACCAGATTCAGTATTTCTCCTGAAAAACGACCCCTAAATGCCAAATACTGTTTTCACATTGCTGACGCGTCCCTGCAGGTTTAAATCTCTAGTGGCTTTACATGATTATTCAGCCAGAACTATTTAGTGTCGCCGCTTCTTTTTCACGGGCGGCGCTGCGATGTAATCATAGCGGGTCGGTTAGAGGCAGGAGCTGGACAGATGTGGAAGAAGAAGTGTCTTTTAACCTGAACGCTGTTGAGGTTGTTCAGAAAAATAAAGAATTGAGCGTTTATTAGACGGTCATCCTGCAGGGTAACGTCCAGCAGCTGAAGCTTGGCGGAGGCTGGGTGGCGCAGCAGCACTGGTGCTCTCAGCCCCGCCGTAAAGCTACCACAGAAAAAGAAAAACCCAGCCCAGACCCTGAACCCCGAGGAGACGGCGTCCACAGCCTCAGCTCCTGAACGAGGTCCAGGTCTGATCCAGAGATGCTCTTAATCCCTGGTTTCCCTTCAGGACCGGGTTTTATATGTTGCACTGTGTCTACTGAATGAACATCTGTGAGACTCTGCTCCATCAAAACCTCCGTCATCGAACCTGGACCACAGACGGAAAAAAAGACTGCAGTCCTGTTCCTGCGTATTTGCCTTCGACCTAAATATCATTTTTAATCTGCAGTCAGCAACGGAGAACTAATGCTTTCTATCAAAACGGCTTCCAGTGATTGCAGCACGCACGCACACGCACACATGCACGCACACGCACAGAGGCGAGATTAAAGACGAGAGGGGACGCCGTTAGACAATGAAGGGCCGTTCTGTCGGTTTGTGGACTTCACATCGTGTGTAGATATGACTGATACAGTTCCGTAAATCATTTATCAAATGAATCATTAATGGACGCTCCGTCTGGCGTCCAGCTGCCCCGAGTGTAAAAGCGTGTGGGACCGCTGAACACTGAAGGCAGAGGTGATTCCACGCCGGCGTCGGTCTGAATTATTCAACCTTTACTTCCCCGAAAACGTCAGCTGGTCCACCTCACACGTGGGCCTGAGGCAGAGAAACCCAGAGACGTGTAAACTGGGACCAGTTTGTGATTTTCAGGCTGCAGAGGGATGGGAGTTATCCTCTAAAAAGTCTCTCCATCGACGGGCTTCACGTGTGCCTGAGTGCTGCGTCGCTTTTTCAGCCAGACACGCGCCATTAACGTCTTCATCCATGTTTCAACCGGGACATATTATAAGAAATATATGTTTCTGGTGCTTCAAAGCACATACAGTGATCTCTTGCCACTTTGCGGTTTTAGTTTTTCGCAGATTTTTTCAGAAATGTATAATATCATTTTTAAAAAATTTAAACATCGCGGAAACATCACAGGATATTGTCCACGTTCTCTCACAGTGAAGAAATGCTGTGAGCCAGCCTGGCCCCTTTAAGAAGGTGGCCTTATGGGTAATGGAGGTGCCTTATGGGTAATGTAGTGTGTGTGTCGTGGGACGGCAGAATGAAAACAGGGTTATATGAAAAGTGGAGTGAGCATCAACAGCAGCCCAGCGTGTATAGATTTACATTCTCTGTTAACCGACAGGAGCCCAACAATACAACCTGTGTGATGTTACAAGTTCCTGCAGTGACAGAATAAAGTGCTCGTTCCATGCAGAGAAAACCAGACTTTTTCTTTTGTTATTGTTAGCATGTTAGCCGCTAATTACGAGCCAAAAATAGCACAATACCAATAGTTTCTTTACTACAGTTCAGAGACCAGAGGCTGTGAAGGTAACAGAAAGACCACAGTTGAGCCTTTGTCTTGTTTCGCTTCAGTGACTCACTACTTTTTTGAGGTTTTTAAACACGTTTTAAACACATTATTGAGGCTCGGGGGGCTCCGGCGTCAGCGGATTTTGATTTACGCGGGGGGGGCACCGGTCCCCATTAACCGTGAAAAATAAGGGATCGCTGTATTTGGATATGTGAGGTGAAGTGAAACGGTTTGAGCCCAGTCAGGTTTGAAGGGTGCTGTGACATCACAGACCCAGATCAGAAATAGAATAATCCAGGTCTCCACCTTTATCTCCACCCGTCTACCATCTCCGTATTCAATGGGGATGCGGAGGCAGGGAATATGTGCACGTAGAGCGGATTTTAAAGGTTTTTAGAGGTTTTGAGAGGAGAAACACAGTTTTAGCCTGTTATCATCAGTTTGTGGAAGGACTGCAAACAACAGACGTGAATGACGAGAACATGGAAAAAAAATGAGCTGATCATCAGAGTTCAGAGTTTCAGGGAGGATTCGGCTCATGGTTTTCTGCTTCAAGTGTCTTGACGAAGCATTTATTTGTATTCGAGCCTCATTCACCAACCTGGAGGTTCCAGGATGAGTCTGGCGTTGCCATCGCCGACACCTGGACTCTCCTCATCAGTTCAGTTCTTCTTCACAGGTTTCTGTTTCTGCTGATTGCTGCTTCACACACGGCTTTCTGCTAAACCGCCACGTTGAATCGACCACCCCAGCATCAGATTAATTCACAAGAACTCTCTCTCTCTCTCTGTCTCTGTCTGTCTTTAAAGCACTCCTATCTGGACAAAGAAACCTCTCTGATTCTGAGAAACATAGCAGGAAAACCCTCCCACCTGCTGACCAAGGTGACGCCCCTCATCCACCCCTGTTTGCCGACCCCCCCCCCTCCCCCCTTCCCCTGTCGCATGCCAAGCGTTGCCCTCCTCTGTTATGATTTGATGCATGAGCCACGACACATGCATGATGCATTAGGAGCATGTCCACCCCTCTGTCTCCCTCTCTGTGTGGCGCTTTGACTTGTCCCTGCCAAAGCTGCACAGACGCTCCAGCACAAGTGCGTCTCCCCGTGTGGTACATCAGTGAAACTAGGATGTCCGTGTGTCTACAGGCTCCTTAACACAACCTACCTGTGTGTGCAGTGACGACAGAGTCCGTTTGCTTTCAGCCAAATGAGGCCATTTAGCTTTGAGCTGAGAAGATAAGTGGCCTGAGGGAAAGCAAACTGCATGTGTGCCGTGTGATGAAAGTGCCACTGATGTGATGTGATGCGTCTTTGGGGGACACGATCACACAGCAGCGCCTTTTAAACTCAAAGACAGGAGTCCTGCCGGCTTGCTCGCGCTCACTGTGCACCTGAATCTCAGCGCTGAGGATTTCAGATTGGTGTGGTGGCCCTACGTGGGCGAGCGCCGGTGCTCCTGTGTGATCGTGCCGCTTCAACGCTGCTTACTTGTGATTTAATGTTTGTCACAATATGATGTTGTTGACGGCCGTGGACGGACTCCAAGCTCAGGTAAGTGCAACAGTCAACACTTGTGTGTCTGCCTTTATCAAAAGTTGAGACCTGATCAAACCGTGTTCCTCCAGAGGTTAAAGAAACTAAGTCCTAATCAACAATACGAGCAACTGAAACAGCCGTTGCTGAAAAAAAATGGTTTGTCCGAGTTTGCTCCGGTGCTACCGCGAGGATCTCTGGAGTTATTCTTGACCAGGATGTGTCCTTTAATTCTAACATAAACCAGGCCTCATTTCATATGCAAAGCGTTCCCAAACTCAGGAGCATCCCTCCCCAAGACGATGACAAGTCATCACATCTGCAGCGGAGGACCGTAGTACCGTTGTAGATGGATGTCCAGCTAACCGTCTGTCCGTTTGTCAACAAACAAGACCTGTCTCTCAAACTGGAGATTTGGGTTCTTCTCAAACAGAAAGCCAATGGCGACCCAACATCCACCTGCTGTTGACCCAGAGTTGGCCATTATTCTCGATTTATTTGTTTGTGCCCCTCTAGACGAGCCGAACTGCTTGTAAACGAAGCGCCTGAAGTCCGTGACCGTTAGCGTGACTGATGCTCAATTGATCTGTAAAAATAGGCCCGATCGTACACTTCCCGCCAGCCACTACCCACTAGCCGCTACCCACTAGCTGCTACCCGCAAATTGCGGGTTTAGGAACCTCCACTAACCGCTAATGCAATCTTCCGCTCCCTAAAGCTGCTACCCATTATGCCGGCTCCCTTACTCACATTGTAGGTGTGGCAATGGGCGTGTCTTTTGCCCTTTCCGCAAACTCGGTATCTTGTGATCATGGGTTTAGGGTTGCAGGTAGCAACCTGCATGACGGCGCATACAAGAGCGCATCCAAATGGCATCAACGCACGTCCACCTGGTCACATGTGGACGTGCACAAACGACTCTACCTCTCTAATTAACTCTCGTATAAAAAGCGTGATTTGGCCTCAGTTGAACCCCTGAGAAAATAGCAGAGATCGTCCTAAACGGCTTGCTCTCCAGTTAAACCATAGATGACCAGAGCGTGTTTACTGGGAGGACACCAACTATCTGGGACTTTCAGGTTGCCAATAGGAATTGTCTGTGTAAAAATATTTGTATGTATATATCAGTGCAGAGGAGGAGGAGGAAGGAAGAGGAGGAAGCTCTACAGCAGAGTCCCAGACGAGCTGCTCTGATCTGGATGAAAAGACGCTCCATAGCAGTTAGCAGGTAGCGCAACCTGCTCTTAAAGGCAATGGCTACTGACGCTCTGATTAGTTTAACAGGTGGAACGCCCTAACCACTCCTATGGATAATGTAGCGGGTAGTGTAGGTGGGATTGCGGGTTTAAGAAGGTGGAAGATTGCGTTCTTTGCGAGGGAACGCCCCTCCCGCTACCCGCTATCCCTTAATAGCAGCTTGAGGAAATCTGGCGGAAGATCGGGCCCATAGTCCTTCTGAAACCTTTAGGGATTTTTCTTCTTCTCACATCGATAGCACGCTTGTACAAAGGTTAGCCTGGTTGGTCGTGAATCACCTCGGTGTGTTCCTCGGACACCGTGAGAAGTCAGTGAAAGGACTGCTGATAAATTGTTACTTGTGACAAAACACGGTTAAAATTCAAAACCTTCCAAAGTTGCTCTCATTGTTCAAAGTCTGGTTCTACATCCAGAATGACCCGTCACTGGCAGATAAATTTTTTCGTCTCATCTGAACATGGACAGCTGTGGCCTGGCTGAAAGGTGCTATAACTTTTAAACGTTTTGCGTTGTTTCTTTTAGAGAAACGCAAAGAGGGTTTCCCCTGTAGGTGTGGAGGTGCACTTCCAACACCCTCTGCTGCTTTTCATCCTCTCGCCAGACCCAACCGGGACGGTCTAGAGTTTCTCTGGGTGACTTTTAGCGACAGCAGGGATAGGACACTGGGAGAACTGGGCGCTGCCTCTTGAAATGAAGGAAGATGCTCCTTGGTGCAACTTTAACCAACTTGAAAGACAAAAACCTCGAGGTCTTCAGAAGTGGGGGTCTGAAAGGGGCCGTGCCGAGGCATTCCCTGGCCCATCAGCTGAAAATGATCATTAACAAAAACAAACTTGACTCGTGCGACCGGATTTGCTGCTCCTCACCGATGCTTTGGGCTTCAGCTGCTTGGACGTCAGGTGTCGTGAGCGGCGGCTGAGTCCTGGGTCTTCGGGGTCAGCGTGAGCGGCAGTTACCTGGCGGGCTCGGGTGGGCTCAGTGGGTTAAAGAGTATTTGGAAGTGAGCCAGCAGCAGTAATGAAGCTTAGCCGGTGAGCCTGGTGCGCACCAACACCAATCAGTGCAGATAATGGGACGAGCTGCAGCTAATCACGGTAGCTGTTCTGTGATTGATCCCAGCCTGTCCTGGGATCTGCTCCTGTACCTTAAATTTAGGTTTTACTGCACGAAAAGTCACTGAGGCTGCAGAAACCAGAAGGACACGAGCCGTACACATGAAGCTCAACAGATTTAGATGCCAGTTGAACATGAACGTCTTTGACCAAGTGACTAATGTTTGTTGGAAGCTGCAGCGCTGAAGCTAAAGCTAAAGCTGTAGGCTTTAGGTTTTGTTTTTTTTTTTGTTTTTTAATTTGTGTGTATGTGTGTTCTGATTGGATTGGGCTGATTGGATGATGAAGCAGATAAGGCCCTTTGATTGGATGTCAGAGGAATGTGTGAGCCCTGCAGGGCTAATCCTCTTTGGAGGGAAGGGGGGCGATTCCCAGTGGCATCAAACATAAGCACGTGCACACACAAGCGCGCTAGCACACGCACGAACGCAACAGCTGGCAGGCAGTGGGCCGTCCTTCATGCAGATTTCAGCTTTGGATGTCTTTTTAAAGGGAGGCGAGTCCCTCTAGACCTGTTTTTGTTCTGAAGTGGTTTTCCTGAGCTTGGGATCAAGCGGTCTCTAGCTTGATTAGATCTAATCAATGCCCCCAATATCATCGGCACTGAGGGGTCTGTTCCCGACAGCACTGCCCTCTTAGTTCCAGATCTGGTCATCAGTCTGAGCCCAGTGGATCAAAATTAAATGAATTTGCCCAGATTATGATCCATTTGTCTCCATGCAGCTGCTGCCAGCTGCAAAATCCAGCTTTTACCTCCGCGGCTGAAGACCAGACGACCCCTCTGACTCAGGAAACACCCTGGGCTGTTAGCGGCGAACGCAGAGGAAAAAAAACAAAAAAACCAAAACGTGATTTGTTTTTAATTCGCAGCCCCAGATTAGGGGAAGGGGTGCGACGGGCCCTTAGATTCCAGGCAGCTTACGAGGCTCAGAGCCAATCTAATTCCCGCTGCACTGATTAGGTTGAGGGTGTAATTATCTGCTCTGGAGAGGGACTTCATGTTGCATCTGTGTGTGTGCAGCTCTGCACCCAGAAACCTCTTTCTGTGTCAGTGTTACACTGCCTCCACTCTCTCTCTCTCTCTCTCTCTCCCTGCTGGCCCAGTTCTGCTGCTCCCGCTGTACCGCTAACTCACGTCAGTGGTTTTGGGCCAGCGGCGGCTCAAGAGGGACTCACTCCTCCTAACTTCAAAGGCAGCTGCCTCCTTTATTGGGAAGGAGCTAATTTTAGTGGCTCCGTAATGTAGGTCAGCCGAATATCTGTGAGACTGGAGCTGGAGCTCGTGGTGACGACGGCAGCGGGGGGGGGGGTTGAGAAAACTGCAAAGCAGCAGATGACAAAGAGGCAGACAGCAGCGTGTGGTCGTGCGGTCCATTATCAGCGGCTGACAGCTGGACGTCCCATTATGAGATGCAGTATGTGAGCTGCACCGGACAGCTGCATACTGGAAATTCATCCAGGCACCGTCGGGGTATTTTTCCCATATTGTGCATTCGCTGACGTCCTGCAGAGTATATCTCGGCAAAATCAGTTATGTAGCAGTAGTATGGTGTGATACAAATACAACAGTGACACTGTAAAAGCACCAGAGAAGAAGAGAAGCTTCAAGAGCCATGAGATACAACAAACTGGTCGGCAAAAACAACTATCTGTAATACAACTATCACTGGTCTTCCTGAGGGGCTACATCCGGCTCTGAAGCTGACGCCTTCAGAGAATTGTCAAAATGTGCAGTTCCTTGAATGACCTCTAGGGGCCGGCCCATATTAATATGTGCAACTTTACAGTGGAAATTTAAAAAAAAAAAAAAAAAAAACAGTTTTTGTCCTCATAGTTAAAGTTCACATTCATAACCACTGGGGTGGTTAAGTGCTGTAAAATTCACGGGGGGAGGGGCTTTTTATGCGTCTCATCAGGTGAAATAACATTAAACCACAACTAACTTGGAAGCTGAGAGGGTCCAGCTCTTTTTATACGGTGTACGGTCTTTCTCAGAATGTAAGCTCCGATCGTACACCTCCCGCTAGCTGTTTCCCGCAAATTGCGGGTGTAGGAACTCCGCTAACCCCTAATGCAATCTTTCGCTTCCCTAAAGCTGCTACCCGCTATACCGACTCCCTTACTCACATTGTAGGTGTGGCAATGGGTGTGTCTTTTGCGCTTTCCGCAAACTCGGTATCTTGCGATTGCGGGTTTAGGATAGTGGGTAGCGGGTGGTCAGACCAGCTATCCTAAACCCGCGATCGCAAGATACCGAGTTTGCGGAAAGCGCAACCCGCATGTCAGCGCGTAAAAGAGCGCATCCAAATGGCATAAATGTGCGTCCACCTGGACGTGCACAAACGGCTCTACCTCTGGATTACGCATCACCGTATTACTGTCAGACGTTTTTATTCTCCTGAGGTCAGAGGATGTCTGGTCAGCAGTTGTGGTGGATGTGGGAATAGTCACGGCCAGACACGTCAGTCTGTACAGCTGTGGCATGATCTCATCCAGATGTCTGCTGTGGAGGAAACCAAGGAGATCTTTGTCTCTGGTGTCAAGCTGGAAAAGGTTGGATGCGGGAATTTATTTCCGTTATGTCTGAAACTGTTGGTGGTGGAGGAGGGACAGGAACATTAATTGTTCCTGATCGTTGAATGCGCATCCAATGATTCGTTCTGCAGTATTTTAAAAAGCGCCAAGATGCACAGCTGTCCCAGATTCCCAGCACCCCCTGCTGAGAATATGTTCCCGCGGCGCTGCCTGGCCGTGTTTACTGGGAGCGCACCAACTATCTGGGACTTTCAGGTAGCCGATAGGAATTGTCTGTGTAAAAATATTTATATGTATATATCAGTGCAGAGGAGGAGGAGGAGGAAGAGGAGGAAGCTCCAAGAGTTGAGGTTGATTCCCCGAATTACTTAAAGCAATAATCCATTTTATTGTTAAAACTGACAAAGGATATTTAGTATCACCTCATCTGGTGGCATACTACATACTAACCATAGGCACAGTATGCAGTAAAGACTTTACTGTGTGTGAAAAAAACATACTGTGCAGTTTTATATGATTCCAAAAGCTTACAGTGTATTTTTTTCCTTTTTCCTCTTCTTTTTCATGAACATTGACCCTTAAAAGCAGAACCTGCGGGCGCGTTTGAAAATGCCAACACCAGACCTTCAGACCTTCCAGCCTTAACTGAAGGCTTTTTTGCAATTTTTTTTTTACGATGCAACTGATTTTTTTTTTTTTTTAAAAAAAAGGAAAACAAAGACAAAAGCGTTTGAAGCCACCTGCAGGATGAAGACATGTGGATGAGATTAGTTGTATCGTTGCAGATGTTCTTACAAACAAATGATCCCCGTTATTAAATGTTTTTTATTCAATAATCAACTAATTTAAGTTTTTCACAGTTTATGACATAATAATTTGTTTTGCCGGTTGTGATGTTAAAAAAAAAAAACAGTCCACATGGGACAATAAAAGTGAGCTTTTTTTGGTCTCACTGAGCTGGTTTAATGCTGCTGTGTGTGTGTGTGTGTGTGCGCACACTTGTGTGGTTGTGTGTGTACTCCTGTGGGTTTTTGGGATGCCGATAAGGAGATTGGCTGCTAATCTCTTCCTCATCATCTTCATTTCATTCTGCCCCATCGCTCGTGTGAAACGCGGACCCACGTGCGCGTGCCTGTGCACGCATGTGTGTGTGCGCTCTCAGCCACAGCGACACTCGGTCCCTTGTGCTGAGGTCCCTTGGATGTCAATACAGACAGGTTGATGGTTATGGAGCCCCGTTTGGGTCATAATTCAATCAATAAATTAGTCTATTATTATGAAATACGTATCCATTATTATGAAATGTTTCCCATTATTATGATATACATGTTTATTATTATGAAATGTTTCCCATTATTATGATATACATGTTTATTATCATGAAATATTTCCCATTATTATGATATACATGTTTATTATCATGAAATATTTCCCATTATTATGAAAAAAATGTAATTATTATGAAATATATTTTTATTATTATTTAATCTTAGTTTAATGCATAATAGTTTATTTCATAATGGCTTTTTAATCCAAGAATTAGTTTTTACATAATTGCTTCCTTTTTCATAAGAATGAGCTTTTACATAATAATAACATTTTGCCAGTGGGCGGGACCAGTGGTTGACCTGCACGCTCATTGGCTGATCCTTCTCCATTCTACGCTCTGACATCGACTAGTTTTGGCTGTGAGGTCCCGTTAGCAGCGGGCCGCGGCATCATCAAGGTGCGCTCCTAGTCCGATTGTAGCTATGGCAGCTTGGACTGAGCTACGGGAAACCTTGACGTTTCTTAGTCGATGTCAACTTTTAACCGTAAACTGAGGTGCATTCTGCCACCTACTGGCCTGGAGTATATACGTTGCACCTCTCGTCCACTATCGATATTCACTGTTCTGTTGCTTATGCCTGAATGAAAGAGCAGCCAATCACAAAAATGGCTCCGCCCTCTCTGCTGTGATTGACACACAAATCATTCTTATGAAAAACGAATCCATTATTATGTAAAAGCTCATTCTTATGAAACACGAAACCATTATCATGATAATGGGTAATATTTCATAATAATAAACGCCTGTATTTCATAATAATAGACTAATTTATTCATTGAGTTATGACCTAAACGGGGCTCCATAGACGAAAAGAGGAGAAAAGAGGAGACAGCTGTGAGGAAGAGGCACAGCTTGAGATAAAGAGATCCGTCCATGCAAGCTGGCACGGCAGCAGCACCCCTCCCCCTTACTCCTGTCCATCCTTCCTTCCCTCCCTCCCCTCCTCTTCCTCTCAGTCCCTCTGTTGCGCCTGGCCAGGGAGAGCATTACAGGGCGAGGAAGCATCCTTCAGCCCGAGTCGCTCCATCACTGAGCAGACCGCTGGAGCTGGACCTCAGAGCCTGAACCCGTTAGTTCCACGTGCGCTGGAGGATTTCGTGTTTGCGCCTCCGTCCATCCGGCCTCCCCTCCTGCCTCAGCGCACTTTATTTGGCGGGGGGGTCGGCACACTTGTGCGGAGTGACACGAGGAGAAGCAGCGGCTGTGGAGCGCGGCGCCGCTGCGCTGGCAGAGACCCGGGCATCCAGCTGGAGCGTCCTCACTTTGGATAATCCTCCTTCAGTGAGACAACAGCTAACGTGTGGCATCCGAGCTTTAATCCCATTCCCCCGCAGTCGTAGTAATTCGTGGAGGATGATGATGCTCGCAGAGAGAAGCGGGAGGAGATGCACGTTTCGCCAGCCAGACTCTTCCTCGCTCTATCTCACCCATGCACTTTTTTTTTTTTTCAACATGATTAAAACCCTGCAGTCAGAAGCCTGACCAAACAGCCCAGACACTCTTCAAGAGTGGCGCGTTGCTGGATTTATTCTTTTAGTTTAGTTTTCTGAAGCAGACACACAAGTGTTGTTTGAGGGAAATCGGCTGGAAATACAGAAAATGAGCTCCTGCTGGAGGAGTCAGGTAGGCGAACAGGTGCCGTCGCTTTGTGAGTTGACATTACTGCTGGGTAATTTTTTACTTTTACTATCTGTGTGTGCGCAGGAGGAGCAGGCTGCCAAGCTGAAGGCAGAAAATATCCGCGTGGCCCTGGAAAAGATCAAGGAGGCCCAGGTGAAGAAGGTAAGTCTGACAGAAAGGCTGTAAATCTGTGTGTGTGTATGGTGGTGGAGGGGAGGGCGCGTGTCCGGCGGACTCGGTTTTCTGGGTCAGGTCAGTGTTACTCCACACTGAAAGCTCCGGTCAGTAACAGCTGGGGTCCACAAACACACGCAAACACGCACAAACACACACGCAGCACTCAACATAATGACCACTGCAAGTTAAGTCTCAATCCCAGAGATGAGATTAACAACCTGGATTTACTGAACACATGGGGACTACCTGTGTGTGTGTGTGTGTGTGTGTGAATCATCTGTAATGTTGATACTGCTCAACAAAAAACTCATTGATCCTCCTGCACAAACATCATCCAAAGTTGAGCATATTAAAACCATCCAACTTGACGTTTTAGCCCCCAAAAGTAAGAACCCGTTGAAGTGACCTGTTAATGCAATTCTACTGATTATTAATGATTTTATCAAGTGTCAGTGACTTGCTTTGGTCCAAATACCGGAGATACAGCACAGTAGCTCCCTTTTCAACCATGGCTTCACAGCACTGGACACTAAACTCCACCCCCTTTTTGGGACGTGACCCTTTTCAGATCAGTGCTTCTTCCAGACTTCTGAGGTAACAGTGGACATAAAGATGGAGAAACTACATAACTGTACTCTGAACTCGGTCTGTGATGGCACAGCTCCTCACAAATCTGAACAGCTCACTGAATGACGTCATTTTAGTGATAACCCTGCGATACAATATATATATATATATTTATTGTGACGAGAGCAGTCAAGGTAGGACACTCAGGCAGACAGTTACGTTTGACACGCCGAAGCGTGGTGTTTAATTAAAGAGATGAGTGTAGAAAAACTCAAAAACTTTCCATTCAGGAGTTTACTCAGGCTCCTATAATGCCTACGGGAGGAAAGGAAAGTCTGATTAGTGTCTCTCACAAACAACCAAATGATGTTCTTCAAACCATCGTGGAGCAACACTTACTGCCCGACAGAGTAGTTCCTCCTGCAGGAGGCAGCCACACAGTGAGGAGGAGACCCTTGGTCTTTTTAACCAAAGCTGGTGATTGTTAATCTGGCCCAGCTGTGCCCTGCACAGGTGGAAGTGCATCAAGCTGGTGGAGCATGTAATTAGGGATGTATTTGCCTTCGATGACCAGACCAAATGAGGGTCGCTGTTTCTCACTGTGCTGGCTGGCCTTCTGCCTACTCTCACCTGGTCGGGGGTGTAATGATGCTCCACATATCCCCCCCCCTAAGTTCCTTGTCGGGGCAAGGTGCTTCCTGTTCCACGTCCTCGTAACAGCGAGGCATGGCGTCCGCGTGCCGGATGTCCTTCCCTGGGCAGTGTTCCACCGTGAACCTGTAGTTCTGGAGGTCCAAGAACCATCGGGGGACACGGTCATTGTTGTCTTTGTTGGTGGCCATCCATTTGAGGGGTGCATGGTCCATCACCAGGGTGAATGGCTGTCCCCACAGGTAGTACCGTAGGTGACGGATGGCCCACTTCACGGCCAGGCACTCCTTCTCCACGGTAGAATAGTTCCTCTCGTGTTTCTGCAGCTTACGGCTGATGAAGGTCACCGGATGTTCCTCAGAGCCCACTTCCTGGGCCAGGACTGCTCCAATACTGGTGCCGGAGGCATCCGTATGTAGAATGAAGGGTTTCGTGATGTCCGGGGCCACCAGGACAGGTTCATTGCACAGGGCCTGCTTCAGGGCCTCAAACACAGCTTCCGTCTCCTCGGTCCAGCGCACATGGGTGGGGGACTTCTGGCGGGTCAGGTCATGGAGAGGGGCGGCTATCATGGCGTAGTTTCTGATAAACTTCTGGTAGTAGAAGGTCAACCCTAGAAAGGACTTGACCTGTTTTTTGGTGACAGGTCGGGGCCAGCCTTGTATTCTCTCCACCTTTCGGGCTTGAGGCCGCACACAGCCTCGGCCTATCGTGTAGCCCAGAGAGTCAGTTTCTGTCCAGCCAATTCGACACTTCTTGGCGTTTGCCGTTAGCCCAGGCGCCGTAGTGCCCCGAGTACCGCTTCCAGCTGTTGGCCCCAGGTGGCACTGTGGATCACAGTGTCGTCCAGGTAGGCCGCAGCATACGCCTGGTGGGGGCGGAGGACCCAGTCCATCAGCCGTTGGAAGGTTGCCGGGGCACCGTGGACACCGAAGGGGAGGACTCAATACTGAAAAAGGCCATCCGGGGTCGCAAAGGCCGTCTTGGTTTTGGCCCGCTGGGTCAGTGGCACCTTCCAATATCCCTTCTTCAGGTCCAGGGTGCTGACGAAGCGAGCAGGCCCGAGGCGCTCGATGAGCTCGTCCACCCGGGGCATTGGGTAGGCGTCGAACGTAGAGATCTCGTTCAGTTTTCGGAAGTCATTACAGAACCTCAGTGATCCGTCTGGCTTCGGCACAATGACTATGGGGCTGGACCAGGGGCTATAAGACTCCTCGATGACTCCCAGGTCGAGCATCTTTGCCACCTCCTCCCTGATGGCCTTCCTCCGAGCCTCTGGGACCCTGTACGGCCACTGCCTGATGAATTTTCCTGGAGGGGTCTCTATATCATGCTCCACGAGATGAGTGCGTTCAGGGGTATTGGTGAACACATCCCGGCTCCGACTCAGGAGCTCCTGGACCTCCTGCACCTGTGACGGGCCGAGTTCACCTCTAACGTCGACTGTCGGCTTCTGGGGAGAGAGGTCAGTTAGGAGGGCAACTTTTGGCAAAGGTGGGGGAGTGTGCCAAGGCTTCAGGAGGTTCACGTGATAGAGCTGTAACCCCTTCCGTCGGCCTGGTTGCCTCACCTGATAGTTCACGGCGTTAACCCTATCAGCGACCTCATACGTCCCCTGCCATTTGGCCAAAAATTTGCACTCCACAGTGGGGATTAACACCAGGCCCAGATCACTCATCTTGAATTCTCGTAGTCTGGCGCCTTTGTTGTATGTACGAGCCTGGGTCACCTGAGCCTTCTCCATATGCTCTCGGACGAGGGGCCAGACCTTCCTCGCTCTCTTCTGGAGGTGCTCCACATGGTTGATGACAGTCTGGTAGGGACAGGGCTGGCTTTCCCAGGCCTCCTTTGCCAGGTCTAGGAGGCCCCGTGGGTTCCGTCCGTAGAGCAATTCAAATGGTGAAAAAACCTGTGGAGGCTTGGGGCACTTCCCGGATGGCAAACAACACATAGGGGATTAAGTGGTCCCAATCTCTTCCGTCCACATCAACCAGCTTACGTAACATCCTTTTTAAAGTCCCATTAAACCTTTCCACTAATCTGTCGGACTGGGGATGGTAAACTGATGTCCTGAGTGGCTTCACCTTAAGCCATTTGTAAACAGCGGCCAGAACCCGAGACATGAAATTCGAACCTTGGTCTGTCAGGATTTCGTCGGTGATGCCCACCCGGATGAGGAGCATTAAAAGCTCATGTGCAATGTTCTTAGCACTTGGAACCCGTAGGGGAATGGCCTCTGGGTATCGGGTGGCTTAATCAACTAGTACCAGGATATAACGGTGACCACGCGGGCAGACTTGGGTAGGGGCCCCACAATGTCCATCGCTATGCGGGAGAATGGTGAACCAATGATCCGTAGGGGCACAAGGGGGTTACGAAGGAACAGTTGTGGAGCCGTTCTCTGACATTCTGGGCAGGTGCGGCAAAAGTCCTCCACGGCACGCTTCACCCCGGGCCAGTAGAACCGTGCCACCACCCGGTCATGTGTTTTCTGTGCCCCAAGGTGAGCCCCTAACTGGTGCGTGCGCGCTAAATACAACACCCTGAGGACATAACTTTTCGGTACTTAAAGTTGTTCCGTAACCCCCCCACCCCCCTTAGCTTTCAAGCAGCGGTACAAGAGTCCCGCTTTTACCGAGAAGTGTGGGAAGGTTAGATCGCTCACCCCGGAACATAGCTGGCCGTCGATTGTGGCGATGTTTTCGCCAGGAGCAGCCAGATTAGGGTCGGCCCATTGGGCGGTGGTGAACTCTCCTAGGGGTCGGTTAATCTCGACGGGAACTCAGTGAAGGGGTCCTCCCCTGGGTACACACCTCGGACCGGTCACCATCGGCGGGGACTTCTTCCATTGATGCCCTAAAAGCGGGGCAGGCAGCTTGAGGGATCTTTGTCGCCGGACGATTTCGCCTTCGGAGGTGTCGGGGGGTTCTCGACTGGGGTCCTGGTTCCCAGTAGCTCTGGAAGAGGAGGCAATCCGTGCCGATCAGCAGGGGCACCGGCAAGTTGGGCACAACCCCAGCAGCCACGACAACATCGCCCCGGGGGGTCTGGACCCGTATCTCGGTGACCGGATAGCGGCATACGTCGCCGTGGACACACGTGATGGGGACCTGCCCGGGCCCTACCGATCCAGCATAGTCAGCATGGACTAAGATGACAACACTCCCTGAATTGACCAGTGCTTGGGTGTCCGCGCCGCCGACAAGCACTGGTATGGTGGTGCGGTGGCGACCAGCATCCCCTGTATGCAAACAGGGCCGAGCTGTGTCTGAGCTGGCTGCAGAGGGCATGGAGACATCGCCACGGTGGGCAGGCCCAGGAGAGGCCCAGGAGAGGTGATTGGCGTCACCACAGACATAGCATCTCCGGGGGGGGGGAAGTCTGGCTGCTCTCTCCGGCGTGGCTTCCTGGTGTGGGTTATTGACGGAGCGCTGCCGACATTCACGGCTCGTTCTTTCTACTGGGGCGGGGCGGCCCGGCTCAGTAGAAATATATAAATATATGCCCAGTAGATATATATATATATATATATATATATATATATATATATATATATATATATATATATATATATATATATGTATATATGTATATATATATTATATATGATGATATAACCTCAAGGAAGCCTAAAACAAATTAAGGGGGTTGTAAGAGTGTTGGGGGGGGTGTGCCTTTTACAAAAATTGAACACACAGGCTCACAAAATGTGGGGGCATCCAGAAGTTTAAAAAAAAAATTGTTTTAAAGTCTTCAGGTTTTGATCCGAGGGACGGTTTACTGTAATTCACTTTTAACAGCTCCTGCTCTACGGTTTTACACATGTATTGCCAACATGAATCCATGATCTTGGGTAAATTCCTCCCTGTAAAGATGCTCCACGTTTCCTGGTTACCCTGATGGTCTTTTTAACTTGGTGGGACGAACAAGAGCAACTGTCGTCTCGGAAATAACATGCCCGCTGATCTCCTGCTCTCCTCGTCTTCCTCAGCTGGTGATCCGTGTTCATTTGTCAGACGAGAGCTCAAAGACCATGATGGTGGACGAGAGGCAGACGGTCAGACAGGTATGACTTCTCAATCGCTAACATGGGTGTTGCTGTTCCTCCCGTGTCACCACAACCATGTTCTCTCTCCTGGGAGCCATCATGCTTCATTGATAACGGTCTTCATATTGTTGCAAGTCCTGTTTGTAGGTGCAGCGGTAATGTCAGTGTCTCCTGTCCTCAGGTTCTGGACAGTCTGCTGGACAAGTCTCACTGTGGTTACAGTCCAGACTGGTCGCTGGTGGAAACCATCTCTGAGCTGCAGATGGGTGAGTTCGTGCACGAGCAGACAGAAGGTCACGTAGGACTTACCAGATAATTAGTTCTTCATGGTCCCAGCTACCAACTTATTTGCAATTTTCCATCACAAAACGAGTTAGCAGGCAGTTTTTCTTATTCTGGGTGACTGTTTTTGAGGGGGCCTGCACACCGAAGAGCTCTGAGAAAACGTATCAAACCAAAAACGGGACTAAAAGCCAAGAATCGCTTGATTTCACCTCGTGAACCGATTTCACCATCACATGAAACATCTTCATCTTCCGAGCATCTCACAGTTCCACGTGACTCGTCGGGGAATATAAAGAGACGGTGCTTTCTGACCGGGAGTCTGGTTCAGACCTGGCATTAAAGCTCTTCTGAGACAGATTCAGATCGGGCTGCTTTTGACGCTGGTCTGGGATCTTTGTGGTGTCTCAGCAGTCCGAACACCAAAGTGTCCTGGCGAGGATTCAGGGACTGCCTGATGTCACTGGCAACCGCTTCATCACTAGAGCCCCCTCTACTGGGGGCAGCGTGAGCTGCAAGCAGTACAGATGATCTACGTGAACACTAGAAAGCCCCGGTATTAATAAGTAGCACACCAAAATGACGGAGAGGAACTCGGCTATAAGACTCTACCAAACCCCAAACCGTGTATGGGCGAGTAACAAAAACACGAAAACAGCCCATGTCAACTTTAGTGCTTCAGCTAGTTTCACCACCTCAAGTAAATCACACAGACGTTGTTCTCTCATCTTATTTGAACAGGAAAAGAGACCTGAGTGCATTTTAACTCACTGGCTGCCATCGACATCAATTTGAATCCAAACGCTCACTACCATTGAGTCAGTGACAGCTAATGAGTTGGAAATGGGTCGAAAAAGGTTGTACTTGGATGGAAAGAATAACCATAGTGATATATATCATATACACACGTGGACAAAATTGTTGGTACCCCTCAGTTAAAGAAGGAAAAACCCACAATTCTCACTGAAATCACTTGAAACTTACAAAAGTAACAATAAATAAAAATGTATTGAAAATTAAATAATCAAAATCAGCCATCACTTTTGAATTGTTGATTAACATAATTATTTAAAAAAAAAAAAACTAATGAAATAGGGATGGACAAAAATGATGGTACCCATAACTTAATATTTTGTTGCACAACCTTTTGAGGCAATCACTGCAATTAAACGATTTCTGTATTTGTTAATGAGCGTTCTGCAGCTGTCAACAGGTATTTTGGCCCACTCCTCATGAGCAAACTGCTCCAGTTGTCTCAGGTTTGATGGGTGTCTTCTCCAAATGGCATGTTTCAGCTCCTTCCACAGATGTTCAATGGGATTCAGATCTGGGCTCATGGAAGGCCACTTTAGAATAGTCCAACGCTTTTCTCTCAGCCATTCTTGGGTGTTTTTGGCTGTGTGTTTTGGATCGTTGTCCTGTTGGAAGACCCATGACCTGCGACTGAGACCAAGCTTTCTGACACTAGGCAGCACATTTCTCTCCAGAATGCCTTGATAGTCTTCAGATTAAATTTTACCTTGCACACATTCAAGACACCCTGTGCCAGATGCCCCAAAACATTACTGAGCCTCCTCCATGTTTCACCGTAGGGACAGTGTTCTTTTCTTCGTATGCTTGGTTTTTGAGTCTATGAACATAGAGTTGATGTGCCTTACCAAAAAGCTCCAGTTTGGTCTCATCTATCCAAAGGACATTCTCCCAGAAGCTTTGTGGCTTGTCAACATGCATTTTTGCAAATTCCAGTCTCGCTTTTTTATGATTTTTTTCAGCAGTGGTGTCGTCTCCCATGAAGTCCACTTTGGCTCAAACAACGACGAATGGTGCGATCTGACACTGATGTACCTTGGCCTTGGAGTTCACCTTTAATTTCTTTGGAGGTTGTTCTGGGCTCTTTGGATACAATTCGAACGATCCGTCTCTTCAATTTGTCATCAATTTTCCTCTTGCAGCCACGTCCAGGGAGGTTGGCTACTGTCCCGTGGGTCTTGAACTTCTGAATAATATGAGCCACTGTTGTCACAGGAACTTCAAGCTGTTTAGAGATGGTATTATAGCCTTTACCTTTAAGATGTTTGTCTATAATTTTTTTTCGGATGTCCTGGGACAATTCTCTCCTTCGCTTTCTGTTGTCCATGTTCAGTGTGGTACACACCTTTTCACCAAACAGCAGAGTGACTACTTATCTGCCTTTAAATAGGCAGACTGACTGATTATGAGTTTGGAAACACCTGTGATGTCAATTAAAGGACACACCTGAGTTAATCATGTCACTCTGGTCATATAGTTTTCAATCTTTTATAGAGGTACCATCATTTTTGTCCAGGCCTGTTTCATTAGTTTGTTTTTTTAAATAATTATGTTAATCAACAATTCAAAAGTGATGGCTGATTTTGATTATTTGATTTTCAATACATTTTTATTTAGTATTACTTCTGCAAGTTTCAAGTGATTTCAGTGACCATTGTGGGTTTTTCTTTCATTAACTGAGGGGTACCAACAATTTTGTCCACGTGTGTATCAGTGAAATATTAGTTTTCAAGCCAAATTGTGTCCAAAAGACACATTTGGCTTTTGTGCCGGGACATATTTGTCTTTTAACATGTGTAAAACTGCTCAGATTGAGTTTTTTAGCATCAGATGTGACTTTACACCGTTACTATATACAGTGGTACCTCTACTTACGAAGGAATTTTCAGGTTACGACACGTCTCAACAGAAAAATATTTCCTCTTGTTACGAAATAAATTTCAGGATACGAAAGGCAAAAATACAGTACGTGCTGCTACTCACAGCTCCCAGAGTCTTTGCCATTGGCTATCAGCTAGTGTCTTCCTGGCATCCTTTTGACATTTTAAGAAAATTCCATGAAGTTTCGGAATTCGCTGAAAAAAATCACTTAGAAAAAGTGTTCACTAGTCGAGGTATCGCTCACTATGATGATGTTTGTCTTGCGGATTTTCGAAGGATTGTTAAAAGCTGACAAAAGCAAATGTCCTTGAATCAGTTCTTTACGAAACATCAGGCAAAAACCACTGCTGAGAGAGAAAATGAGACGACGATAGAAGTTAAAAAGTAAATGAACATAATTTTTATTCTTTGTTTTTTTATTATATACAACTCTCATTTTATGTTAATTGGGCAGTAATCTAATGGTAACATGTATTTGTTACATGTTTTGAACCATTTTTATGATGTATAAAAAAATTATGTCTGAATTTTGAGGGGCTTGGAACGGATTAGAACATTTACATGGAAAACAGAAATTTCAGGTTACGAAACTACTTCCAGAACCAATTAATTTCGTAAATAGAGGTACCACTGTATCTACTATTTCCTGGATGAATCGGGCTGCTATCCTTTGATTCAGAGGTGATTATATCTTTACTGTGCTCCAGGAGAATTTACTCTGATACAGGAACACAGATCTTGATTTTGACACTCCAGCAGTAATGTCACTTGTTTTAGCGTTTTTTTCAGGACCGCGGTTATACATTTGACCCTTGTAGGTGGATAAACTCCATTTATTTTGGGTAAGTCGTTTTTGGACAGGAGGCAGAAATAATAGGCGTAATTTCAGCTACATATTTCAATGGTAAACAGGTGGGAAGGTGCACTTTAATCACTGACCACCTGTGATCATGTTTCTGAGGATGAATGTGAGGTCTGAGAAGTGGATCCTAGTGGCCACCAGTGGTACTGCACTTGACTTAAACACTGTCGTCACGTCTTCAGAGCCGGCGGTGATGTACGTCTCTTATGTAGAATAACTCATAAAACTGACCTCATCAGCTTGTTTTAATGAACCAGAAGGGAAGTACTGATACTCGGGCGGTATTGCAGTGGCTCGATCTATCCTGTGATAAAATCATGGTGGAGCGACGTATTGAAGGTACCCAGGTGTGTTCCTGCATCCATGCTGGGGAGGAACACCGCTGAGCGAACTGCTGCTCGCGTCCAGCAGTGACTCAGGCAGCACAGATACGAGGGCGCACATGCACGCCAACCCCTCCCTCGGGGGTTTGGACGTGTGTGCAGCACACACTGTACAGCGAGCTCCAACGTAACGCCCTCTGACGCTCAGGCCCGGCGTGTATGTGGGTCTGACGCAGTCGTGCGTGAGATCTAACCCACATCCTCGGGGCTTCTGCTGAGCAGCAGCCTTCTGAACGGGACAGCGGAGGCAGAGCGGAGCGTCCAGGCTGAGCCGCTCTCCGACACGTTTCTGGAGGCTGGGCTGCATGTCGGCAGCAGCAGCACCAGTCCTCCCACATCAAACTGACTTACTGCCGGACCATGACCTTCGACCCGTCACCGCTGCCCGTCTGACGGGACTCCCGACATCACGGTTAGCAGCGAAGCATCGCTGTGGCCCCGACGCTTCTGGAACAGCTTCAGCTGTGTGATGCTGCAGCAGATGGAGGTCAGATGATGAATCTATGAAACGTGCCTCCACAGGCCCGATGGACTCAACCCTGCAGGTGCTGCCCAGGGTAAATGTGGACTCGTCAGGCCATGTGATCTCTCTCCGTTGCTCCAGATTCCAGTTTTTATGCTCCCCAGCAAACTAAATCCTTTAAATGACTGTCTATCACACATTTCAGGAGCTCAGTAGTTGATTTTTCGTGGATTAGATATCATTAAAAGACAGAATCCTGCCAGCTCCTCGAGCTGCTCACTCACACCCCCAAACGTCTTGTTCTGCAGAGCGGATCTTCGAGGATCACGAGAACCTCGTGGAGAACCTGCTCAACTGGACCAGAGACAGCCAGAACCGGCTCATGTTCACCGAGCGCATCGAGAAGTACGCTCTATTCAAAAACCCGCAGGTGAGGCGCACGCACGCACGCACGCACGCTGTACAGGTCCTGTAAAAATCAGCGGATATGACTCACCTGGTTCCCCTTCCCTCCTTTCTGCTGCAGAACTATTTGTTGGGGCGGAAGGAGACATGCGAGATGGCTGAGAGGAACAAAGAGGCTTTGTTGGAGGTTAGTTTGTTTTATCGTCCTACTCACAGGTGCTTCCTCACGTGCATCATTTCATCTCAGTCTTCAGAACAGAAACCAGAGCTCAGAAACGTGCCGAAGACACGAAACAAAAGACCAGTCTGAGCGTTTTCCATCGACGATCGTTTGCTGAATCCTTGCACCCAAGTTAAATGATGCGTTTATGTGTCAGGAGTGTTTTGGGGGAACTTCGGTTTCTGTGCCTGAGATGGAGGGAGTCTTGTGGCTGAAAGAGGACGGGAAGAAGTCGTGGAAGAAACGTTACTTCCTGCTGAGGGCGTCTGGCATCTACTACGTCCCGAAGGGCAAACCAAAGGTGAGAACTGAGATAACGTGCAGAAAACATCTTCAGAGATAACCAGACACTTTTCAATGCAACCCTGAAACCTGTGTCCTGTTCATGTGTGTGTGTGTGTGTGCACGTGCTCGTGCTCACAGGCCTCCAGAGACCTGGTGTGTTTCCTCCAGCTGGATCATGTCAACGTCTACCTGGGACAGGACTACAAGAGCAAGTACAAGGCGCCGAACAGACTACTGCATGGTGCTGAAGGTGAGACTCTGCTGCTGCCATCTGGTGGCCACAGAGAGGAACAACAGCTGCAGGTTGAAGTCATGGGCACTGTGTGTGTGTGTGTGTGTGTGTGTGTGTGTGTAGCACCCTCAGATCCAGAAGAAGTCTCAGTACATACGGTACCTGTGCTGTGATGACATCAGAACCCTCCAACAGTGGATCAACAGTATTCGCATCGCCAAGGTAACAGCCTGTCTGAGTCCCCCCCCCCCACCCCCCCGTTACATCTAAGCATCTCTGAACTTCCAGCTCCTGAGTTTAAAATTTAAAAGTCTAAAAAGAACAAGGTCGTGGTGGCTGTGAGGGCGCACAGATGTGAGTTTAGAGTAGGGCTGTAGCGATACACTAATCTCACGAATACGATACACGATATTCGGCTCACGATACGAATATATCGATATTCATCTTACAATACATTTTCATCATTTTCTGAAAGATTTTAAAGGGACAAAGTGATTTTGGTGACATCTTATGAGTGTTCCAATGACTTTGTTTGAATTAATTGAACTGAAAGCATCAATTACACATTATATGGCTGACAGGCAGCTTGAAAATGCTGGACAAAATGAATAAAAGATGTGTTGAGAAAAATTGTTTCATTTATTTAAACAGTGCAAATTGTTGCTTGCAAGCTTTTAAAGGTGGGACACGGGGGTTTTGAAAGAAGCTTAGAATATCGATACCCGTGGCTGAAAAATCGATACTCTCTGGAGAATAAAATATCGATATATATCACAGAATCGATAAAATCGCTCAGCTCTAGTGTAGAGGAATAAAACATAACAGGCTGATTGGAAGTCATTATATTCACATGCCTTATAACTCTTCCTGAGTTAAAACATTAGTGTTTAAAAATTATTTACTTGTTTCTGCTGGCTTTGCATTATTTGAGGCCTGCAAACACAGCTCTATTTCTTTTTTTTTTTTTTTTTTTTTTTGTGTTATTTTGAGCATTTGTCAGTTTCTGCAAATAAATGCTCTACACCAGGGGTCCCCAACCCCCGATCCCCGACCCGGTACGGGTCCGTGGGTTATTTGGTACCAGGAAAAAAGAAATCACTTCCATCATCACAGTTCAATTTATTATCTGAGTCTAAATGATGTTTTATTTTAAAAAATGACCGGATTCTCTCCGTTACATCCGTCTATGACTTCCAGACCCGTGTCTCGGTCACGTGATCCGTTTAAACCCCCAAAGCTGGAAAAATGAGTAAAAAAGCAAACGCCTTTGGGATTTGTCTTTGTGCAGAGAGGATGTTAATGACGTTCTGTTGTTCTAATAAAGTTGCACGTGAGTACACAGCTGATTTACGTTTATTATAATATATAGAAAATACCACAGTCTTTATTCCAGTCGTATCAGTTTATTTTGTTGTTTATCTGCCAACACATTTTACTGACCGGTCCGTGGTGCTAAAAAAGTTTGCTTTTGGAATTTAGAAGAAATGTCATCAGTAGTTTAAAGAAAAAAACAAAAGCGGTAATTGTACTCGAATCCAGACCAATAAATAGGAAAGTAAGAACTTGAATGGGACAGTTAGATTGGTCCCAATTTTTGTTTTTGAATTTTTTCCTGCAGCTTTAATGACCTCCACATGTCTGATCCTGAACCATTAAAAAATGTAGTTAAACTTTAGACTGAATTTGACGGAGGACAGCGCTGCCGGCATTCTGGCTTCTCTTTTCTATATTTTTCTGAACATTTTTGAACTTCTTAAACGATTAATGACGTAATCGTGCCGTATCTGAGGCGCTGAGCAGATAACTGGCGCTAACCCAGCGACCCAGACTCCAGGGCTCATCTGAGCTGATGCAGATCACGTAGTGTGAACGCGCCCTCAGACTCCAGACTGTCTGCTGCTGGTCGTTATCAAAGCGTTAAGAGATCAGAGCAGCTTTAGGATGTTGCCTGCCCCCCCCCCTTGTATAAGTCATTAACAACATTAGAGCATCTGTCAAAGGTCTGAGTGCATCTGGCATTAGTCGAGTTTTGCTGCCACACAGTTGCAGAAACTGAACTGATTACGACTAAAACCTCTCCCATGTCCGTCTGTGTGTCCGCCAGTATGGGAAGCAGCTGTACATCAACTTCCAGGAGGCGATGAGGAGGTCGGAGGCGGCCTACGACTGGTCCTCTCTCTCGTCTTCCTCCATTAAGTCAGGATCCAGCTCGTCCAGCCTTCCAGGTCTGAGTTCAGATCCCTCTGAAGTCCAGCTGTTAAAACTGAAACAGATAAAATCGCAGCAGCAGCTGCAGGACACACACTCGCATGCATTCATGAAAACACACATCAGGTCACTGCTTTCACACGTGAGAACAGATTTAAACGTGAATGTTTCTTTTCTAAAACCTGCACGCCGTCGCTGCTGCTCCCAGAGTCCCAGTCCAACCACTCCAGCCAGTCGGACAGCGGCGTCTCAGAGATGACATCATCAGGCCACGCCCGCTCCCAGAGCGTGGTCAGCTCCATCTTCTCCGACGCCTGGAGAAGAGGAACGCAAGGAGAGGTGTGTGAACACACACACACACACACCACACACACATGCAGCACTTGTTTCGTTCACCTGTGGACTTCGTTTCCCACAATTCCCATCTGCTCTCCTACCAGCGGTCCAGGGTGAAGGGGCGTATGGCGGTGCCTCTGTGTGCAGGAGGAGGGGGGAGTGGAGGTTAGACAGGAAGTGGTTTAACAGGCATGTTCATGGTTTGGCTGCAGCCGTCTAAACCGGTCCTCACCTGTCCTCACCGGCAGATCACTTTAACGCTGCAGTTAGGCTGCAGCACTTCCACCTGCTCATCACTTTTATAGATGTTTTATAGATGTTGTAAATGTTTTTTATTCCTAGGGGTGCACGATAACTATCAGACCGATAACAGGAAATTATGACATCATCCCAATAAGTCCGATATCGCGACAAATAGCCCCAATAACATATATATTTTTGTCAACACAGCAGTGCCTCGCTTCCTCTGAGCCTTAAACAACCGGCAGTGAATGTTATGTTCAAGTAATGTCGGCATAATCAGAAAAACGATTAATAATAAGGAATAATTTTCAATAAGGAAAATCAAGAATCCCCCCTCATGCCAGAAAACAACTCGTTAACTCGGTCATCATTTTGGTAGTTGCTGACTTGAATTTATATTCGCAGTATTTTCCCACATGTTACGCATAAAAAAGAAAAAAGGCTGAAAGAACAACTAGCAAACGATGGAACATGGGAATTTACGTTACACCTTGAATGCAGCCTGCAGCACAGCGCTGATCACAACAAACATGGCGGAGTGGAACTTCGTTAAAGTTTCAGAAGAAGATAGTTTGGTGTTTATTTGTGACAAATCCTCCAAGTGAATTCTACGAGGAGGGAAGCACAAGCTTTAATACGTAAAACCTGATCGACCACCTACAACATAACAATCGCTTCCATGGAGTTTTGAAATCACTCTAATTTGAGCTAACGGAAGCTAATGCTAACGTGCGCAAACCAGCAGCAGTCTCCCCTCTCCTCTCCTTCATTCCTCTCATCTAAAGCTTCCACGAGATTAAAAAATTAAAAAAACAAAAACTACTGAACCTCATTTACTTTAATTAAAGGTATTAATTTAAATGGAACCACAAGCCAAAATCCTTTAAATGTTAATCTTTTTCAGTTAGTAATTTTGATGCATGTATTTCCATCAGTTCAAGGAGCCTTTATTTTTTTATATCAGTCAGTAATGAACCTTATTTAAGTTAATGTGAGATATCAAATAGGTTTGTTTCATAACTTTACAAAAATGTTTGAGAGGTTTGCCAGTAGTTTTTCATTGGAAAAATAAATATCTGTTCATTTAAAAAGTCAAAACTATTTTTGGTTTTGTTCATAGTATTAATGTAATGATCTTAGGTATATGTGTGTGTTATCGGTTATCGGCCTTTAGGAGCTGAAAATTATCGGTTATCTGTATTAAAAAACAGTTATTGTGCATCCCTATTTATTCCCTCAGTTTCCATTTTAATATTTTTTTTAACTTCTCTCGAGGCTGCTTCAGGGTTCTTTCTTTAACTGAATGAAGTCACTGAAGCGTTTCGTCACTCGATCCTCCTGTTTTCAGTTTGTCTACATCTACTGGACAGTGATTTGGTGGAGTCCTGGTTGTGAACGGCTGCATCTGAGCTGTTGAATTTCTTTCTAACCTCATGGTGTGATGACATGTTTCTACCAGCAACGGTTTGGATGAACTGACCGTCTGGACGTCATTAGAAGCACTCTGGATGTATAACTTCAGACAGCGGTTTGCTTGATGGTTTGGAAGTCGGTTGTGAGCGTGTTTGATGCATGAAAACAAGAAGTGCAGTTAAACCGACTGAGCGATGGAGTGTCAGACGCAGGAAACGTCAGAGCCACCTGTTATCGTCTCATCCTTGAGCCAAAGAGTCGGTGCAGCTGCATTTGGAGCTCAGCAGCCTTTTACTTCAACAGCAAGAAGCAGGGACTGAAACAGCTGCAGGAGGAGGAGTGGCTCCAGAGAGGGTCAAGAAAGTTGGATCTGCAAAGTCAAACATTCATCTGTCTTTGATGCACAGAACTGTGTCTCTAGACTGGACACGCACAGATGAGTCTTCTCACATTTAGTCACTGACGTCCTCTGGAGCTAAAGGTCAAGAGACAAAGCTGTGAATTAAAATCTGCCTCTAACAAGAATGACATCGCTGCAGATGTCGTACTCTGGTGCTCATGTGAAAGTTTGATGCATGACGTCGCTGGTCGTCTTGATTGATTTAGGTCTTGGTGGAAAAAATGAAAGACACAGGCCTGAAATATCATTTTAGCTCCTTCTAAAAAAAAAATAAAAATAATAATAGGGCTGGGCAAGTTAACGCGTTATTATCGTGTTAACGCCGACATTTATTTTATCTCGCGTTACCGCACGTTGCTCACATGCTTTTGTTTTGAAAAGTCTGTTACTGGCTGCTGCGGAACCGGAAAATAATTGGCAGGTCAAATGCGAAAAAAAGCTAAGACAGACATGGAGAACGGTAAAAATCTGTGAACTTTACAGTTCAGGTAGCAACTCAGGTAGCAATATATAATAATTCTGTCAGAAAAAAAAATTCTGGACTGCAACAAAACTTTCGCGTCATTCCTCCATGTTCCATCAGATCTGCTCCATGTGTTCACTGTCCTGCTGTTCTCTAGCTGGTTACTGCAGTGCAGCTCCATCTAGTGGCACAGATGTGTAATGACAACAGAAAGTCCAGTCCTTGATTATAAAACAAATTCAGTTCTGTGGCCCGTTTTTTAATTTCGTATTTTTGATCCAAGTCAAAAATTGAAATATTAAAAAAACAGGCATTTTTTAATTTTTTGTGTTAGATTTAAAAATGAAAAATGTAATAAAATGTCACCTTTTTTTTTTTTTTTTTTTTTTTGATTAGTAAAGTTACTGAACGTTAACATGGACATTTTCATTTTAAAGTTCTCCCAGACGGAGGATTCAACAGAAACAAGGTTATTTGTAACAACTGACAAGTTGAACTCCCCGTTAAAAGTTTCTGCTGTTACCTCAGAAATTACCTGTTTTAATGTTCTGATTGTGCTGAGACACAATCATTTTGTTGGATTTTGTTTGTAGACTTTTTTTTTTTATTTTTTATAAAAAAACAGAATGACATTAATGCCCTGGCAGTGGCAATAAGCTTTATTTTATTTGACATTTTTTAAGATGAGATTTACACTAAATATGTGTTACTGACAAGTGCTGATGTTAAAAGTGTTTGAACAACAAATGTTATGACACTTTAGTTCATATGGCAGCAGAACATTTAAATAAAAGTGACCTTTACACTACTTTTGAATTCATTATTTGACTTTTCATATACAATGCGATTAATCGTGATTAATCAGGGAAATCATGCGATTAATCGCGATTAAAAATTTTAATCATTGCCCAGCCCTTAATAATAATAATAATAATAATAACCCCAAGTGAAATGGTTTAATTTCTTAAGGTGGAATGATTATCTGATAAAATACTGTTTTCCTGAGGAGTATGAAGGAGCTGCCAGACGAATCACTGCAGAAACGATCAGCTCAGATCTTAGCAGACTAAAATTATATCATTTTTTTATAATTCTGAAGTCCCACTCTGACTCTGGCGTTTGCTCTTTAGAGGTTCAAATAAACTCCTGCATCATCCACTCAGACTAACTCCAGTCAGCGTTGGACTGTGTTCTCACTGCACTGGTTTGCTGTCCTGGTTTGGATTTCAGTTTCTGTTCGTAAACCTGTAAAACACTCCGGTGTTCACTAACGTTCTACCTTTTCCCTCCCTCCGTCCCTCCCTCCCTCCGTCCTCCGTCTCCACCTTCCTCTCCTCTCTGCAGATGATGAGGATCGACACGATCAGTAAGCCCATCCCTGTCCAGATACCGACGCTGTCCCCGCTCTCTCAGCCTCAGACTCCGCCCTCCCGGAGCAGCTACACCGACGGCCTGGTCCCGTCTGACGATTCCTCCCCATCGCCCCCCTCGCCTCCCCCGCCCCCGCAAGCGCCTACCTCCTCCTCATACGTGAAGTACAGCACGCTGGCCCGCCTGCAGAACCAAAACCAGCCCAGGACACAGCAGGCAGGTGCTGGCGGCCCCCCCGCCGCCCCCCCACAGTCCGCCAAACCAAACTACAACACCCTTCCGGCCGCTTACAGCAACTCCCCTCCCTCTCCCCCGCCTCCCCCTCCACCCGCGGCGCCAGCTCCCGGCTCAGCCATGGCCGCGTTGAAGTTTGGTCCTCCGAGCCCCACCGCTCTCCCACCGCCGCCCCCGCTGGAGGAGGAGGCCCAGGAGCCCTCCTACCTCCCCCCGCCGCCTCCAGAGAGCCTGGAGAGCAACGGGCTGCCGCCCCCTCCCCCTCCAGACCACTTCCCCAACTCCTGCCCTCAGCTCTCCAACGCCGGCCTCCAGCAGTTCCTGGCGCAGAAGTTTCCCAACATGGTGTACGACTTCAGCCCGGCGGGCCCCGAGAGCACCTCCCCCCCCCCGCCCCCGCCGCCCTCCGAGCTCTCTCCTCCAACCTCGCTGCAGGTTCTCCGGCCCGCGTCCCCGACCGCACCGCCTCCGGCGCCCCCCAAGACCTTCACCAGTGGGTTTCCTCCACAAACCGCTCCCAAACCGTCAGGCCCCTCCTCCCTCCCCATCGCCCTCTCGCCCGTGTCTCCGACGCAGCCCACCGCCGGGCACGGGCCGTTCAAAAAGCAGCAGAGTTTCTCAACGGGACACTCCCCGAATCAGCCCCCTCCCACTCTGCCAAAGCAGCACAGCCTGTCCTCCAAGAACCTCGCCCTCTCCCCCTCCTCATCCTCCTCTTCCGTCTCCATCGCGGCCGCTACCTCCTCTTTGGTCAAGCAGATTGTCAATCAGTTCCCGGGGAACTCCTCCTCTCCGCCCGCCTCCAACTTCGCCGCTCCCCAGTCTCCCCCGGCGGTGAAGGCAAAACCCAAGTGGCAGCCGGGAGGCGTGGCTCCACAGTCGCCGGAGTTCCCCCCGCCTCCTCCCGACAGCTCCCTGGGAGAGTTCCCTCCTCCCCCCTCCTCAGCCTCCTCCTCCAAGACGGGCTCCCCCATCAAGAAGTCGCCTTCCACCTCGTCCACGGGGTCCACCAAGCGCGGACCCCCGCCGACCCCGCAGAGAGCCTCCTCCATCCGAGACGCCCAGGAAGAGAGGCCCAAGAAGGTGGAGAGTCTGGTCAGCAAGTTCGGCCACGGCGCTCCGACGGGAACGTCGTCCAGCTCCTCGTCGGCGACGGGCTCTCCCTCTAAAGACTCCGCCTCTGTCCCCGCCCCCCTCCCCAAGCCGGGGAAGCTCAACTTATCCAACCTGCCGCTGGCCCTCCAGGGCCTGCAGACGGGCCAGCACCATCAGCCCCCCGACTTCCCATCCCCTCCTCCCCCGCCTCCCCCCTCCCAGCCTCATCACCTCGACTCATCCCCCGACTACTTCCCGCCTCCCCCCACCGACTCAGAGCTTTTCCCTCCTCCGCCCCACCCGTCCGAGTTCCATCAACCGCCAAAGGTCGCCGTGGTGAACCCCCAGCCCCAGATGCAGCAACCTCCGCAGTCGGCAACCTCCTCCCTGTCGTCATCGTCGTGGAAACAGGGGTCGCTTAAAAAGGGGGCGGTCCCTCCGCCAACACTAAACCGGCGGAGCAGCAACACGGGCCAGTACGACAACACCATCTCGCTGCCCCTCTCCCCGCCGCCTCTGTCTCAGACCCCTCCTCCCTCCCTGTCTTCTTACTCCTCCTCCCCCTCCCCCATCCCCCCCACCTCCCCCAAATCAGCGGGGCCGGTCTCCCTGGCCCTCAAGCCCCACTTCCTGGAAGACCTCAACCGCACACTTAAGAGGAAGTCGGTGACGCGTCACGGCTCGCTCACCTCCTCCACCCTGATCTCCTCCAAGATGGACCCCGTGGGCACCATGGACGACATGGCGCTCCTCCCGCCTCCTCCCCCCGAGCTCCTGCATCAGCAGCAGCAGCAGCAGGGGGTCCGGGGACACTCCCAGACTCTGTCCCGCCACCACACGCACTCCCACTCCACCAAACACGCCAACATCTCAGGCTATGCAACGTTGCGGCGAGGCCCGCCTCCCGCTCCTCCGAAACGGGACCAAAGCACCAAACTGACCAGTGAGTGGTAGAGAAGCGAGGACGACGACGGCCGCCGCCTAAAGAACAGAACCGACCCATCAGGGCCCATCTATCCTGCAGAGAAAAGAGAAAAAAAAAAGATGTCTGTCTTGATTTGTCCGTCTCTTCTCATCCTCAAACTTCCAACTGTGGATTCTGAGCAAGTAGCGAGCTGTGTTTCCTACTCTTAATCACAGACTATGATTGTTGATAATAACCTCATTATTACCATCATTATCAGTACATGTTTAATCCAACATGAATAAGAATATATATATATATATGTATATAGCAAGCAAGCCAGAAAAATCCCCTATTGAGCTTTTTTCACGTCTGTGCAGCTTTGCATTGAAACATAGAAAAAAAAAAACTTGAGCAGCAACAGCAACAGAGACATTTTGCTGCAAAAAAAAAAAAAAAAAAAAAATCACAGGTACTGCATGGAGCCGCGGGAAATGAAGGAGCGTCGCTGACGGACGGAAGCAGAGATGGGTGGAAGGAGCGATGGCGTGTACAGACGTGTATATTGTGAACTGAGGGTTGGACGGGAGCGGGGCAATCCTAGAGGGAGCGTTGCCATTTATTTCAATCTTTTTTTGTGTGTGCGTGTGTGTTTTTATATAAGATTATTTAATACTGCAAAAATGATATTGTTATAATTATTTTAAATTTTAAGAAGCTTCGGAGGAGAGTGAGTTTGACTGGACATGGGTCTGTTTTCTGAAAACATCTGGTAGTTTTTTGTTCGGATCTCATCATCAAATGGCATTTGTTTGAATTTAGAGCATCGCAGCTGAGCGGTCGATGACTCGGCAGGCGCTCAGGTCGACTCTGAAATCCAGCTGCACCACATAGTATTGCTACACAAGAGGGAGCTCGTTTTCATGTCTTCCCTTCCCTCTGTGGGTCTCGCCAGGAGGCGGCGTGCACATCCATCTGCCCTTCCTGTTCTGTTCAGGGTCACGGTTGACTGGATAACCTTCCCACCCACAAAACACGCCGATGACTCAAACTCACACCTGCAGCTGCTCAGAAAACACGCGAGTCTCTGGAACCTGAGAGGAAGCCGTGGATGTTAATGGCTGGGCCGATGTCATCGCAGCAGTGGACCACAGACTCGCCTAAAACCTCCCTTAATCCGAGCTCGGCCTTACCGGTGAGCAAATCAGACCCGTTTCCACTCTTTCTGAGGACAGACTCCCCAACCACGTGTTTTTATCAGCGGCTGTGCTCTGAAGTCAGCCAGGTGAGTGAAGGTCGCTGTCTGCCTGTTAATAAACCATCACATCAACGGTCAAACCCTTTTGCTCCTCAGTTATTAAGAGTGTTTGTTAGTATCTTAGTACCTGTGATGATCAGAGTAGCCCCATGGGACGCCCTGGGTTCAAGTGCCTGAAAAATGAACAGTTCCACTCCACCAAACATGCAGACGTCGAGGCCGCTCAGAGATGTGTGGGAACGTTAGTCATCACCGTCTATGTCAGATACCAGAAAGCTCAAATGGACCCCAGACGAACAGGACAGCGTTTAGGCCTGAATATAAAGACGGAGCAGCTGGCTTTGTCCACGTGAAGTGGCTGAAGATCACATTTAAAGAATCCTTTCTGAAAGCAGAAGCATACGAAGCCATGAAGTACCAGTGTTGTGATCGCTGTGGTTGTGCATTGCATTGTGGGACACAGAACGTTAGGGACGCGGGTGAGTTACGGGCTCTTTCAGACTACAGGATTTTAGTCTGGACTTGGTAGTCGTGGTAAATCGGACGAGACTTGGGCTTATTGAAGACGTTTGCTGACAGGATATTTATCAGGCTAAATATCTGGAAAAACACAATATGAGCATTTCATTTTTAAAAAGATGTTTTGTTTTTTTTACTAACCTTCAACTCTCCATGGCACAGACAGTCTCTTCTGCCCATTTGTGCCCATCCATTCCTCTATTCTTGGTCCTTTCTTCATTTTTTCTTCATTTGCGCGATGATTTGTACAGAACGCGCCAACGGTTCACAGTGTTGCTTTCCTCCCCCCATCCGTTTTCAAATAATCAACTCCTGTGTTGTGCGAGGTTACACCTGATTTATCACACGTGTTTTGTCGACAAAACACGGTTTCATCGACCAGTCGGACGACCGAGTCACTGTAGATCACGTAGACGTTAATCTGAACAACCAACCAGCTCTGAAAGTCAGGTACAGTGATCCCTCGCCAATTGGCAGTTTAAGTTCCGCGGTTTTAGTTACTCACGGATTTTTCAGAAATGTATAATATAATTTAAAAAAAAAAATTAAATCACGGAAACATAACAGGATGTTGTGCGCGTTCTCTCACAGTGAAGAAATGCTGTGAGCCAGCCTGACCCCTTTAAGAAGGTAGCCTTATGGGTAATGATGTGGCCTTATGGGTAATGTAGTGTGTGTGTTGTGGGACGGCAGAAGAAAACAGGGTTATATGAAAAGTGTAGTGAGCATCAACAGCAGCCCAGCGTGTATAGATTTACATTCTCTGTTAACCGACAGGAGCCCAACAATACAACCTGTGTGATGTTACAAGTTCCTGCAGTGCCAGAATAAAGTGCTCGTTCCATGCAGAGAAAACCAGACTTTTTCTTTTGTTGTTGTTAGCGTGTTAGCCGCTAATTACGAGCCAAAAATAGCACAATACCAGCGGTTTCTTTACTATGGTTCAGAGACCAGAGGCTGTGAAGGAAACAGAAAGACCACAGTTGAGCCTTTGTCTTGTTTCACTGCAGTGACTCGCTACTTTTGGGGGGGTTTTTTTAAACATATTTTAAACACATTATTGAGGCTCGGGGGGCTCCGGCTCCAGTTCGCGGATTTTGATTTTTGTGGGGGGTACCGGTCCCCATTAACCGTGAAAAATAAGGGATCACTGTAGTCTGAAAGCGGCCTAGCTAGTGCGCCATCCTGGGATTTTTTTTTTCGTCAACTGTGGACTATGTTTTGGCGAAATCAGTACAGACAAGTAATACAGTAAAGCAGAAAACATCTTAGTCTTTTGAACAAGGAGCTTGGGAGAGGGCAGGGCAAAGACTGCGGAGCCTCGTTGCATAGATGCTTTTTCGGTGACATCATACCCTGTGTAAAAATGTATTTTTGGCCTAAACGGGACCACAATTTCCAAATTGAGAAATTAGATGAGAAACTAGCACCTAAGACCATAAACTCATAAGAAAAAAATGTTGAGAGAGCTAGAAGGTTTCACTGTACCAGTAACTTCTCCACAGGTTTCCTACAAGCAGAGACGCCCCCTGGTGGCCATTAGGTAGAATGATCGTTGCCAACTTGGCCTGAAAAAAAAACCAAGGAACCATGTCCGACTTTTTTATACACACATTGTTACAAAGAAACTTCCCAGACAGTTTCTTCTCTTGCTCTTCAGTGGTTGTGTTTTAAGGCTGACAAAGTCTCCCTTTGCTTTTGTGGCTTTAAACTCTGTGGAAATACAGCGGAGGATCACAAAATGTCCCGTCAGGAAACTAAATGTTCTGAAGATGTGGACAGGTCACAGCGTCTCATGTTAACCTGCATTCCCAGAGAAGCATGACGAGTTTGGATTTACAGCTAATTGGACAAACATTTCAAATGACAGCCTGGTGGATTTAACATGCAGATAGTTATCACAGGTTTGTTAGACTCTTCCCCCAGACTTCATCATCCATCAGGAACAACCTCTGAGCCTCCTGACTACACCTCAAGTGCTTCGATGGCAAAGGAAGGCTCTTTAAAGACACAACCTGGTGCCAAGAGACCGTTTTAAACACACATAAGAAAAGAAAAGGCCCGTAGAGACCGGCTGTAACTCAGAGCAGAAGTTTACAACTAATCCTGGTTTGTGGCAGCATGTCGACTGCCAGTCAGCTGCTCCATCCAAACATCCTCCCTGACCTACGGAAACATCATTTTAAAGATTCGACTGTGTCCAGATCAGTTCAGAAAGTCCATTTTCTGACAAGTTTATTTTTCTATTCACACATGAAGCTCTTCCTACCTTCCTGTTTTATCTCGGCGTCGCCTCCACAGCAGCAGCACAGATGCCAAAAATGTAAATCTACTGCCCCAGTTTTGATTTTTCTTTTTTTTTTTTTTTATGTGCAATTGTTTGTTCATAAAGTACTGGGATTTATTTTCCGTGTTTAGAAAATGGTCTGTCGGTTCTTACATGAAATCTGTTTTGTGACGATGTCAGAGAGAGAGATGCCCACTGCCCACGTCATGGTGTATTTGAGTGACACTAGAGAACATCAGACAGTCTGAAACCGATCAATGTCTCGCTCATGGACATGCGGCAGCACACACAGCTGTTACTGGTGTCAAAACTGCTGTTGCATTTAAAATAAATCAGTAAAAAAAAATTGAGTGCATGTTGTAAAGTTTTTACATGGTTCAAAGTGATCCTGTGCAGCAATTCCGGTTCTGACCACATGGGGGCAAACAGATGTGTTGCGTTGACAAAAGAGCCACCAACAACACCGTGTTAATGAGTGGAGACGGTCCGACAGGTCTTGTAATACCACTTTAGAGGAGCATGTTGTGTCTCACAACAGGAGCTGACGCAATGAGCTATCTGCTGATATGCTGCCCCCTTGTGGCCGGATGTGGTATTGCTACATAGAGCAGCTTTATCTGAAGCTGTGAAGCGTGGCGTCACGCACGGTTCATCTCCATGTTACATCACAGCCAGACTGACCACCACTATTTAGTCTTTGTAAAGCATATACAGTGGTACCTCTATTTACGAAATTCATTGGTTCTGGAAGTAGTTTCGTAACCTGAAAATTCTGGAAGTAGAGACGTGTTTTCCATGTAAATGGTCTAATCCATACATTTTTTTATAAATTATAAAAATGCATCAAAACATTTAAAAAATATTCATTACCATTAGATTACTGCACAAAAATCATAAAATGAGACTTGTACATAATAAAAAGCAAAGAATAAAAATTATGTTCATTTACCTTTAACTGCTATCGTCGTCACCTTTTCTCTCTCAGCAGTGGTTTTCTGCCTGACGTTTTGTAAAGAACCGATCCAATTACATTTGCTTTTGTCGGCTTTTAACAATCCTTTGAAATTGTGCAAGGCTAACATCATCATAGTGAGTGATAGCCCGATTAGTGAACACTTTTTCTGGGTGATTCTTTTCAACAAATTCCAAAACTTCATGGAATTTTCCTAAAATGCCAAAAGGATGCCAGGATAATGCTAGCTGATAGCCAGGAAGATGCTAGCCGATAGCTAATGGCAGAGTAGCTACAAGTATGTTTACGTTCGGTAAACTCTGGGAGCTGCGAGTAGCAGCGCGTACTGTATTTTTGCCTTTCATATCCTGAAATTTCTTTTGTAACAAGAGGAAATATTTTCCCGTTGAGACGTAACCTGAAAATTCCGTATGTAGAGACGTTCATAAGTAGAGGTACCACTGTATTCAGTCCCGTCTTATTGTTAAACCTCACACCATGTTTCCAGCAGGAGAAGGGGAAAACATCCATCTTAGGCCTCCGACGCTTTCCAGAAAGGCTGGCACGAGAGCAGTTTAGGGCTACAACGAATTACCGTACTGGCCCGATTATAGGACGATATTTTACTCTAGAAATCATATTCTCAAAAACGGGACTCGCCTTATAATCAGGTCTTGACTTTTCTGTTGTCGTTACACATCTGCGCCACTAGATGGAGCCGCACCAAAGTAATCAATAAGAATGGAGCAGATCTGATGTTTATTAGCATAATAAACCGCAGTTTATCAGATAGTACAATTCCTTGATCATCAATAACATGGAAACCTGACACGTTCCTTGCCTTAAGTATGGTACCATACTTCCTAAAAAAGATGAAATCATTAAAATGTTTAACAATACAGCAAAATTTTATCTCTGTGTGAGTTTTTCTACAATGATTGTACAACAAGAAGTTGTTTGATGAATAACCTTCTGTCTTTAACATATTTTTGTTTTCCCAAAATTATATCTGAAAAATAGGGGTAGTCTTATAATCAGTCGTTCTATATTCGGGCCAATACGGTAATTAAAATAGATAGATAAACAAGAGGTGAAAGTTCTAATAAATTTGTCCTAAAGCAGTCTGAAAGTAGACGTGTGACAGTTTAGTTTTTTTCCTTTGCAGAACCAATTTAGCTTCACCAAAAACTTTTTTTTTTGTTGTTTTTGTTGAAAAAGTGGTGATTTTGTTTCCTCTTTGCATTTACCAAATAAAAAGATGGTGGTTTTCTCACCTTTTGTTCTAAATGAAAAGTAAAATAAAATAAGGAGACCGTCCTTTGGGGCTGCTGCGTGTCTGGAGGGACCTAAAGACCTTCCTGAACCAACCGGGACCGGAGACTGGACCTCCTGCACGACGGACAACAGCACGACCACTTTATTCTGATCTGCTCATTAATGGAAGTGATGTTTTGCTCAAACTGACGTTTTGAATCCATGTTGAAGGTTGTTTTACTCTAAAAGATTTACTCAGATTTTTCTTCCAACCAGAAATGTCGACAAAAATTCACAGGGAGGCTAGAAAGGACACAAAACAGCCTTCGTGGTCACATGCAGATAAAAAGAGTTCATGTCATCAAATACAAACAGATAATATCTAATCCAAACCGTAACTACACGTGTTTCAGTCACTCAGTTCTGAAATCAAGTTGAGATCAGTCTCCTTTTTATTGATGTCTCTGCAGCAGCTCCACAGCAACAATGAAACATTCTCTTTAATGTGATGCAAAAGTACTGAAATGAAGTGAACATTAAAAGGTTAAAGGAACAAAGACAGTAAAAGTAAAAGTTTAAATGACATGCAGAAGCCGTCAGTCGGGACTCAGTGAAAACTGTAGAAAAATCAACATAAATAAAGTCCTGCGCGGGGACTGATGGAGCTCAAAACAGCACCGGTCTGGTTCCATGTCCACGCAGAAGCTCCAGTGCATCAGCCGGGTTTAAATGTCAGAACCGAGTCAGTGTCTGCGGTTCTCCTGGTCCAGACAGGAAGAAAAGAGAATCATGATGATGAACGTAACTGTGGAAGCTCAGTAGTGTTTCAGCACAACAGTCTTTTTAATACATACAGTCATGGAAAAAATTATTAGACCACCATTTTTTCTTCACTTTCTTGTTCATTTTAATACCTGGTACCACTAAACATCATCATGTGACTAAAACAGACAGAAAAGAAAACACTGAATGCATAAAAGCAGTGTTTTTGGCAGTACAAAGCCATAGCTATTGATGTAAAAACTTAAGTGATTTAGGTTATAATCAAGAAAACCATGGAAAATGGTAAGATATCAGCTCTTAAATAAAACTCTTATGAGCAATCTTTGTGGTTATCATTATGTTTGTCCAAACAAATGTACCTTTAGTTGTACCAGGCATTAAAATGAACAAGAAACTGAAGAAAACAAGGGTGGTCTAATAATTTTTTCCATGACTGTATGACCTCAAATCAGAGAATGTTGAGATGAGCTGAAGAATGGGATTTTTGTTTTAAATTCCTAAAATTACATTGACTCATATTTCTTTACAAACAGCATGAACCCAAGGTGTGTTTTTTTATCGTAAGCTTCATTAAATTGTTTTTTTGTTTTGTTTTGTTTTTTTGTTTTTTTTGCATTTCTGGTCTGCAGCACATGCAGAACACTTAAAATTACTATCACTGTGAATACCAGGTCATGAAGAATTTCAGACGTCATTATGAAGCGCAGCTCCAACAAACCCATCTTAAAGTGTGCGCACATATCAGGTAGTAATTCAGTTTAATTCTGCTTGTATCACGCCGAGTCACAACGACGTCATTTCAAGGCTCTTTGAACAGAAAGCACTCAAAGAAAGTAAAATATAATCCAATTAAATCCAGACTGCGTTCCGATTCATCATGAAATTCATTCCAGTTGAGTAGAGCGTCAAATCAGCACCACGTCAATCAACAGCGGGGAGGCGGGGCATAGCTGAGATCTAGCAGCTCATTGGCTGCTGAATCACTCAGAACTTTACGTCGACGTCAGAGCGCCAAACCGGCTGATGAATGCAGTGTTTCCAATTTATCATATTTATCGAGTATTCAGACCCCTCGATCGATTCGTCTTTTTTTAAGCGACTAGCAACAAATCTCGCGACTTCCTTGGTGTTTCTGGGGATTTTAGGGGACTGACGTGAACGCACGTATCGTCTCTCTTCAGCGGGGGCTGTCGTGAGTTCTTCCCCGTCCAAAAGCACTCGCAGGCGGCTCAGTCCTCGGCGGACAGCGCCTCCCAGCTACGGTCTGACACGGAGAAATTCGTTCTCCTTTACGGGGGCGCACAAAGCTCAAATTATGAATTTTATTTGCACTGAGTAAAGAAGGTTAATGGATGGTTTTAGAACTGACAGAAAGTGTAACTGAGGAGGATGATTGTGCTGGCGGTTACAGATTTTGATTTCTTGGTGACAGATTTAAGGCTTTGGTTTAGGGATGCACATGGTTAAACGATAACAGTAACTCTAATCGTTTAATACTAACGGTCAATTTTGTTTTTAAGCTACATAATTCAATCAACTCATGGGGGCATGTCGACAGGTGCAATGGGCCTCTGATTGGTCAATTCTACATCTGCGTAAAAAAGAGCGTGTCATCAAAGAAATGAGGAAGTACCCACATCTGTATGATTCTGGTTCTCCACACTACAAAGACAGCACATATTCTAGTAATTCATGGAGGGAGATAGTGATGAATGTGGATCTGGATACGGCCGAGACGGTGAGGAAGTGGAAAAACGCAAGAGATAAGTTTAGTAAGTTTAGCTAGTTCGTGATTGTCGCTCTTGCGTTGTGGCGTGGAATAACATAGCGGAGATTGCGCGAGTATAAATCAAAAGTGACGGCGGCATCTCTGCAACAAGCTGACGGCGACACATTGCCGCGAGAGTATAGACGGGGAAGTGTACGTATGAGTCCACGACAACGCACGCAACATCGCGGCAGCCAACACTCCCGGACTTATCGGTTAATGGTTATTAATCGTTAAAGGGCGTCGGTTAACGGTCATAAAAAAATCCAAAATGTGCATCCCTAGTTTGGTTCTCTGATTTTGGGGTCTGGTTCGCACCATATTTGTCCCTGAAAACACCGTAAATTAACCCGACTTTGTGAAAGACAACGTAGCTAAGAAACCTAAGAGACAATTCTTCACTTTGGTTCAATCCTCCATCCAGTAGAAAGGAGATAAAAACCTGGTTAACGTGACTGAAAAACCTCCAGCAGATCCAGACTAAGGGAGTCATCTGACCCGACCCCTTGGGGTTAGGGGTCAAGGAGAGTGCATAAGCACATATCATTAATGAAGTCATCCCTGAACTTTAAGCTTCATCAAAATGGAAAGTTTGAAGTCGAATGTCAAACAATCTGTGAAGGCAGTATATGTTGTTCTAAAATCTTTTCTGCATTAAGAGAAAGTGGAAATGAGCGTTGCCACAGTCTCCGCTACAACCCCAGACCACCACAGTCTGGTCTGTGATGGTCCTTGTCCAACCCAGTTCCCACCAGCTGGTGGTCCACCTTTGATGCTTCTGAACCAACTCTGAAAAAGGTCTGGAAGACATTTTCTGTTTGGACAATGAAGTTTTAAGTAGCATTTGTGAATTTAGCTCTGCCCCTTCCCCCCTTGTCTATCTGGTTATATCAGACACCGATCAATGCATTTTTATTTATCTTTTTCCATATCATCCCAGCTATTTTCTGGTTAGGGCTCATTTCTGTTCTTGTGATGGGCGTCCAGCAGTGTTTACCAGTACGTTGATCCACTGGGACTCAGTGTAGATGTAAAGAGCTCTTCTGTCTGTGCGCAGCACCATCACGTTCTCCGCCCGCAGACGTCTCATCTCCTTCTCTCCGTCGGCAACAAAGACCTGCAGAGTGACGAAGCACAGTCGGCTCTGAGACGAGGAACTCTTTGAGACAACGCCGCGATCAGCGACACAGATTTGAGGGCTCGTCTCGGCTCAGCCTGCGTAAACTGACCGCTGGGATTTCGTCCAGCGGCCTCTGTGAGGTTCGGACATTAGAGCAGCTGCAGGCAGCGGCTGGTCCTCTGCTTCCTGCGTCTCCCTGCAGACCTGGGAGGACAAACACTAGGACGACACACAGCATCATTACTCAGTGAGAGACAGATGGGATGGCTAAGAAAACAGGTACTGACACAAACACCGTCTCTGCTCCTGCCTTCGTACTTTTCGTTGTTGTTGTAAAAATGAGCCAGAGCATCTAAAGCTCCTTGTCCTGTTTTAGACGGCTGTTGATTTTTGGGGGAGGGGGGAGGGGGGAGGGGGGGGTCAGCGTTGGGCTTGATTTCTTTTCAGCATGTACTCTCCTCTCCGATGTCTCTGTCTAAGTTTGTTATGCTTAACATAACATTTTGTGCTGAGGTTTTTTTGTGAATCTCACAACATGCCCCTCAAGGACACGTTGTGAGAGACACTTTTTTTACCCTCTCCCCCCTCTCCCCATGTGACCTTATTTTCTTCTGATAAGAAGGCTGCGCCGCTACGTGGCAGCAGCCCCTAGACACCGTTGACCCATGTCCAATATGTTTGTTGTTTGTTTCTGTATGTTCTTCTTGGACGATGTACTGGAAATGTAATTTCACTGTGTTGGGACGCTGGCTCAGTGACAGTAAAGGCTTCATTCATTCATTCATTCATTCATATTTTACAGGAAACTGGTTTTACTGTGGATCAACACTAGAGGGACGAATCATAAGAAGAGCTTTGAAGGTATCAGATGGAGAACAAATTAAAATCTTCAGGTAACCAGCAGCAGATCTGCAGGAACCAGCAGCAGGAACCAGAAGCAGATCTGCAGGAACCAGTAGCAGGAACCACCAGCAGGAACCAGCAGCAGATCTGCAGGAACCAGTAGCAGGAACCAGTAGCAGATCTGCAGGACCCAGTAGCAGGAACCAGCAGCAGGTCTGCAGGAACCAGTAGCATGAACCAGCAGCAGGTCTGCAGGAACCAGCAGCAGGTCTGCAGGAACCAGCAGCAGGAACCAGCAGCAGGTCTGCAGGAACCAGCAGCAGGAACCAACAGCAGATCTGCAGGAACCAGCAGCAGATCTGCAGGAACCAGTAGCAGGAAGCAGCAGCAGGTCTGCAGGAACCAGTAGCAGATCTGCAGGAACCAGCAGCAGGTCTACAGGAACCAGCAGCAGGAACCAGTAGCAGGTCTGCAGGAACCAGCAGCAGGAACCAGTAGCAGGTCTGCAGGAACCAGCAGCAGTGGCCGGGCCAGAAGCTGAACCCATTTTTTCCACCTGTCCTGTTTGTAGCTCCACCATCGACCCCTCCAGCCTGGACTTTGTGACTTGCTCAATGTGACACGACACGGTTTTTCATGACTTCTTAACAAAATGTAGTGACAACATGTTCTTGTGTGTAGTCGTTTTTGTTTTCCCAAGAATCAGTAGTTCTCAGTTATTGGGCCCTAAACTACTCTTGAAACAAAAGCATTCAAGAAAAGTTTCCAGCATGGTCACTATCAGTTTCCAAGGACACAAACAGAAATGTGTTCAACAGAGTCCTCTCCTGCTGCAACTGCTGTTGGTAAAAATGTTACTGCTGTCACAAACCTTGTCCAGGTGGTCCAGGCTCTCCAATCAGACCAGGTGATCCTGCTGGACCAGGATGTCCCAGCTGCCCCGTGGGTCCACGAGATCCCTTCAACCCCTGCAAACAGTCATCAGTCAGATGAGACATCTGGCTGGATTTTAGGCAGAAAAACAGAGATACAAACACAGACACGAAAATGGGTTAGGGGTTAAAACGGTGAGAAGTGTGCACGCGCCCGAGGGGGAGGGGGGTGCGGCTGAAATACTTCAGGTACACTGTGCAACCAAACAAAATACTGAGCTCTGTTCACCCACACTGTGTTTCAGTGATGTGTAGGAGGCACCAAAGGACTCTCCAGTGTGAAAGGACCCCTCTTGTCCCTTCACTGAAACTTTGCCCTCATGTTTAAGCCAGACTTACTTCCAGCTGCATTTTATGGCTGCATCCAGCTTTTTAACAGCTGCAGCATCCTCTTCCCCTAACTCACTATCCTCTGCAAGGATAATGTTTGCATTAGTATAACTTGGATGGATGTGAGTAAGAAGAACAGCCCATTGGGATGCAGAGTGGGGATTATTAACAAGGCATGAAAATCCCTCACCTTTCGGTAAAATTCGCCGCTTTGAAGTCAAAAAGGGTGACCTACGAGAATCGTGTAGATCCTAGGAGTTTTCTTTTTTTTAGGGGGGAGGGGGTGTGTCGGAGTTGGGAGATTTATTTTTATTTTTTTTTAATTATCATATAATTGACCTAATAAGCAAACTGAGCACTTCAGAAATCGGCCCTTTAAATGACACTTGGACGGTCAGTAAATCCTGTCCAGAACCAATCAGGCCAGATTGTTCCATTATTCCAGTCATACAAACGTTCTTCATTCATGTGTGAATGCTTGGAGGTTGTAATTGTGTTTACATGGGAAGTTTAATTCCTCTTTAATTCAGAATTAAAATGAAATCTGATTTAAAATGATTAAAAATTACCATGTAAACACCTAATTCCAAATGAAAATGTCCAATCCGAATTAAACTTAATTCAAAGTAAGTGGCTGGTTTATTCTGATTTTAATTCCGAATAGAATAATTCCGCGGTCATGTATACACTCATTCTGCTTTAAATTATTTCCAGTCTTTCTGCGCATGCTCATTCTCTTGCCCGTCTGTCGCGATGACGCTTATATTCCGCGCTGGGCTTGTTTTCAAAACAAAGTTTCAAGATGGCAGCACGCAGTAAACGGTGTTCAAGAGCAGAGACGATTTATTTAATAAACAGCTTGGAGGAACTGGAAATAATTAAAAGAACAGATGGCAGGAAACAAAAATTGTGAGCTTTCTTTCTTCCGGTAGATGTAAATACATAAAGTTGCCCCCCCCCCCCCCCCCCATCCAATCAGAACCCTTCCCAACCCCCAGACCTAAAGCAGAATTGGATAAAGCTGAACAAACGTGTTTTCCATGTAAAACTCAATTCAGAATTACTATTTCCATGTAAACTCAAAGGAAAATAGAAAAACATCATGTAACCGTGGCCATTGCTAAGCGGGACGAGAAGCAGGAGCTAGTGCTGTCCACGCTGAGACAAGGCATACGTGCGTACGTTCACATTTCCGACCTACATTTACCAGTGGATTGAATTTGGTGAGTTATGGTTTCAATCGTTTTCATATTTTGTGGTAAAACAAAGTTACTTCCGCTCTCTACAGCTAACGTTGAACACTGTCAGAGCTAGCCAAAGCTCTGGTGAAAAACAGCTCCTGTTAGCTAGAAGTTCGTGTCAAGCTTGTGTAGTTAACGATAACATAAAAGAAGAAACGCAGGCTCTGACAGTGTTCAACGTTAGCTGCAGCGAACGGCAGTAACTTTGCGGTTTAAAGTTGTGGTGTCGACTGATTGTTTCCTTCATTATTTTGCAAAAAGAAGAGAAACCTGATCATGTTTATGTGATTGTCATACGTTGTAGCCACACAGCAGCATTATCAGTCTGTAACATCAGCGATGAAATGATGCTCCTACAGAGCTGGCTGGCGTGCACAGATGCAGCGTTCCCTTGTACACCTACATTGTTTCCTCTTTCTCCTGGCTCTCCTCTGTTTCCCTGCTCCGCCCTCGGCCCTGCGTCGCCCCACTGACCGGGGTCCCCCTGAAACGGACCAGGACACACGCCGCTGTAGCTTTCTGGAGCTTCACTTAAAAGTGCCTCAGCCAAAGTTCTACCTTTTCTCCAGGCCGTCCCGGGGATGCCGCGCTCACCCTGCAGATGCATGTGGGCAAATCAGTCGGCAGCTTTGACTCAACCGGGAAGTGAAAGAGAAAAGGAAAGCGGTTCCTCACCTTCTCTCCACTGAGGCCTCGCTTTCCTTTCACGCCTTTATCCCCCTGATGGATTGACAGAAATAGAGGCAGAACAGATGAGAGAAAAGCTGCAAAAAAAGATTTGATGATTTAAGAGCAGAAGAAGCGCAAGTGTCGCTCACCCTGAATCCTTTCCGTCCCTTACCGCCCTGCAAACACACACATGCACAAGTGCAATCAGTTGTTTTTTAACCACACGTCCACTCCAACCAGGCATTTACATCACTTTCTCCGAAGCTCAAAGAAGAAGAGGACACAGTTCAGTGATGAGAAATCAGTAGTACATGTTTACATTTTGTGAAGCACCACTACACCCCCGACCAGGTGAGAGTAGACAGAGGGCCAGCCAGCACAGTGGGAAACAGCGACCCCCACTTGGTCTGGTCCTAGAGGGGAAATACATCCCTAATTACACGCACCACCAGCTTGATCTGCTTCCACCTGTGCATGGCACAGCCGAAACAGGTTACCGATCAACAGGCGTAGTTAAATGGACCAAGAGTCTCCTCCTCACCGTGTGGCTGGCTCCTGCAGGAGGAACTACTCTGTCAGGCGGTAAGTGCTACTCCGCTAGGTCCTCTGTAGAACCTTAGTTGTGTTCTTTTTGTGGTATACTAATCAGAGACTTTCCTTTCCCCCCCCAGGCATTATAGGAGCCTCGTGAAATCCTGAGTGGAAGTTATGTGAGTTTTCTACGTTAACCTCTTTAATTAAACAGCACGCTTCGGCGTGCCAAACGGGCGAGTGTCTTACCTTGACTGCGCACATCACAATTTACGTTCACTCATTTAGCAGACACTTTTATCCAAAGCCGCTTAGAAACAGAGGAAAACACTGGAGCTGCAGTATAAATCAGTTGTGACTATGAGCCATTAAGATGGAGATTCAAGTAGATGCGCGCTGAGCTGGTACACACATGAGAGTGTTCATCAGTGACTTTAACTTTCCACACGTCAGGACTCTGGTAGCCAGAGAAGCTTAATGAGTAGCAGCATGACATGAGCCTTTTTTGGGTAGGCATTTTATGACACAAACTGGAGAGCGCTGCAGTAGACGAGGTAGAAACGACTAAGGCCTGTACGAAGAGCTGAGAGGCATATTGAGTTAGCTGAGGCCTGATTTTTTTCCCACGTTGTACAGCGCTAAGGTGCACAAGCAAGAGATGGCAGCCGAATGGTCAATGACGGACAGATTCGTCACCACCTTAGTTAGGGGTGACAGATGAGAGTCAGCATTTATTTTAAACTAGAGAGGTTTGATATCAGCAAGGCGAGCTGAAGCATAACATCCTCATTAATTAAGAAAGTGTCTTTTGATGCTTTAAATATCAACTTTAATATGACTGAGTACATCCCTGTTTCTTGTTTCAGTCATATTACCATGTGTACGTATGTTTTACTTACTAATCTGGGGCCATTTTAGCTCCCACTGGTTGGTCTGATTATGTTGGCAAGTGTGACGCGATTGTCGTAAAGCTCTTCTGAAATGGGCCCCAGTTGGATGAAAATGGACTGAAGCTGGACTTCCTACTAAATTCATCCTGGATTACTCAATTGGACAAACACCAAGTCAGATTAAGAAATTGCAGCTGTGTCAAACCAGGTGTAACTAATCTCAGTACGTGCGTGTTCACAGCTACCTGAAACAGACCGCGAGGTTCATCACAGATTTAGTGATTCAGAAATGGAGAGAGACGTGCGTTTCTTATGTTTCATCCAATGATAAACAGTTTTATAATAGACATGTAACAGTTTAAACTCTCAATGCTTTAAAAAAGGGAACATAGTTGTTAATAATCAACTAGAATCTCTGACTGGCAGAATATCGGACAGACTGAATGTGTTATAGCCCAATTTATAAGGCTAAACTTAAAGATCATTAAAATATAACTTTTTATTGTGGCTGATCAATTAAAATGAAGTTGGATTTTAATTTTATGAGGCAGCAGTTACAGAGAATGTAAAACTGAACATGGAAATACATGGTAATATTACTCTTTAATATGTTTATAATGTAATTTCATGCGGGTGACAGAAATTCTACAGCTTGGAAGGCAGTGAATAGCAGCTTTTGGTGAAATTATCCACATTTTTAACCAACTGTCTAAATTTTCTGCTGTCTGAAAATTAAAAAAAAAAATCTATCTACACGGGATTGTCTCTTTATCAGCTACAAAACATCCAACACGATTGTCAGAAATATTGTGTTGAAAATCTCTTGACCAGTTTTTTATTTTTTTGGTCAAACGTCTTTAAGTATATTAAAGTGGAATGTTGTTTTTGCGCCACCTGCTTCAAGTCTATTGATGAGCCCCAGCACACGGTTTCACCTAAAAGAAGAAAGTTGTGATAGATGAACCTGACCGACCAAAAACTCTTGTACCCATGCTCTAGCTCCAAGAGAAAGTCCAGCATTTTCAAATGAACATGCTTTTTTTTTTTTTTTTTTTTTCAGTATTTTGGTCATTTCCAGGTGTCATATGTAAACAAATGCCTCCACAAGATTCGATTAAGTTCTCTTCAAATTGTTTGTGTACAATCTGGACACGTGGTCCAAGATAACTACAAATTTTACAACCTTGTACCAGATCATCGCCAAAATTCACATATTCATATAAGACTTTTTGCAACAGATTTCTGTAGAAAACTGGGGGTTGTCCTAAAATAAAGATCATTACATGAAGCAGGAAAAGAAGCGTCCAGAATAGAAAGATCTGCTGACAGACTGAACCCAGCAGCAGCTTCTGTCCTGTGATGGTCTCCAGGTGGCAGCTGGACCAAGGTTGGACAGAGGATCCAGACCAGAAGGGGGCGTCAGTTCATGGCTTCTCCATCCTTAGAACTGGTCTGGTACTTTTACATTTATGACACAATAGGCAAGTGTTTAAAACAGGCCACACACTCTCCTTCTTTTCTGTCTACTGACAGCACTTATAGCGTGATATCGGTAGTCGACTTATGACAGACTAACAAAGACTTCTTAACAAGCCAGTGTGAAAAGACTAACGCTAGAAAGATGTCAACATTGTCACATCTTTTTAAGCCGTCTTTGAAAACAAATGAAACTCCTTCTGTTGTCCCGTCATTCAAGGGTAGTGACCAGTGGATTTACAGGCCCGTATCAAAGCTGTCTGTTCTAGCCAGCGTCCTTTAACCGCTGGTCAGTGATCAGTTGAAAGAGTACTTGTTCACCACAGCAGCAGTCATGAATCTGCTTCTGTTTGTTTTATGTGTTAAACCAGACGGTATGTGATGCAGAAAAACAAAAAGAAGTTCTAAATTCTCAAAGATCTGCAATGCGGCATGAAGTCCCAGCTTCTCAGTACCTTTATCATCCCGGGGGTCCCGATGTCTCCGTACAGGCCCCTCCATCCTCTGTCGCCCTTCTCTCCCTGTGGACGCATCAGCGACAGTCAGACACTGGTAAACATCTCAGATACGAGCAAACACTGATTACTTACAGCCCCAAGTAAGAAATTAGAAATAAATTATGTAAAATTCAGACAGACGGTGTGAACTGAAGTACAAAACTGAAACAGATTTGCACATTTCTGCCACTGTGGTTGATAAAATCATCAAACAATTCAAGGAATCTGGAGGAATTTCATCAAAGGAGCAGGCGTTGAGATGCATCCTCGTGAGCTCCGGATCGTCATTCATCAGAAGCTGATGGCTGATTAAACCAGCTGGCCATAAGGAGATCTTTGTCAAGCACTACAAAATGAAACTATACTGTACTCACAAGTGTCACTTAAAACTTTATCGGGGCAAAAAAGAAACCAGATCCAGAGTGACCTGATCTTCTCTGGGATGGATCAGTAAATCAGTAATATTTCAGTTTTCTTTTTCAATAAATGGGCACCACGTGCTACAGACCAAAGACAGAAAGGACCATGGCTGAGGTAGGAAACAGTCCAGGTCCTGGACTGACCTGGACTGACCTGACCCCCAACGGAGAGAGAGTTTAGAAGCTTGAAATCAAAAATGAAACCGTCACAGCCACATACAGTGGCACACGTCTGCAGCAAGAATGGGATCAAATTACTGAAACACGACACATGTGACTCTGAAACGTTCAACACGGTTGGGGACTGTGACGCTGCAACAACCGTTTGCTGTGAGGAAGAGTCGTCAAGGCGGTTGTAGAATGGGTCTCCATGAGTCTGCAGACACCAGCAAGAACACAGAATACAGTATGCATACTTAGCAGCGGGCCTGTTCCATCACTGGACCATCTCCAGGTTCTGTTTCTCTGCGGTACATCTTGGTGCTGACCACATGTGGGTTCATGCTCCGGAGTTGTTCCTATTAAATGTTTAAGTCTTGTACACAGTCACACACCAGTTCAGTTTAGATGTTACCTTCTGGCCTGGCTGTCCCAGGGTGCCTTGTAGTCCTGGTTCTCCTTCTGGACCCATCCACACCAGGATCACCCTGAAATGAACAGCTATAGTTTATATTCTTTACTTGTCAAAAAAAAAACAACCAACAAAGTACGAGTGTATTACTCTGTACCTTAACTCCTTTGGGTCCTCTGCAGCCCTGCAAACACAAACACTATGATGTGAAATCTGTGTTTTATGGCTATTTGAAAACAACAAGTACAATGAGAAAGAAATAAAATAAAAACTGAGCATCAAATAGTAAAAAAAGGATTTGTGGCACCTTTTCTCCTTCAGGTCCTGTGATGTATTCAGTCATGTCTACCTGGAGAGTCAAGCAAGAGTCAGCATGAGTTGGTTCTGTGTAGCTCAGTAACTGGAAAAGTCCCAGCGAAGCAGACTTATGAATATGAGTTAGACAGAGAAAACTGTTCACCATCAGCTCTGCTTTGCGTTTGATTGGTGGAAACAAAGGAGGGGGAAGAGGAGGAGGGACGAAGACCCGGCAGGTCCGAGCCGACGTCCTGCTGCTCCTGCTCAGCGGGAATCCTGCAGACACGCAACAGTCGTACAGCGGCGGTGTTAGACGGGTTACTGGTCCCCCACTACCACACATCCGTGGGTCGCTAGTTGTCAGCGTGAGACCCGTCCATGTGGGTTCCAGACCAGTTTCATGAGCCTCCACTCCTGTACGACTCTAGTCAGACTGTTTCATCCCGGGGGTCACATCACCACCATGGTTATCGATTATTCTTTGCTTTCTTGACCAGCTGTGTCGTCTGATTTGACGTTAACATCTTGTTTCTGCTCAGAACAAATCTGCTAATATTTTTTTCAGCATGAACGAATTAAAGAAGACAGTTTTGGATTTTGGTCCCTGGGTTCTTGGAGACTTTGGTTAAGTCACGAGTAAAAAAGTTCTCCCCGTTCGGTGTCAAATCCTAACTGTTATCTGTTAGGATTTGGATAAATTGTTTAAATGTTTTTGTGAACATTCTAACTGGTTATTCTCAAAGCAGGACTTCATACTGTTGTTTTAAAAGTGCTATTTATAGTTGATGTTATTAACTCTGCTAAGGAGGTAATGTTTTTGTGGTGTCTGTCTGTCTGTCTGTCTGTGTTCAAGATAACTCAAAATGGATGGATCTTGATGAAATTTTCAGGAGTTGTCAGAAATGTGAAAAGAAAGAACTGATTTCATTTTGGGCGTGATCCGGAAGAAATCCTGGATTCTGGATCACTTTCAAATTTTCGATAACATTGCAGTCAATGGGGCCGAAAATTTTGTTTCTCAATATCTCCATTAATTATTGCCCCAAACTTATGAAATTTGACTCAGGGATTGACAATGGGAACCTCTATCAAATTTCAAAGGCTGATCCGGATCTGATCCAGAACACGGATTTTATCGCAATCTGTAAATCGCTATATGTTGATGATCTGTTGAATTCTTACACATCAAGTGTTTTAAAGGTTTTGGATACCATTGCTCCCGACTAGGTTAGAATGGTTAAAAGTAGGCAAAAGGGCCATGGGGAAGAGAAGATTCAGTCAGGGCACAGAAAAGGGAGTGAAGGAGAGCTGAATGGAAATGGCGCAAGTCAAAGCTCCAGATTCATTATGAGACCTACAAAGAAAAGTTGTGTGTGTTCAACCAAACATTAACCAACATCTCACTTCAGACTTGGAACATTCCCAGAGGCCTTAAAAACTGCTGTCATTAAGCCTCGTCTAAAGAAGAGCAGTCTTGATGCCACAGTACTGAAGAACTATCGGCCCATATCAAACCTGCCATTCCTTGGCAAAGTCCTAGAAAAAGTGGTATATCAACAGTTTACTGACTTTCTCCTGTCCAACAATGTTTTTGGTAGTTTTCAATCAGGCTTCAGGCCCCACCACATTACTGAGACACCCCTGATCAAGGTGACAAACGATATTCGCCTGAACACAGATGCAGGACAAAATCTCAGTCTTAGTTCTGCTGGACCGAAGCGCTGCCTTTGGCACAGTTGACCATGTGATCTTATTATAGAGATTAGAAGACTGGGTGGGAATCTCTGAAAATGCTTTAAACTGGTTCAGGTCCTATCTCAGGGATAGGAGATACTTTGTTGAAATTGGTAACTGTGTCTCAGACCAAATGGCCATGACCTGTGGGGTTCCCCAGGGGTCAATCCTGGGACCCCTATTGTTTAATCTGTACATGCTTCCATTAGGCCGCTAGATAGGCCGCTGTAATGTGTCCTACCACAACTATGCAGAAGATGCTCAAATCTATGTGTCACTGACAGCAGGAGAACATGGGCCTGTAGATTCATTGTGTCACTGCATCGAACAGATCAGTGTGTGGATGCAAAACAACTTTCTCCAGCTAAACTCAGATAAAACTGAAATCATTTTTGTGGCCCACAGAAACAAAGAGAAAGTGTCATCAGTCACCTTGAGACTCTCTCTCTAGAACCTAAAAATCAGGTCAGAAGTTTAGGGGTCATATTGGATTCAGACTTCAACTTTAACAGCCTCATGAAACCAATAACATCAGCAGCTTTTAACATCTAAAAAACATTGCCAGAATCAAAGGAATAGTGTCTAAACCAGATTTAGAAAGACTAATCCATGCGTTTGTCTCCACCAGGTTAGACTACTGTAACGGCCTGATCACTGGGCTCTAAACCAGCTGTAAGACAGCTGCAGTACATCCAGAACACTGCTGCTGGAGTCCTGACTAGAACCAGGTAGATACGACCGTATTAGACCAGTCCTGAGGTCTCTGCACTGGTCCTGACTAGAACCAGAAAATACGACCATATTAGTCCAGTCCTGAGGTCTCTGCACTGGTCCTGACTAGAACCAGGAAATACGACCATATTAGTCCAGTCCTGAGGTCTCCGCACTGGTCCTGACTAGAACCAGGAAATACGACCATATTAGTCCAGTCCTGAGGTCTCCGCACTGGTCCTGACTAGAACCAGGAAATACGACCATATTAGTCCAGTCCTGAGGTCTCTGCACTGGTCCTGACTAGAACCAGAAGATACGACCATATTAGTCCAGTCCTGAGGTCTCTGCACTGGTCCTGACTAGAACCAGGAAATACGACCATATTAGTCCAGTCCTGAGGTCTCCGCACTGGTCCTGACTAGAACCAGGAAATACGACCATATTAGTCCAGTCCTGAGGTCTCCGCACTGGTCCTGACTAGAACCAGGAAATACGACCATATTAGTCCAGTCCTGAGGTCTCCGCACTGGTCGTGACTAGAACCAGGAGATACGACCATATTAGTCCAGTCCTGAGGTCTCTGCACTGGTCCTGACTAAAACCAGGAAATACGACCATATTAGTCCAGTCCTGAGGTCTCTGCACTGGTCCTGACTAAAACCAGGAAATACGACCATATTAGTCCAGTCCTGAGGTCTCTGCACTGGTCCTGACTAGAACCAGGAAATACGACCATATTAGTCCAGTCCTGAGGTCTCTGCACTGGTCCTGACTAGAACCAGGAAATACGACCATATTAGTCCAGTCCTGAGGTCTCTGCACTGGTCCTGACTAGAACCAGGAAATACGACCATATTAGTCCAGTCCTGAGGTCTCTGCACTGGTCCTGACTAGAACCAGGAAATACAACCATATTAGTCCAGTCCTGAGGTCTCTGCACTGGTCCTGACTAGAACCAGGAAATACAACCATATTAGTCCAGTCCTGAGGTCTCTGCACTGGTCCTGACTAGAACCAGGAAATACAACCATATTAGTCCAGTCCTGAGGTCTCTGGCTTCCTGTCACTCAGAGAATAGACTTTAAAACAGCTCTACTTGTGTTCAAGTCTCTTCATGGCCCCAAAGTCCATCTCTGACATGTTAGATCCATATGAACCAACCTGGACTCTGAGAACCTCAGGTAGTGGTCTCCTGCTGGTGTCCCAGAGTCAGGACTAAACAAGGTGAAGCTGCATTTCAGTTTTATGTTCCTAAAATCCGGAACAGTCTTCCAGAAGATGTGAGACAGACATGAACTCTGACAATGTTCAGATCCAGACTGAAAACAGTTCTGTTTAGATGTGCAAGATGATGACTGAAAGGATTTTATCTGCACTCTTAATTTTTAAATAAATTTATTTTTCTTTTTAATTTTTAATTAAATTTATTAATGATTATTTTTATGCTTGTATGGAAGGATTCTATTTGCCTTCTTGTGATTTTATGCATCTGTAAAACACTTTGAATTGCCTTGTGTTCGAATTGTGCTCTACAAATAAACTAGCCTTGCCTATATGGGAGAACTGTTGTGCTTGGCGGAGGTCTGCGCTATCCGAGTGCTTTTTTAGTTAAACATTTGTTTATTTTTAATGACCTCTCATGGACTACCTGCAGTACCTCGACAGCCCCGCAGGGAGCCGCGGCCCACACTTTAGGAATCACTGGGCTTAAGTACTTGTGGCTCGGTAACTGGTAGCGTCCATCAAGTGTCTTTATCATGTTCCTAAAGCCACTTTTTTCCACTGTAAGAAATGGAGCCATGACCTTACACAAGTATACATTAATGGCATTTGTAATATCAATCCACCTCTGATTCTTTTTGTCGAACGAAGTGATCGACATTGCCCCATACCTGTCAAGTTTTGGATTTAAAAATAAGGGAAATTTTCTGGGGCCCGCCACGAGCAGTATCCCTTACATTTTTGGTGTATGACTTTATGACTGTTTTGGAAGGAGTGTATTTGTGGACTGGTCCAGAGTAGTTTATTTTACATGAGAAAAGACAGTTCTGTTGTCTAACGACATCCTATTCTCTGTAACAATAAATTTTTCTTCGCGCTGTCACTCATCGGATGTCACACACTAACCTCATGACATCTACCACCTACAGTACCTGTAGTAGCTGCTGCTGTGGCAGTTATCACGAGACAAATTGACAGATCTCAGATTGGGAATGTTTTTTTGTTTTTTGTTTTCACTCCGCCCGATGCGGTATTATTATTTCTTAATAACGCAGGTTAAAATACAGGGAGATTTACGGGAAAATACTAATACGGGAGGACGGCAGGAGAGAAGAGTAAAATACGGGACTTTCCCGGCCAAAACAGGATACTTGACAGATATGCGTTGCACCAGTCTTTTTTATTAGCACTCCTCACCTCGCTCCACGTTTGCAACCGCTGCCATGTTTTCACATTCACTTTCGACCACAGTCAAATTGCGGTAGGTCGATATTGTAAAAATCTCTACCGTTAGCTACATTTATACTGTTTATACCACCTACTCCTACCCAAATCCCTCCCTTTTTACTATAATGAGGGAAGGACTCAAGGATTCCGTGTGCATCCTTTTCATACTCATTTTGAGAGTTTGAGTGTACCGCTCGACCAAAAATATAGTGCATGATATTAATAAAGTTTGTATCGACATTTATGTTTGTTCTCTGACTTTTCCTTTGGTCCAGCAGATAAAGAGCACGATTCTTTCATATCCTACGATAAACCTTTTATCAATAATGTCAAAAACAGAACTTTTGTCACACAATTTCAAATTTTGCAAAACTCATGTCTTTTTAATTGGACAATAGGAAAATTGAGACTTTTGTTCCAAAATCACAAATCTTGAAAAAATTTATCGGACAATTGCAATTTTTTAATGACTTTTTTTGTTTAAAAAAAAAAGACTTATTATTGCCCAAAACTCATGAAATTTGACTCAGGGATTAACAATGGGAACCTCTATCAAATTTCAGAGGCTGATCCGGATCTGATCCAGAAGGAGGATTTTATCGCAATCTGTAAATCACTATATGGGAGAACTGTTGCGCTTGGCAGAAGTCTGCGCTCTCTGAGTGCTTTTCTGGTTTATGGTTTGTTTTTGTTTTTGGTTTCAATCCCATGGATGGTATCTGTCAATTAGAAACAGTATTGTCTCTTTTTGTTTCTTTATTTTGGCCCATTACTCTGGTCGGCCCAGTTGGGTAAAAACTATTCCACCATTTTTTATATCTGCAACATCTTGACCACCAATTCCAGGTTTTAAAGTATTTTTATCTTTTTATTTTATTTTATTTTTTGCTTTGTGGTCTCTGGTTTCAGTTTACTCTAGAGTAAGTACCACCTGGTCACATATATAAACAGATCTGTTGCAGGGCCTTGAGGCCCAGATAAAACGAAGCGTTGGTCTGGATTTGACTGTGACCCAGAAGAACGTGACTCCTCTTCATCAGCCTGAGAGCCCAGCGGTTCATGACAAGTACTCTCTGTGTGTTGGATAGACATGAAGACCTGGGTCCGTGTTGTGTTGGTACCTACTGGATGTTACAGAGGAAGCTGCCGGCTGGAAGCCGCTGAGCAAGGCAGTCCATCCCAGAACCAGGGGAGCCAGCATCTCTTCTCTTCCTGCAACAACTGGATGTCGGTAACACAGAAATGAAATGGGTTTCTTCTCCAGTCCTGGTGTCCTCATGTTCATTTAAATTTTTATTTCTTATTATGCCTCTGCGCGGTCATTACAGCGGGCTTGACATTAGCACAGCTGGATTAGCACAGCTAGGGAGGGAACCTATGAGGTCGCAGTCTTCCAAACTGCACACCGCTGACTCCCATGCAGTGGAGCGTGTCCTGAACGTTGGGATGGCGGTCGTCATTGGTACATAGTATTCCACAGTTCAAGTAACTATGCTGTGGACGGTCGTGACAGACCTCTGCCGATAGTGGCCCACTGGATTATGGGATACAGTGTGCAAGGCAGTCTGGTCAGCTGCATGCTGGAGATCTTTCCGGATGTAACGCACCATCTGGGCAGTTGCTTGGATCCTGCTACAGTTTAATTAAATCATATGCTAGGGCTCAGCCCGAAAGGGAAACATGGGCCCCCACTCCAGTGGACTCACCACCTGCAGGAGGGGCCATAGAGGTCGGGTGCGCAGTGAGCTGGGCGGTGGCCGGATGCGGGGACCCTGGCGGTCCGATCCTTGGCTGCAGAAGCTAGCTCTAGGGACGTGGAATGTCACCTCTCTGGCGGGGAACGGATCCTGAGCTGGTGTGTGAGGTCGAGCGGTTCCAGCTAGATATAGTTGGACTCACCTCGACACACGGCTTGGGCTCTGGAACCAGTATCCTCGAGAGGGGTTGGACGCTTTTCCACTCTGGAGTTGCTCCGGGTGAGAGGCGCCGAGCTGGTGTGGGCATACTTATTGCCCCCCGACTTGGCGCCTGTACATTGGGGTTTACTCCGGTGGACGAGAGGGTAGCCTCTCTCCACCTCCGGGTGGGGGGACGGGTCCTGACTGTTGTTTGTGCTTACGCACCAAATAGCAGTTCAGAGTACCCACCCTTTTTGGAGTCCTTGGATGGAGTATTGGAGAATGTTCCATCTGGGGACTCCCTCGTTCTGCTGGGGGACTTCAATGCTCACGTGGGCAACGACAGTGAGACCTGGAGGGGTGTGGTTGGGAGGCTGGGCCCCCCCGATCTGAACCAGAGTGGTGTTTCGTTGTTGGACTTCTGTGCTCGTCATGGACTGTCCATAACGAACACCATGTTCAAGCATAAGAGTGTCCACATGTGCACTTGGCACCAGGACACTCTAGGCCGCAGTTCGATGATCGACTTCATAATCGTATCGTCGGACTTGCGGCCGCATGTCTTGGACACTCGGGCGAAGAGAGGGGCGGAGCTGTCAACTGATCACCACCTGGTCACCACTTCCTGTCAGAAGGAGCTTTAACTCACACCTCTGGCGGAACTTCGATCATGTTCCGAGGGAGGCGGGGGACATTGAGTCCGAGTGGGCTATGTTCCGGGCCTCTATTGTTGAGGCGGCCGACCGGAGCTGTGGCCGTAAGGTCGTTGGTGCCTGTCGTGGCGGCAATCCCAGAACTCGTTGGTGGACACCAGCAGTGAGGGATGCCGTCAAGCTGAAGAAGGAGTCCTATAAGGCCTTTTTGGCATGTGGGACTCTGGAGGCAGCTGACAGGTATCGGCAGGCTAAGCGGGACGCGGCTTTGGCGGTTGCTGAGGCAAAAACTCGGACATGGGAGGAGTTTGGAGAGGCCATGGAGAACGACTTCCGAACAGCTTCGACTTCGAAGAGATTCTGGTCCACCATCCGGCGTCTCAGGAGGGGGAAGCAGTGCTCCGTCAACACTGTATACAGTGGGGATGGGGAGCTGTTGACCTCGACTCGGGACGTTGTGGATCGGTGGAGGGAATACTTCGAAGACCTCCTCAATCCCGCCGACACGTCTTCCAATGAGGAAGCAGAGTCTGGGGACTCAGGGGTGGACTCTCCTATCTCTGGGGCTGAGGTTGCCGAGGTGGTTAAAAAGCTCCTCGGTGGCAGGGCCCCAGGTGTGGATGAGATCCGCCCGGAGTTCCTCAAGGCTCTGGATGCTGAGGGGCTGTCTTGGTTGACACGCCTCTGCAGCATCGCGTGGACGTCGGGGACAGTACCGCTGGATTGGCAGACTGGGGTGGTGGTCCCCCTCTTTAAAAAGGGGGACCGGAGGGTGTGTTCCAACTACAGGGGGATCACACTCCTCAGCCTCCCTGGGAAGGTCTATTCAGGGGTCCTGGAGAGGAGGGTCCGTCGGATAGTCGAATCTCGGATTGAGGAGGAGCAGTGTGGTTTTCGTCCCGACAGTGGAACGGTGGACCAGCTCTACACCCTCTTCAGGGTCTTGGAGGGGGCATGGGAGTTCGCCCAACCAGTCTACATGTGTTTTGTGGACTTGGAGAAGGCGTTCGACCGTGTTCCCCGGGGATTCCTGTGGGGGGTACTTCGGGAGTATGGGGTGCCGGACTCCCTTATACGGGCTGTCCGGTCCCTGTACGACCGGTGCCAGAGTTTGGTCCGCATTGCCGGCAGTAAGTCGGATTCGTTTCCAGTGAGGGTTGGACTCCGCCAAGGCTGCCCTTTGTCACAGATTCTGTTCATTACTTTTATGGACGGAATTTCTAGGCGCAGTCGAGGTGTCGAGGGGATCCGGTTCGGTGGCCTCAGGATTGGGTCTCTGCTATTTGCAGATGATGTGGTTCTGTTGGCTTCATCAAGCCGTGATCTACAGCTCTCGCTGGAGCGATTCGCAGCCGGTTGTGAAGCGGCTGGGATGAGAATCAGCACCTCCAAATCCGAGACCATGGTCCTCAGCCGGAAAAGGGTGGAGTGCCCTCTCCGGGTTGGGGATGAGGTCCTTCCCCAAGTGGAGGAGTTTAAATATCTCGGGATCTTGTTCACGAGTGAGGGAAGGATGGAGCGGGAGATCGACAGACGGATCGGTGCGGCATCTGCAGTGATGCGGGTGCTGCGCCGGTTCTGTTGTGGTGAAAGAAGGAGCTGAGTCGGAAGGCGAAGCTCTCGATTTACTGGTCGATCTACGTTCCCACCCTCACCTATGGTCATGAGCTTTGAGTAGTGACCGAAAGAAGAACAAGATCGCGGATACAAGCGGCTGAAATGAGCTTCCTTCGCAGGGTGGCCGGGCTCTCCCTTAGAGATAGGGTGAGAAGCTCGGTCATCCGGGAGGGGCTCAGAGTAGAACCGCTGCTCCTCCGCATCGAGAGGAGCCAGATGAGGTGGCTCGGGCATCTGGTTAGGATGCCTCCTGGACGCCTCCCTGGTGAGGTGTTCCGGGCACGTCCCACTGGGAGGAGACCCCGGGGAAGACCCAGGACACGCTGGAGGGACTATGTCTCTCGGCTGGCCTGGGAACGCCTCGGGATCCCCCCAGAGGAGCTGGAAGAAGTGGCCGGGGAGAGGGGGGTCTGGGCTTCCTTACTCCGGCTGATGCCCCCGCGACCCGACCTCGGATAAGCGGAAGAAGACGTACCGTACCGTACCGTACGTACCGTACATATGCTAGTAGCGTAACTCACTGTTTAGAATAAGGCCTGAGTGTTTTTGTTTACCCCCTAAACAAAACTGGCCTTCGAGATGCAAAATGAAGTTCATTGCAAGTCAACAATGAAGTAACTAAATGACATGGTGTCGCGTTTTACTGTGTTTTTTTCTTAATGGTATTTTTTATCCTGTACTTCGAAGTGCACTTTTTTTACATGAGAGAAAAGCTTTCTTGATTTTTTTTTTTTTTTTTTTTTTTTAATTTTCCATCTAAGCTGATTTAGAACGGTGATTAAGTTTTAAACAGCTAACTGGAGCGAATCAGTCCAAACAAGCTGGACGTCTCTAGTTTGGGGTTATTTTCAATAATCTGCACTCTGAAAGCTGTTCAAGAGAACTTAATATATATAAGAACTAGGGCTGGGCAAGTTAACGCGTTATTGCATTAACGCAATAATTTATTAACGCCGACATTTATTTTATCGCGCGTTGACGCATGTTGCTCACATGCTTTTGTTTTGAAAAATCTGTTTCTGGAACTGGAAAATAATTGACGGAAAACCATGCAGAAAAGCTATAACAGACATGCAGAACGGTAAAAATGAGTTGCTACCCGAACTGTAAGGTACACAACCTTACAGTTCGGGTAGCAACTCAGGTAGGTATATTAATAATTCTGTCTGAAAAAAAAAATCTGGACTGCAACAAAACTTTTGTGTCATTCCTCCATGTTCCATCAGATCTGCTCCATGTGTTCACTGTCCTGCTGTTCTCTAGCTGGTTACTGCAGTGTGGCTCCATCTAGTGGCACAGATGTGTAATGACAACAGAAAATCCAGTCCTCGATTATAAAACAAATTCAGTTCTGTGGCCCGTTTTTTTCATTTCGTATTTTTGATCCAAGTCTAAAATTGAAATATAAAAAAAAACAGGCTTTTTTTCAGTTTTTATGTGTTAGATTAAAAAACGAAAAACATAATAAAATGTCACTTTTTAATTTTATTTTAATTTTTGATTGAAAATTGAAAATGGAAAGAATTAATCATATGCGGATTGGTAAAGTTACTGAACTTTAACATGGACATTTTCATTTTAAAGTTCTCCCAGACGGAGGATTCAACAGAAACAAGGTTATTTATAACAACTGACAAGTTGAACTCCCCGTTAAAAGTTTCTGCTGTTACCTCAGAAATTACCTGTTTTAATGTTCTGATTGTGCTGAGACACAATCATTTTGTTGGATTTTGTTTGTAGACTTTTTTTTATTTTTTATAAAAACAGGATGACATTAATGTCCTGGCAGTGGCAATAAGCTTTATTTTATTTTACATTTTTTAAGATGAGATTTACACTAAATATGTGTTACTGACAAGTGCTGATGTTAAAAGTGTTTGAACAACAAATGTTATGACACTTTAGTTCATATGGCAGCAGAACATTTAAATAAAAGTGACCTTTACACTACTTTTGAATTTATTATTTGATTTTTCGTATACAATGCGATTAATCGTGATTAATCAGGGAAATAATGCGCTTAATCGCGATTAAAATTTTAATCGTTGCCCAGCCCTAATAAGAACCAACATCACATCAGTGTTGGCTGATGTTTAATTCTGACTCTGACTGACGTTAAGGATAAATGAGACGAGTCAGCTTGTCATTCTGGAGCTGAATCAACCTCAGATCCATTTCTAGATGGTAAACTTTCACTGGGGATCACAAATGACATGAAACAGAGCAGCTTTGAGTGACAACAGGAAGTATGTTTGCACCATCGAGCATCGGCCCAAAGAGAAAGCAGCAACGCCAGAATAAACTTCTATTTTGAGCCTCTGACCAGACTCAGAAACATCAGTCCAGTTAAAGTGATGGTGTGGAAAGGCTCCCATTTTAACTTGTACAGGAATGTCCTTCCATTCACTTCGCTGCCATCTCAAACCCTCATCAGTGACTACTGGATGTTGGATGCAAGATTGTCAGACGAGACCCTGGAACTGTCTCGTTATGAGAACTCCCCTCTTAAGTTGCCTCCATCATTTAAGCTTTTATGCTGCAAACATCTTCTGCTCTCATTCAAATCTGCTTGGATTCACATCATTTTGATCCCAAATGTAAAGTTAACGCTCCCTGGAGTCCAAACGCAGACCTACGGTTGTTTTAAGTCCAGAACGTGATGTCCACCTCCTCTCATATAAACTCATCCAGATACAGCATTAATGTTCCTGGTTTCATGGCACCATCAGGTGACCGCCTTCTAGCCCTGATCCTACAGGTTTGGTAGTGAGGTGAGATCTGGATCTGAGGACCAGCTGTGCTGGAAGGTTTGTCAAAGGCTGGTCTAAAACCATCCAGCTGCTTGGTATCTGGTACCATCAACTGGAGTCGTTCAGTTCTGCAGGAGTCGGCTGGAGAAACAGCTTTCCAGCAGCTGTGTTCATGTTTGGCTCGTGAGGATCTTCTTCAGACAGATTGACAGCTTGTTGCACTCGCGTTTTATTACTTAATCTTTCATCCTGTGATGCAGCGTAAGCACTTTTACAGCGAACACGCCTGCAGAGCAGAAAACATGCACCACAAGTGTCCTGCTCAAACTTCAGCTCCAATCCTGGCACCAGCTTTTCTTCTCTTTATCTTAAAAAAAAATCATGCATTTGCTCAAGAATAATTAAAAAAAAATAAAGATAAAAATCACAAACTGATTTCCTTTTGTTGTACAATGTGTACTGACAGCAACACAACCATCCCAGAACAGCATAAATAACTAATAATGTCATTACAAATGAGCATTCCACTGGATAATCAGTAAAATACCTCTTTGATGAAGCTGTAACCCCAGCAGGTGAACGTGGACACAGGAACTCACATTTAACACACCGGTTCAGCAGGTTAAAGTCTCAGCATCCAGCATGCATCCTTACCTCAGCGCCGTCTTTCCTCTGGAAGCTCTCCCTCCTGCAGGGCTGGAGCACAATCTGCTGGGCTTGCACGCCGAGTCCGACTCATCTCCATAAAGTGTGGAAATGCAACCACTGGCAGCGCTCAGCAGAAATAATCAGATAATTACTTAAACACGGAGCCAAAGAGAAGCTTGCTCATCAGACTTCGCTGTGGAGGCTGGAGCAGGGACGGGAGTCCGTGGAAGCTTCTGGCATATGATGTATTACCGTGGTAGGATTTAGCTGTTCAGGCTGCAGGGATCATTTAAACCCAAATGCTGCTCCACCTCAGACATTAAACATGAAACTGAGCTTTCCTGGTGCTTTTAGGACTAAATGAGATTTAGAGAGAAAAAAAAATGGCTACTGCGTTTGTTTGTTTGTTTTTTTTTCATTTAAATCTGTGATGTAAAAGTGCAGCCCAGGGTGTGTTGGTACACTCTGACATCACCGGTGGGCGGGGTCACAAGTGCAGCACGTTCCCATGACAAGATCAAGGCTTCGTCTTGATACCTGTCAGTTGGATGAAGCAACTTTAGCACGTATGAGCAAACACTAAATGCATATTTGTTACATTTGGGCCTCCAGCCAACATGATGGTCAGCAGACACTGCAGTGATGTCAGAGGGGGCGTGCATAAACATCCCAGAAGACACACAATCAAACTACATACGGGGTAAGAAAAAAAAAAAAAAAAGTCCTTGAGTTTATCATCAGTTCTGTCTTTTATTTAAGTATTTAAAACCACAAAAAGGCTGCAGTCCAAACTGAACTACAGTCCATCTCATGACAATAAAAATGCAACAGGACATTTAAGTGACAGGATGTAAAAGCTGTCGAAACTAAGAAATACTACAAAATATACAATAGCACTGATGAGTTGTAAACAACCTAAAAAACAGGCACGTGGAAACAGGAAGTGATGCGTATGTACAAAGAGGATGAAGGTGGCGACAACGTGTTTCGGTCAGTCCTCTGAAGGCTGAAGAAGAGACGGCGTTTGCGTTGAGACGAGGCTTTAAAAATCCTTCCGACACAGCGTGAAAGTGTGACTGTGCTTCCCTTTGAGTGTTTTTAAAAACGATCATCTATCCGGCAGCTCGAGCTACAAAAAGGAAGAAAACGAGCCGCAAGTTTTCATTTAAAAAGACAAAGAAGCTGAGAAAAGTCAGACACGCCCACATCCACATCCACAGTTAAAACCAGACATCTTTCATCCACACAGGCCTGCTGATAAAAAACTGACGGCTCTGATGAGTCTCTGTCGACAGATCTGCCTCCTCCATCTGCCTCCATCTGCCTGACAGATCTGCCTCCTCCGCCGGCTGAGGTATGTTCAGTGATTGGCGTCTGCGCCGCAGAGACGCGTCTGCAGCTCCACCACCACGCGCCTCATGGCGTCTCCCAGCTGCTCGTGCATCTGCACCAGCTGCTGCGGCGAGCAGTGGCCTAGTTCAGGCGGCGTCACCCGGCAGGTCAGGGCCTCCACCGCCAACGGCAGGTCGTCGGGGAGCGCCGCTCTCGTGGGGCTCCGATCTCCGAGCGTCCTGTCGGGGGTCAGCGCAGCGGGGGCGCCCTGCTCGGGTTTCACAGTTGCAGGAGACGGCTCGTCCACCAGCTCTGTGGCTGCAGAAGCAAAGAAGATCAATTTAGATTAGGCTTTCTCAACGGGGGCGTTCTGGACCTTTAGGGGGGCGCTGGAAACGTCAGGGCTGAGAGGGGGGGCGCTCAGGCACAAATGAGGGGCGCCACGCCTTGAGAACTCTATTTTAAACTTCCACAGGTTTCCCAAAGTTTTTTTTTTTTTTTTTTTTTAATAAATAGTGCAAATCTATTTAATTTTCAATAAAATGTTGTGCTCAATGACCCGGTAAAATCTCCTTTTCTCTCTACGTCACAATCAGACGAGCCGAGCGGGATCAGTCGCCATAGTAACACCTGTAAACACACAGCAACAGAGAAACCCCTTCCCAACACATTTCGCAGGCTTCATTCAACAACCAATAAAAACATACACAATTAAGACTACGTAGGGATGCACGATAATTATCTTGATAACAGGAAATTATGTCGTCATTTTGATAAGTCCAACATCATGACAAACAGCCCCAATAACGTTTATACTTTTGTCAACACGGCAGTGCCTCGCTCCCACCGAGACCCGAATAACCGGCAGTGAATGTTATGTTCAAGTGACGTCGGCATAATCAGAAAAATGGTTTCTCAATGAGGAAAATCAAGAATACCCCCTCATGCCAGAAAACAACTTGTTAACTCGGTCATGATTTTGGTAGTTGCTGACTTTAATTGATATTTTCCCACGTTACACATAAAAAACAGAAAAAATAGAAAAGGCTGAAAGAACGACTAGCAAACGAGGGAATGGAGGAATTAACGTTACGCCTTAAATGCAGCATGCAGCACAGCGTGCTGATGAAAACAAACAACATGGCAGCGATCTGATGGAACTTCTTTAAAGTTTCTGAAAAAGATAGTTCGCTGGTTATTTGTGACAAATGCTCCAAGCAAATACCACGAGGAGGGAAAAATAGCACAAGCTTTAATACGTCAAGCCCGATCAGCTGTCTGAAATGTAACCATCGCTTTGGAAAGTTTGGAAATCGCGCTAATGTGAGCTAACGTGAGCTAGTGCTAACGTTAGCAATCCAGCAACAGAGAATTCACCAGGACACATTGGCGAGGCTTTTGAAAAATCCAAGAAATTTGCCAAAGATGACCCACAGGCAAAGGTGAAATGGTTAGAGGGTATAAATGTTTGAATCTAACTTGTGTCAGTACATTAATTATGATGCATGTATTTCCATCAGTTCAAATAGCCTTTATTTTTCTATATCAGTAAGTAATGAACCTTATTTAAGTTGATGTGAGATATTAAATAGGTTTGTTTGATAGCTTTACAAAAATACTTGAGAGGCTTGCCAATAGTTTTTTGTTGGAAAAAAATAAATATCTGTTCATTTAAAGAGTCAAAACTGTTTTTCGGTCCCAGTGCAACTACAGTATTATATAGTATTTCCACTATTTCCATTTCCACAAATTAAAATCCATGCCTACACACACACGGGCACGGGGGGGGGTTAAGAGCATCATGGTGGCTGAGGGGGGCGTTTGTTCAAAAAAGGTCGAGAACCACTGATTTAGATCAATGTGAAGAAGTTCAGAGTTGGACCCGCTTAAAGGCTACACGAAGCCCGTTTACCCACCGAGCATCTCTCCTGAGATCTTCTCCTCGTCGTCCATGTTTGGAGGAGGCTCAGTCTCTTCCAGCTCAGAGGTCATCATCTCAGTTTCATCGAAACTTTTCAGCTCGTCTCCTCCTCGCCCTTTACGCTGCAGGATCACAGCGGAGACGTTAGATCACTCACTCCAACGAGCTGAACTTTCACCCGCGTCTTGTTCTACACGTTACCTGCTGCTCGTAGATCTTCAGCGCCTTCTTCACATTGGACACCTTTGGCGAGCGAATGGGCAGAGTCTTGATCTCGCTGGGAGTCAGAGCGCTGAGGTCGCCGACCGTTTTGATGTTTCTGGCGCGAACGAGCTTTCCGAATCCCCGGGACCTGCGAGGCCGATCAGAACAGATTGGGCCGGGTAAAGACACTTAAGTTCACTTCAGCGTCAAACGGAGTTAGAAGCTTCTGAAAGGTGTGCCGTTCTCACCACATGGTGGGGAGGAAATCTGAGGCACCACAGCCTCCACAGGTGCAGAGCAGCCAACCAGGGCGGGGTAAATGCAGTCCTTGGAGACAGCCCGAGGCTCCTGGCTCATCTCAGAAATCTGGAAAAACCCAAAATATCAGGGGTCATTTCATTCACTGGCTCCACCAGACGTGAACCAGATGACATACTCTCAACCTGCAATAAATCAACATTTCCGTTGGAAATGTCCATCACAGTAGAGGTGTTCCCAAGACAAATCAAATCTACTTTCACTCCTGCCTGCGGTATCAAACACATGATGGTCTTCCCTATCAAAGCTCAGTCATGACACCAGTAATCTCTCTTGGCTTGTTTGACTTCCCTGAAACATCTCGTTCAAAGAAAACAACATACCAGACACTTCTTGGAGCTCTTATAAGTTGGACTGTGCAGGGTTCTGGGACTCATATTCAACAAGGCCTTTGTTGGAGTTGTGACGAGCTGGAATAAGAGGCAGAGGAATGTCAGAGGACCTGCCTGGTTCAGGTGGAAGTGAACACCGGTGGCTTCACGCATACCTTTGGTTGGGGGATGGTGCCGACTTTGGACCTCCTGGGGGAGCTGGTTCTGAGAGCCGGGCTGCGGCGATCGATGTCATCTGCCATCTCCTGTTGTTGAATTGGATTCGCAAAGGACACGCGCCGGGACTGAAATGAAAGAAAACCAAGTTACAAATGGACAGGAGGCAAAAATCTTTCTCGCAGATTTGGAGTTGGGACAACACGTCCCTTACCTTGACAAGCGGTGAGGTGTTTTCCACCTCCAGTGGCCTCTTCTGGCCTTTCTTCAGGATACTGGTTGAGGGTGAAGCTGAAGGAGACCAAGTTCCTCGGGTGCGTCCATCGGTGGGGCTTTGACCGACATCTGGACCCATTACGGTCTCCAGGTCCTTCTGCTTCATCGGAGAACCCTGGGTCGTAGGTTCTGAGGACAATTCATGTGAACGTTCAGTGCTGGCAGCCTCTGCTCCGTTGTCATCCTCCATCATCATAGTTCTACTGTCTTTATTGTTCTCCTGTAGAGGTGCAACGTCGCCCTCAGCACCGGCCTCAGGAGGCTGGTTTGAGGCAGACTGGTCCTCCTCCTCCTCCGTAAAGTCTGCACATGATATCTGGTTTTGTGGATGTTCCTCCTGAGATCCACCCTCCTCTGGAACAGCTGCAGGTTCTTGGTGCTCTGAATCTGATCCCAGCAGCTGCTCTTCAGCAACTCCCTCCACGGTTTCAGATGCTTCATTCTTGTCTTCTGATGACTTCGAGATCTGCAGTTTCTCTGGCGTCTCCACAGGGGGCGACAGAGCCTCAGCAGCAGACAAACTAGGGTCCAACACTTGTTTGCTGCCAAGCTCAACAGATTCATTCATCGCCATGTCTTGAGAGGATGCATCTTTATCATTTGTTTGAGAATCTCTCTGGTTGGTGTTGCAGGGTGGCTCACTGCTCTGGGTGGTGGCATCAGTGATGGGCTCCTTCAGAGCAACCGTTTCTGAGGTAACGACAGTACGAGTCTCCGTCTCCTTTGGTGACTCTTCCTTTCTTTGCTCTTCAACGTTTCCTGCAACCTGCTGCAACTCCTGAAAGTCTTGTGTTTCTGATGATTCCTCAATGTCTGGTTTTGCTTCTAAACCGTGGATATCGATCGTTTGAGAATCATCAACCTTCTCTACGTCAGCTTGGCTATCCTTAGGCTCAAGGGTAAGGGGACTTTGCAAAGATGCTCGAGGCTTCCTCCCTTTTCTTTTGGGAAGAAGGGATTTCTCTTGGACCTCTGAGGTTTCTGACTCTGAAGACTCCAAGCCATCTGCTAAAGCCTGGGAAGATCTCCGTCTTGAATATCTGCCCCTGCCTTGGGAGGACTCAGATTGAGATCCATCTAATGTCTGAGAACTCTTAGGGGTTGACCTAGGACCAGATTTTGTCGTACCCTCTTGTGCCTTGCTCCTTCTGGTCCTACCATGAATTCCAGCCTCAACAGGTGTTGATGTCTGAGACCTTCTCCGTGGTCCTATAAAATCCGTATTGTCACCCTTGTCCTCTGCTTCCTCAGGTATCGTCTTGACTCGTCGGGACCGGCGTTTAGTCTGACTATCAGAAGATGGAGATATGGTTTGAGAGTCCTCTTGGCTAAGGTTGTCATCCATCATTTCCATGGGGGTGTGATCTTCTTTGATCTTCTCGTCACTCTCCAGCTTGTTTGTTGTTTCATCTTTAGGCTTTTTAGTTGGACTAGATCTCACTATCTGAGAAGCTTCTTTTTTTATGGACTGGCTTTTAGTTTGAGATGAAGAGGTCAAGATGATTTCAGACTCTTCCTGGGGCTTCTCAACTTTTGTGTCTTCTTCTGACCGAATCTCTTTAAGCTTGCTGTCCGATTGCAGGGAAGCCATGACGGTCTGGGAGCCTGTCTTTGAACCATCATCCTTGATCTCCATTTTTGGAGAGGCAGTCACAGTCTGGGAGTCCGTCTTTGAACTAGCCTCTTTGCTCTCGGTTTGTGGAGAGGCCGTCACAGTCTGGGAGTCCGTCTTTGAACCATCGTCTTTGCTCTCAGTTTGTGGAGAGGCCGTCACAGTCTGGGAGTCCGTCTTTGAACCATCGTCTTTGCTCTCAGTTTGTGGAGAGGCCGTCACAGTCTGAGAGTCCGTCTTTGAACCAGCGTCTTTGCTCTCGGTTTGTGGAGAGACCATGACAGTCTGGGAGTCCATCTTTGACTCATCGCCTTTGCACTCCATTTGTGGAGAGACCATGACAGTCTGGGAGTCCATCTTTGACTCATCGCCTTTGCACTCCATTTGTGGAGAAGCCATGACAGACTGGGAGTCCATCTGGGAGTCCGTCTGGGACTCATCACCTTTGTCGGCCAGATCTACAGAATCATCTTGGCTGCTTTCCTCTTTGGGCGTTCCAGCCTTCACATTGAACAAGAAAGATCTTTTCCTTCGCTTCCGACCACGCTTCCGACCGGGCGACTGGCTTTCATGATCAGAACTCACATCTGATTTAATGTCAGTCTGGCTGGACTCAAGCTGACTTGAGTTCAGCTGAGTCGAGGTTGTTGCGCTTCTCTTTTTGTGCTCACCGAGAAAGACCCCCGGGCTGCTGTAGAGTCTGACCTTCTTGCGTGGCCTGCCCGGTGAGTTGGTTTGGCTGGACTCGTTCGAGCCTCCCTGAGACCTAGTTCGTAGCCTGCCACTGTTCTCCTCAGCAGCCTGCTTACTCCTCGTGTTCGGTCGAGCTTGTATCGTCTTGGGCGATTCACTGCTGGCCTCCTCTCCAGAAACATCTCTTTTTGACATGGGTGTATTTTGCCTCCCGTTCATCCGGATCCTCTCCAGGGAGCTGCGGTCTGGCTCGTTGGCGTCCAGACCGCCTGGGATGGTCTGGAGAAAGCTGAGATGACTGAGAATCATCCAGTGTTGGTTCAAATTCTTCCTCCTGACTTGAGGGTTTCATTTCCTCTTCTGCCATGTTGTCCTCCATTTCAGTCTGTGTATCAGGAATCACATCCTCGTCCTCCACTGAGTCACTTTGTAGTCTCTCAATCAGCCTTACAGGCTCGGTATTAGTCCTGGAGTCTTTAGGCCTTCGAGGAGACTCTGGGGCATCGCTTGGAGCGATAACTTTTTCCATCTGAACAGAATCCTGAGAGTTTGGACCTGTGGAAATCTGGGTGGCCTCAGAGGGGGGTGTTTGACTAATGTTGGAGTGTTTTTGACTGCTGGAGGTCTTTTCCAGAGGACCTGTGAATGAGGACACGCTGCTGGGGCTGGCGGGCTTTCCCTCAGCGTATTTCTCCAGAGTGATGAACGACTGGCGCCGGCTGTTCTGTTTCTGTGGAGTCCCAGAAACCAAATCTGAAGTGTTGGAGGTGTTGGGACTCGTGTCATCTTTTGAACCCATATCCACATCTTCTGCCTTCGTGTCAGTATTTTTATCATCCTCCATAGAAACATCCGCTGAGTCCGGGATGATCTCCTGCGGACGGTCTTCTGTCATCTTTTCTTGAGGGCTGGCATAGTCTTGAGTCTCTTTGTTCAGAACTTCATTGTCCATTTCTTCATCTTTCTGAATAACCTGAAAGAAACCAGGAACTAAATTATGTCTTCACCTGCAGAAACAGCAGAGGTAAAGTCATACTTTCTGGGAAGCCTGAAACATCCTGTGACAAAAGTCACAGCCTTTATTAATGTTTTTTTTTTGTGACTGTGTGAGAAACATGACTAAAAGAAAAATCCAATCATCACCACTGCCAGGCCTGACAGTGTCTATGTGGCACCTCTGCTGAAACGCTGTTTTTGGTTTTGGCCAAATGTGGTGCTGGGCATGAAGGTCAAACAACTCCATTTCTGCCCAAAAGTCTTTTGCAAACCTCAGCTGTAATCTTACGTTTCTTTTGGACATCCTTGTACAGTCTATGCTTTCATGACGTAATATTAATTAAATAATAAAAAGGCTCTGAGATGCAGTTCTTGAGTTGTATTTGTATTCTGTCGACCACTGCTGATGTCTTTCCTTCTTGGCATTTTGTTAACACACACCTGAATGCTCCTGACAAGCAGGACAACACAACTTTTATTTTTTTTTTGGTGATATTCTTTTTGTTTCCATTTTGTTAAAGGTGGGGTGGGTGTTGTTTTTTTGCAACACTTTTTACAATATTGCCTGAAAACCTTTTCACATTTCCATTGCACCCACTGAAATAAAATGTTTGCAAAAAAAACTAAACATTTTGGTCCAGTCTAGAAGGTATAATCAGAGAAAAACTCTGACCAATCAAAAAAGTGATCATCACTATTTTGATTGGCTGCCTAATACGTCCATCAAATATCACCCCTCGCTCCCTCCCTCCCTATGGTTCATGCAGTCGTGAATCATGTGAAGGCGTGGTTTCGAGGGGTGAGCTGAAGAGGAGGAGGCGGAGCCTTTGGGAGGAGGGAGGGAGTGTATATTTTCAAAATCTCACTTGAGTTGGATTGCTGGAACCGTTTTTCAAACAACACCTACTCCACCTTTAAATAATGGCATATTGGGGAAAAATAAATTAATTAATACAATTAAAATTAAATAAAATAACAGAGCAGACCAGCAGTCTTTTTCTGATTGGTGGAAGACTGTGCCCTTCATTACCTCATCGGGAGCCTCGTTGGCAACGGCGTCCACTTGTTCTGTTGACGTCTTGTCCCTATGAAGAAAAAGAAAAAAAGATTTTTCCTCCCAAATACAGAGAGACTTGAGCTCAAGTTGCACAGGACGGCAAAAACAGAAGCGCCGCGCCAGCCGGTTTAAATCGCCGCCATTCTTCTCCTCCAGAGATACGCCTCGGGTCTGTTTTGGCGCTTGCCTGCTGGTAGACCACATCAGTTCACACGGCACATCGAGTTGGCAGGAAGTCAGACATGAAAATGGGACTCTAGTGAAATTTCAAAATAAAGCGCCACCAGCAGGCTCCAACTCGTACATCGACATTACGTTAACCTGCAGACTGTGTTTAAACAATTCAGAGGGTTTTAGAAGAGATTTGAACCACGTACGAGTAAAGGCTCCGTCTAATAAATACATTTTATTTTACAGCACTCAGCCTTTTTAAATGTTTCCTTAAGAACACACAACGGTCACGTGACCATCGGCTCCAGGTCACTTCCTGTGGGACTTGAGGTGGCGCCACAGCCGCCTTAAAACTGGAGCGCAACGCTTTCCGCGTCCTGCGGGACTCTGGGTTATGCATTTCAGACGAGGTAACTTACGACGAGTCGTCCTGACTCTGGGTGTACTGGGAGAAAATCGTCGTGTCCAGAGAAGCGTCGAGGTTGTTGTACATGGCAGGAATGTCAACCCTGCGTCACCAAAAACATCAGCGTTATTCAGCTGAAGGTGCCCACACCTTTCAGGACAGCAGAGTCTAAGACATTTCTGACCTTTTGGTTCTTTTGACCTCTTTCTGGTGCTCAGTCAGAACGCGCTCCTTCGTCTCAGGAGGGATGAAGACGAAGTCGATGGAGGCCTCTTCCTCCAGAAGGTTCCTGCGGGGAGGTTTGGGAGAACCGAAGTCCAGCTTTGTCTGCAGAGAGAAGCGAATCAATACATCAGGAGTTCAGCAGTAATTATTTTGGCCATTAGCTCTTTATTCCCCAAAGGGAGCATTTTATTATCATTATCCTTATTATTTCATGGTTCTTCTGTAGAAGTAGCCAATCGGTTGTGATCAACATGTTCACTGTGTAGAATATGAGTAAATGCTGCTTCACAGGGCTTAAAGTAAAAAAAAAATCCTGAGCCTGAACTTTTTTCCGGGGGTGCAGTGGATCCAATGCATACACATTTTAGTCAATTTGGTAAACAACTTTTTAGCTTTGTGCTTGGTAATGTACAAGATGACCTTCAATTTAAATTTTAGAAATTATTTAGAAATTTTTAGAAAGTAAAGGTTAGTGAAAACATGTGAAACTCTGTCAAGCCAATTGATCTGATTCATTTAACAACCATTTAATTCAGTAAAGGGCAATTTGTACAAAAAAAAAAAAAAAAAACTTTTCTATCATTTTTGTTCAAAACAATGGTAAATTAAGTTATAGGAAACACATTCCATTTGGTCTTGACTCCTCTCCTCTTTACCATATTTGCAGAGGCAATTATGTTATTCCTCTGGATGCATCATCATCAAAAAAGTGAACCATTACATTCAGTATTTTTCCATGTTTTGGGTGGTTGCTTCATTAACATTCAGAGAAAACATCCATCCTTTGAGCTGATCAGGAAAGACAAGTTTAGTTGTATAGCACATTTTGTGTACAAGACAATTCAAGGTGCTTTACATAAAACACGGATGTTTCTTGAACTCTGGTGCTATGTCATGTGTGTTCATATAACTGGCCTGCTGACTGGAAACGGGCAGTTTTTTAAAGCGTTTTTATCAACGACTACTTTTTACACAGATGTACGAGCGGTTGAGCGATTGTAAATGATAAATTATGTTCCACAATAAAAGAGCACAAACGTATTTTCAAGTCACAAATAGATGGGGCGCTACGTCCGCTAAGTCCCGGTTAACGGCTTGTGTGTTGGAGCGTGCGGACTGCTGCTTTATGGCCGGCGACTCCTTTGTGACGGTGAAGAGCTTTTTTTTTTTTTTTTTGCCGCTAGTTGCATAGACTAGCTTCTTGGAGCACAACATTCAAAAACAGGTACCAGGCTCCTTTAGCTTCTGGTACCCAAACGGCTAACCGTCTCCACCCGTCTCCTCTATCTATGCCCAGCACCACTTGTTGCCTCCATTCAAACATCATCTCTGATGCTGCGTTCAATACCACTCAGAGATAACGTGTTTGTGTGTGTTTTTTTCCTGAATTATAGTCAAATGCGGAGATCCGGCACAGTGCCGGAATACTTTAAGCCCTGTGCTTCAGGAGGAGCAGAACATCACCAGTTTTTAACTTCAAAGGTCCTGATGCTCAACATGGTCCTAAACTCACAGAAACTGGCCTGGAGATCTTCGGGGAGCTCTTGTCCTTGAGCTCGGCAGCTTTTCCCAGCAGCGACTCTCTCATCCCAGCAGAGGAGATGGGCATCCCGCTGAGCTTCGCCTCCAGCTGTGAACTCTCGCTCTGCAACAGGGACGACAGAAGGCTGAATGAAGCCAGGCCTGCAGCGCGACGGTACAACCAGCTTCATCTACAACCACCCACCGACTCCTGTCCGCTGAGGTCGCCGGGGCCGCTGACCACCTCGAAGCCGGGTAGGATGATGGGAGTCGTGTGCTTCACCTGACTCAGTACCGGCCTGTGTGAGGCAAATGGCAAGACTGAAGCCGCGAACTCACAATCTCACGCCAGTTTCTGTCAGAAAAACGCCAACTCTGCAGCGACGTGAACACTACAGCAGTTTCCAGACTGATCACCTGATCTCCTCTGGGTACGTCAGGCTGACGGCGTTGGCGAAGGTGGCGTTCCAGAACTGCGTGACCGAAGCGCGCAGGTGCTTGTTCTTGTGAGGGAGCAGCACGCGAAGCAGCGGCGACAGCAGAGCCAGCAGCTCGTCGTCGTAGGCCATCGAGGAGCGCGTCTGCAGGCAGCTGAGAACTTCACAGAGAAGCTTCTCCAGCTGCAGGCGAAAAAAACAGCCGCTGCGTTAAAAATGTCAGAGGCAGGAACGTTAAAATCGGTGCGCGTCTCCGTGCGAGAGGCCAACCTTCCCCAGGAGATGCAAGGAGAACTTGGGAGGCTCGCTGGCAGCCTGCTCGTAGAACAGCGTGAGAGGCTGAAGCAGAGGCGTCAGGGCCTCCTGGATGGCGTTGGCGAGCATCAGGTTGGTGAAGAGAGTCGACAGGATGAAGACCAGCGCTGAGCCCGTTACCTCGTTAAATCCCTCGGGGGCCTCCAGGTAGACCGGCAGACACCGCACCAGCAGGGACTGGAACGTGGACAGGTTCCCCAGCGCTTTGTTCCGCTTCCGGGCCCAGTTCACCGGAGTGTGAGGAGCTGGAGGGCACCAAGCACATTTTTTATTCATAAAAGGGGAATTCTGTGGAGATTTGGCGGGTTTTGTGTGAAGTTCATGTGAGCTCTTACACTTCAGTTTCTGTTGAAAGTGAGGCGTGTACGGAGAGAAGTCCATGCTCTCCACCATGACGTGCAGGAAACTGGAAACGGTGGTCAGCGTCGAGGGGACCTGCAGGATCGGAGCATCGATGCACGTTTTCAAAAAGCGCTTCAAAGCGTGATCGTGGACTTGTGACAGCCAGCGCGTCAACACCTCGGCTCTCCTGCACTCACCGCCAACGCCTCGTCATCAACCGCCGCCGTCATCTTCACGCAGAGCTCCTCGCAGCAGATGTTCTCCTCTGCCGTTACCACGAGCGCCGAGCAACGAGCGAACACCCTGTACAGCTTGGACCAGGACGATAGCATGGACTTCTGGGCCGCCTGAAACAAACGATCAGGAACGGGTCATTCCCTTCAGGACCAACGCAGACTGCTGGATCTGTGATGGCCATCAGTGAGGAGAAACGGACCTGTGGGAGCGGAGGGCCACGGAGGAGGTGCGTAACGGGGAACATCAAAGCCGAGTACATGGCGCTGAAGTTGTGCTCCAGAGCGTCACCTTGGTTGACTTCGTTAGACTGTAGAATGAAAAAAAAAAATAAAGAGGGAGTTGAAAATATATATTTGATTTAACTGCGTGAAGAGCAGACTTACTATGGTTCTGAAGCATATACCACTTCTGACCACGTGGGGGCAGCACATCACAAGAACATTCATGCATCAGCCCCTGGTGTTCTACTTCTTCATCTATTTAGTAGCCAATCAAAATGCATTAATTAATGCAACCCAGCGCATCTTATCCCCGACCATGACCTGGACCACATTCTTCTTCTTCACCGTTTTTTTTTTTTGGCACACGTAAACGCTACAACACAGCGGTTTATTTTGCGAGGGCGCACGTCTACATCCACACGCGCCTCCACGTCAGTCCCACTGGATTCAAGGGGACTCAGCTTCGTACAGTCTGCTCTTACGGTTCTTGCCGTCGTACCCAAGATTAAGCAAACACAACCTGTACGGATGAGACGTTATAATCTTGTGCGACTGCAGAAACTGGACAGTGTTCAGCTGCCATCGTCCAGGACGATCCAGGACGACAGCAGTGATGCAGCATCTGCTGGAACAAAGCTTTCTGCAGGCCCTCATGTCTTCCTTTTTCCATTTGGGTTTGTTTTGTTTTAATGGTCACACCATAACCTGTGCAGCTGTGATGTCATCGTCCATATTTCCACCCAACTTCACACAGAGTGATGCAGCTTCATGTTCACAAGCCTGCGTTTAGTGGAGTAACAGCTCTTTACAAATATTCAGCTTCAGCTGCAGTGTAAGATTCTGTTAGGAAAACCCTTTGTTACTATTATTTGGCTCTATGAAAGGCTTTAGAAGTCATCAGGGCCCGACACGGAGCCAAATAATAATAATAAAAGGTGACTTTATTGAGCAAATTATATCACTTCATCTATATGCGATTCATATTTATTTCCGGGCAGAAAAAGCAGAAGACACGTCCTGTTTTTGACTCATCTGACTCCGCCCACCCAGGCCCTCTTACCTGTGTGACGGTGTCGATGAGCGGAGTGACCATCACGCTCCACATCCTCCAGACCCGCTCCTTGTTCTGTAGCGCTCCGGCGCCACGGCTCACGGCGCCCAGCACCGCCTCCGCAAAGGCCAGCGGGGAGGCGGGTCCCGATAGACCGCAGCCAACCAGCGTCTGGAGGCAGTGGAAGAACCTGCAGACACATCCACGTTAAACCCTGCAGTCTACTAATGTGCCACCAGAATGTTAAATGAGGAGATGTTACACCACCAACTAGACTGAGGAGAGAAAAAAAAAATACAAAACACTAATCTGTAACAAATACACTATATTTCCAAAAGTATTTTTTCACCCATCCAGATTATCAGAAGAGAAACCTTGTGGACAGCCTTCCCAGAAGAGTTGAAGCTGTTGAAGCTGCAAAGGGTGGAGCCACGTCATATTGATCAGGAATGGGAGGAGCTAAAGCTCATATGCGAGTCAAGGCAGGTGAGCAGATACCTTTGGTAATATAGTGTATATTCACGTAGCTACAAGAAACAAAAAGTCTTCACAAGTGGTCTCAAACGGACTTTTCTCCAGCTCTGTTACTGAGCTCCACCAGGAGCCGTCAACGCTGCAGGTTAGACCCACCTCTCGTCTTCTGTGAAGGCTGGCAGCATGCTGCTGTTGAAGAGCTGGAGGATGAGGAACAGAGCCGGCGTTCCCTGAAGGAGAAAACAGAAAGGTTTTAGCAACCTCCCCAGACCGGAGCGTCCGTTAACAGAAGTTAACTCAGGAGGGCACCAACGTTCAGCACGTCCATCTTCCCAACTTGATAGGAGGCGGAGCCCAGAACTCGTTGGGGGATCGCCTTCACTGTGGCCTCGAACAGAACCTGAGGGAAGATACCACACAGTTACACGACGCAGGGACTAGTTTTTTTTTTTTTTTGATGTAAAGTTTCCGGATGAACCGTACCAGGATTCTGTGAGCAGGCAGAGCCTCCGAGGTGACGATGCTCTGCAGCGCCTGGAGCATCAGCGTGAGCGCCTCACAGCCCTGACGATCCTTTTTACTGCCGACTGACAGAACCAGAGCACACGTCGTTAAAACCCAGAGAGAGCTCACGCTCGCACCTTTCAACGCTTTTCGTAAAATGAGAGAAGAGCTTCATCATCGGGGTGAAACGCCCCTCAGCACCATCGGCTCTTCACAGCAGCCCAGACCACGATGGTCTGCAGGCTCAGACTTAAACTGATGATGATGATGATGTGAGTGGGTCAGGCAGGAGAGGAGAGCGAGGTCTCACCGGTCCTCCTCCCAGGAGTCAACAGCCCCGACCCAATCAGAGTGCTGTACGTGGAGCTGGGAGGCCGGACCCACGGCTCGAAGGGCCCGGCGTCTGAGCAGCAGCCACAGAGGTGTGTTTCAGCTGTCCGGTTATTTCAGACAGCGAGGTTCAACAAGTCTGCAGTCACGCCAATAAACAGACCCTGAATCAGCTTTCAGACCTGTAAATCCAGCAACTTCAAGTTCTTTATTTCAAACTGCACAAAAACCCGAGTCCTGCCTCTCCTCAAGTCAGACATGACACCTTCAGCTACTTCAACATCTCTCTAGTTCTCAATACTACCAATCACACTTCACATTTTCTACAAAGCCTGATTCAGATGCCTAAAAATCTGCAGTCACATCCACACTACATGTGTGTTTGAATGTGGGTCGACTGGAAAGGTGCTCATCCACTTTTACGTTCTGAAGTCGTGTGAAATCGTCCCTCTTTGCCTTGTTTCTTTTGAATCTGATTTTAAATACAGATGCTCTGTAATAAAGTCACATACAACCCTTCCCGCTGTGGTAGCTCTGCTGCACGAACATCTAAACCACGGGTGTCAAACGGATCCATTTAAGGGTCGTGTTTCTGCAGGTTTTTGTTCCATCCAGCAGACACAGCTGACTTGTTTCATTCAATCAACTGAACTGGTTCAGACCTTTAGTGAAGACAACTAGTTGATTGACTAAAACAAGTCAGCTGTGCTGCTGCATGGTTGGAACAAAAACCTGCAGCCATACGGTCCTTTCACGGATCAGTAAATAGTCCATAAAACTGAATGAGGAAACTGTTAAAATGATCCTCTATTACAGCTGCAGGACAGATCGATCCAAACTGGGTGATAATGAATCAGTCAAACATGAACGCTGCATCACTCTGACAGCAGAACGGCTATTTTTAATCACTTTATAACTGTACTACAACTTTTTTATTTTCCTCTTTTCCTAAAATGGGTTATATGCGTGTTATAAGAGGCACAGCTTTGAAATGAGTCGTGATTTCCCATCAGAGCAGAGAGGAAACATGAGAAGGACTTACCGGTGTCTATCGTCAAGTTGACCAAACGGACCAGACTTGTCCAGATGACAGCCAAGAGGGACTCTGCAAGAGAAACCAATTACATGAGACTGGAGTCTAAACCACAGAAAATACAAACCAGCACTTACCTATCCTGAGAGAATACGATTATATACATTGTTTCCTGGCGGGTTTTAATAAAGGACTACTGCAGTGGACTGGACTGGGATCTATTATTCAAGAGTCCCAAAACAACCTGTGAACTGATTTTTGAACTGGGTTGCTTTTATTGTATAAAACAAGCAGGTCTGTAAGGGATCATGGGTGATCTGTGGTCCTGTCCTCTGACTGATGATGCTTCATTTAAGAGCAGAGAACAAAACTGTACCGGGTATGTCAGCAAGGACGTCATGTGATTCAATTCAATTTTACTTGTATAGCGTCTGTTACAATGTCAATTGTCTCTAGGTGCTTTACAGAGACCCAGATCATGACCCCTGAACAAATATCATTAACTAAAATTATAATATTAAATCCTAAACAAGGATAATGGATATTCTAGGAACGACGAGTAATCCTGCACTCTGAGAGCGGAGAGCTCTATCAGGAGCATAACATGCTATCAGGTCTTGTAAATAACGAGGAGCTAGGCCATTAAGGACCTTGTACGTGAGAAGCAGAATTTTAAACTCAATCCAAAATTTCACGGGAAGCCAATGGAGGGAGGCTAACGGGAGAGACACGATCTTGCTTGCGGATTCCTGTCAGCACCCTCGCTGCTGCGTTCTGGATCAGTTGAAGGCTATTCAGCGAGCTTTTCGGACATCCTGCTAACAACGCATTACAATAATCCAGTCTAGAACTGACAAACACGTGGATTAATTTTTCAGCATCACCCTGGGAGAGGATGCTCCTAATCTTGGAGATATTTCAGAGATGAAAAAAAGGCTGTCCGACAAACCTGATTAATATGCTGCTTAAATGACATATCCTGATCAAAAATGACTCCAAGATTTTTCACAGCTGTGCTAGAAGCCAGTTTAAACCCAGTCAATCCATTCCTCAAGTGTTTGGGACCAAAGACAATAACCTGTTTTATCCGAGTTTAGAAGCAAAAAGTTAGAGGACATCCAGGACTTAATGTCATTAAGACACCCTTGAAGTTTAGCCAAAGGTTTTGTTTCTTCTGGTTTCATAGATAAGTACAGCTGCGTATCATCAGCGTAGCAATGAAAGTTTATGCCATGGCTCTGGATAATTTTTCCCAAGGGCAACATGTATAAAGTGAAAAGGATTGGTCCCAGAACTGAACCCTGTGGGACGCCATAGCAGACCCTAGTCCGTGCAGAAGAAACATTATTAACATGGACGAACTGGAACCTGTCAGATAGTTATGACTTAAACCAGCCTAATGCTGTCCCTTTAATTCCAACAGTGTGCTCTAATCTATGCAGCAAAAGGTCGTGATCTACAGTATCAAAAGCAGCACTGAGGTCCAGCAGAACAAGGACAGAAACTAATCCATTGTCTGAGGCCATGAGGAGGTCGTTGGAGACTCTAATCAGCACCGTTTCTGTGCTATGATGAGTTCTAAACCCTGACTGAAAAACCTCAAATAGATCATTTCTATCCAGGTGTTCTCCTAACTAGCTAGCAACTATTTTTTCCAGAATTTTAGAGATAAATGGAAGGTTGGATATTGGTCTAGTTTGCCAAGATGTCCGGGTCAAGAGATGGTTTCTTGAGCAAAGGTTTTATAACTGCAACTTTAAAAACCTGATTGTAGAGATAGGTCAATCTGATCACGGCAAAATGAAAGGCCATCATCCCACCAGGCCAATGGCAGGAGAGCTCAACAGACTCGCCTACTGAAGACAGGAGTTTAAAGCTCTCAGGTATCTGTTTTATCCACAAACGTATGCCGAGCGTCATTTTGGACGCAGTTTTCTTCAGTCAGCTTCAAGGAAACCAAACGGAGAATATTTTCAGACCTGTTCCAGTCTTGTCGGATAACTAAGATGCCATTTTTGGTCAGGTATTTTAAGAGGAGTCTGTACGGGTGAACCGAGCGTCTATGCAGCCTCCGACAATCCCTCTGGAGCTCCAACTAAAGAACTGAAGTCAGTCAGGTGTCAGCAGGTTACCTGGAGCGTCTTTGCCGACGTTGATGAAGCCGTCTCTGACGTTGGAGATGAGCACCGCGGCATGTTTGCTGAATGATGACGCACCAGCGAGGAGCGGCTGCTTCAGGGGCTCTGGAAACAAAAAACCCCAAAACATTTCATTTTCAATCCAAACAGCGTTGACAGGTTGAGGTACTGACAGGATAAAATACTCAAACTGACAGCTGTGAAACCTAAAAGGACCGGTTCAACGTCCGTGTTCAATCTGTCCCCTCTGGATTACTGCATCGACATCAGAGCCATGAATCTTTACTGTCCTCTAGATTTCATTCAATCAGTGAATTTGGTATCTTTTCAGTTTCCCTCATGATCAGACGACCTGCTGGAAGGATGTTACAGACGCAGCACTGATTTACACCAGTAGAAACAGCTCCCACCTACAGTCGAGAAGTCTGACTTGATCCACATGCTGAACACAATCGACCCCAGACGCCATACTGTTCATTATTCTGCTCGATTGCTTATTTAAATCAGATTCATCTTCATCAGTGGAAAGTACAAGTGCTCAAAATGATGACGCTCAGTTTTAGCATTCAATCCAAAGTGCAATAATTTTGAGGTTCAAAGTGCAGCATATAAAAAAATATATACAAAAAAAAAAAAGAGGAGTAAACATATTATGTATATAAATCTATCCAGTTGTGTTTAGTTGATAAGTTTATACTTAAATATGACATTTGATTAAAATGGAAAACCAGGTGTGGCATTTAACCAAATCACCCAGCGCTACTTTTCTACTGAACTTATTTGTAAGAAACACTGATTTTTCCATAATTAAGCAATAGTTTGAGTAGTCTGAGTAATGTGGAAGCAGCTAACTGAGCTGTAGGACAAGCAATAAACAGAACAGGAGCCTAAATTCATGTAAGCTGAGGAGGAGACCTCAAAGATGTTGACCAGAAGCAAAACGGGCCGTCAGGGAGGCCAACAAGTATCAGATCTTATTTAGTCATCTACCCTGAACATTTGACATCAGTGGAAGTGCAGAAGATTGGACCAAAATAAGTTTCAGCTCCTTGAAAAAAATCCCAGAGGTCGTTACGTTGTTGTGCTAAAGGCAGCTTTAGGTATTTAACGCCAACTGTTGAATCACCAAGTCAGAGGGATTCATCTCCCCTGATGCTGATGTCGCCCACATCCATGTGGGGATCCATCTTGGAATCGAGATCTTTCCCCACATCTAACCAACACTCCACCCCACAGTAAGACTGACTAAAAAAAAAAAAAAGCCAACAGAGACAGACAAGCAGGGAACAGGGACATCACTCAGGACAACGAAGCTGAAGTGTGACTGCGACCCACCCAGACTCAGGACGAATTTGTTCTTTGCCGCAGCAGCAGCGACCTCCGGTCCTAGAAGGTAGTGGAGCAGCATCTCCAGGCCCAGCAGCTGGATGGAGGGGAAGGTGGAGGGAACCTGCATGCTGGAGTTCAGGTTCATCCGAGGCGTGACGACCGAGGTGTTAAAGCTCGAATTACCTGCTGAAGGCAGACGGACAGAACGCGTTACAGCCGTGGTGCCGATCCGGCTGGTGAACGTGCGGCGGACCGGGGAGGCCTACCAGACTTGGGCGTGCCGGGCACAACCGCTCCGTTCTGAGTTATGGATCGGGAAGGAGTGCCGGGGACGGACGAAGAATCGGGCCCGATGGTGGACTGGAGCAGAGGTACGGACACCTGCGGAGGTTCAGTCGCAACGCCGTGAGTTGATGCCAGGCATAACCGCAACGACAGTTTCACAATTCATGATGAAAAAGTGTTCAGATCTGAAAGATACACGACCGACTGAGACCAGCATCTGACCTGATCGAAGTTGGGCGACAGGTTGGATCCCAGCTGCACCACCAGGTACCACCACACCTCCACCTTGGTGAGCATCAGGGCCTCTGTCCTGACGTGGATGGACGCCAGCGGCTGCATCAGGAGCTTCATGCGTTTGGCGCTGCACAGGATATCTGGAAGAGTTTTAAACACTGGCATTCGTGACTGAACCACTTCGCCTGAAATCACGGCGGGGGGCGGAGCTGCTGGGCTCACCTGGGTTGAGAGCAAAGTTGTCGATGAGGCTCTTCCAGGCGATGAAGGCGATCTTCTTGATTGTTGGAGAGGAGCTGCGGAAACCCAGTTCCTCCAGGTGCAGCAGAGAGTTGATGAAGGGTCCGCCCCTGTGCAGCAGCTGCGCAGGAAACACACGACCGCATTTCTGACTTTCACCACGGCAACAATCTAGTTCCTCAGCTGAAAGCTCATTTGTATTCACAGCAGGTAAATGAGATCTAATCACAAGGGGTCATTTGAGATGCACGGCATGAAAACGTCCTCTGGGATCACACAGGAGGACACGTTTAATTGTTTGTAATTTGAACCTTTAAATGGCAAAGCCGAGTGTGACTCAGTGTTACGTTTGTTAAAGCTCAGCTGCTCACAGACAGTTAATGAAGTTCATCAAAGCCTGGCAGCTTTAAAAGCTCAAAGTGCCACTCAAAAGGAAGATAACGCTAAATTAAGAGGTTTCTGAGTTCTGTAGCTTTGTACGCACAACACGGACGAGCGTAAACACTTTACCTTCCCGAGCAGCTTCACGAACAAAGGCCAGAGCTTCAGGACGTTGGTTTCATTCTTGGACATGAAAAGCTTCTGCAGCTCTGGGATCAGTTTCTGTGCAGACAGACATGCCAGTTAAGTTTATTAAATCTAAACTTCACAACTTTGTGAAGAAAGTCAGTTAAAGGAAGGGAATGAAAAGACACAAACTACTGTTATGAACTACAATCCAGCAGATACTCACAGTAGACATGATCGGCTCAATGACAGCCGCCACCTCCGCCTGTTTGGTCAGCAGCAGAGGCAGGCCCATCTCCATGGCAGCGGCGGCCCGCAGACGCACCTTCGACGCAGAGTGCACCACCAGCGGGATGACCAGTTTGGCCCACTGCACCGCTGTGTCACCCATCTGGGTCGGCACCTGCTCCAACATCCTGTAGATGACCAGAACCAAACCCACAGTGATGAGAGGTGATGATGGATTAGATCCTCCAAATCCTTTGGCCATCTTTTAAAAAAAAAGGTTTTTACTTGATGACGACATTCAAAGCTTCGTGCTCCATCACCACAGACTGGATGTCCTCTCTGCTCCAGACGCTCTCCAGAGAGGTCAGCACCATCGGTACCTGAGCGGCAGAAACAACACGGATCAGCTTTCGCAACAGCACCACTCTACTGTCACCCTCCAGTAAGATATGCAAGCAGCTGCTCTTTCAGCTGTTAAATTTGGAAAAACACTGTATTAGGGGGGAAAAAAAGAAAATGTAATTGTTGTAATTAGAGGCCTTATTTTCCCAAATAAAGAGAAAAAAAGTCTTCTGGGGAAGTAAGTTCGTAAAAATCTCCTAAAGGAATATTACAAACTTTGATCATGAGTTATGGTTCCATTAAGGCCAATTTCAGACTACACGACTTTCAAAGCGGACCAGTCTCCGCTCTCTTCAGACTACACGACATCTTTTGTAAACAGAGGTCCTGAAGTTGTTGGGCTCTTCACATTATCCAACTCATCTGTGACGGAGGTTCATGAACTACATGATCTAACAGCAGCTCCATCACCAGACTAGTCTCTAGATCCACGTTTAGTCAACGCACACGTGAGTACCGAGACATGAAAATACGTAAAGTAGAGAGGATTATCTGAAAATGGTCAGAGGGAGGAAGAGCAGTGCAAGCTTTCTGTGTAATGCTTTGTTCAATTCACTAATGATAAAAGGGAAAATAAAAGCACAGGTAAAGGAGTGGAACAGCACAGTAGCAGAGTATTATAATGTACGTTATTGTGCGCGCCATCCCTGAGACATACACAATGCATCAGGCCTCAGACTATTTCAGGACCCTTCTAGAGTGACTAACTGGACCAGTAGCCAATGAGCAGCCATTACCATTTGCCCCTTTTTGGATTAAGTGGGTTTTAGTGGAGTGAGCTCCTGCGTAAAAAAAAAAAAAAAAAAGAGGCTTTGGAAAATCTATGGGTGACATCACAGTTCTTCATATGCAGTCTATAGTTTCCCTTTGCTTTGCAGGTTTCTCCTTCAGGATTCCCTGTCTTGAAGTGACTTCTGATGTCTTGCTCTCCAACCGGCTGTAGCTTCTACTGGGAGTCTCCCAGCAGCTCCAGATATCTGACATGTTAAAGATCCGCCAGCCGTCACCATCGTGTCAGAAAGCATCTTTGATGAGTCCGAGTTCACAAACAATGATTACGTCCCAACGACCTGCCAGTGAGCTCTGTGACCGACATGTTCAGGCCTAAAATCATGTTTTCTGAAAGCAGCAAAGTAAACTAGAAAATTTCGGAGAAATTTTGAGGCGTGGCCAATTAAGCCGCCAATTAAGCCGCCAATTAAGCCGCCCGTCAGCCAAACCAGAGTGGCCTGCAGAGTCCTGACCAAAACCTGATTGAAGACTTCTGGGATATTGACCTTCTGGGCCAACATCAGTGTGTGACCTCAGAAATGCACCTCTGGAAGAATGGTCAAAAATCCCCAATAAACACACTTCCTGGAAGTGTTCATGCTGCAAAGGGTGGAGCCACATCATATTGATTAGGAATGGGATTAACTAAAGCTCATATGTGAGTCAAGGCTGTGATCATTCTCATAATATATCATATACTGTGCCTGAAGAACAGGCAGAAAGGGGCGGGGCTTCAGGGGAGGCAGTCACATGTGCGGCTCCTCCTGCGTGTGTATGTGTGTCTGTGAGAAGAGGAGAGAGAAAAAAAAGGCAGCGACCTCCTAATTACACTGTGTCCAGTCAGTCCAAACCTGGACTTCTGTGTCCGAACAAACGGCTGTAATTTAAAAGCTGAATAAGTTTTTCAAAAAATTCTTGAACCGAAAGCGCCACAAGGGTTTCAGCTACGCGGTGATATATATTTTATGTCATCAATGTTTTCCGTTTTTAAACTAGAGCAGTTTTAAAAAGTATAAATTTATCATCTGGAGCAGGAAGCCTGTATATTCTGTAAAAATCCGATTTTCCATGTCCCGAACAAACTGCTCTAATTCAAAAGCTGAATAAGTTTTTGAAAAAATTCTTGAACCGTGAGCGCCACAAGGCTTTCAGGATTCCAGGGATATATTTCTTGTTTCGCAAATGCCTACGGTTTTTAAATGACGGCAGTGTAAAAACATGAAAGTTTTTGTTGTCAGACGAGAGAAATCAGAAATGTCCCCATTGAAATACAATGGAGCCGGGAAGGACCAGCTTGAACTCTAGGTTGATTTGACAGAAAACTAAACACCACACAGACACAAAAGTCACATCATCTGAAAGAGGACAAAATGCCTACATTTTGATGTATAATTTATGTAGGTTGAACAAAAGGAGTGGACGTGAAAGAGGAAAAGGCAGGTTTTAAAAGTTTGTTTCTTCTCTCCTCTGAGCTAGAGTGCGTGATGACATCACTAGAGTGAGGAGGGTTTTCTGAAGATTTTGTAAAAATCATAAAACGTAAATCGCGATTTCTCAAAGACGGTAAATCACAACAATACACGGCTTCAGTATGTTATAGGTCAAAGTCTTGTGACCCGTTTAAACTTCGAATGGTGTCTCTGTGATGAAATATGGCCGTGCTAGACAGGTCCAAAAATGGGTGGGTTTTGGGCTTTTTTTTCTGGAATTCTGCCAAATCCCATTCATTCCTATGGGACAAAAAGTCGCCGTTTTTTGGGATTATCGTGAAAACCGTTCGACGGAACGCCACCAAAAGTCATAGCACACCGATCCCGATCGAGCCGGTCGTTTTGATGTATTTTTTGTTGGGTTTTTCTCAAAGCTGCGGGCCGTGAAAACCGTCAAAATTCTGGCGGAAACGGAAGAATAAGGCGAAAGAAAAACGAGAACTAGAAAATTTCGGAGAAATTTTGAGGCGTGGCCAATTAAGCCGCCAATTAAGCCGCCCGTCAGCCAAACCAGAGTGGCCTGCAGAGTCCTGACCAAAATCGTACAGAAGACTTCTGAGATATTGACCTTCTGGGCCAACATGAGTGTGTGACCTCAGAAATGCACTTCTGGAAGAATGGTCCAAAATCCCCATTAAACACACTTCCTGGAAGTGTTCATGCTGCAAAGGGTGGAGCCACATCATATTGATTAGGAATGGGATGAACTAAAGCTCATATATAAGTCAAGGCTGTGATCATTCTCATAATATATCATATACTGTGCCTGAAGAACAGGCAGAAAGGGGCGGGGCTTCAGGGGAGGCAGTCACATGTGCGGCTCCTCCAGCGTGTGTATGTGTGTCTGTGAGAAGAGGGAGAGAGAAAAAAAAGGCAGCGGCCTCCTAATTACACTGTCCAGTCAGTCCAAACCTGGATTTTTGTGTCCGAACAAACGGCTGTAATTTAAAAGCTGAATAAGTTTTTCAAAAAATTCTTGAACCGTGAGCGCCACAAGGCTTTCAGGATTCCTGGGATATATTTCTTGTTTCGCAAATGCCTACGGTTTTTAAATGACGGCAGTGTAAAAACATTAAACTTTTTGTTGTCAGACGAGAGAAATCAGAAATGTCCCCATTGAAATAGAATGGAGCCGGGAAGGACCATCTTGAACTCTAGGTTGATTTGACGGAAAACTAAACACCACACAGACACAAAAGGCACATCATCTGAAAGAGGACAAAAATGCCTACGTTTTGATGTATAATTTATGTAGGTTGAGCAAAAGGAGTGGACGTGAAAGAGGAAAAGGCAGGTTTTAAAACTTTTTTTCTTCTCTCCTCAGAGCTAGAGTGCGTGATGACATCACTAGAGTGAGGAGGGTTTTTTGAAGATTTTTGTAAAAATCATAAAACGTAAATCGCGATTTCTCAAAGACCGTAAATCACAACAATACACGGCTTCAGTATGTCATAGGTCAAAGTCTTGTGACCCGTTTAAACTTCGAATGGTGTCTCTGTGATGAAATATGGCCGTGCTAGACAGGTCCAAAGAGGGGTGGGTTTTGGGTTTTTCTTGCCGGAATTCTGCCAAATCCCATTCATTCCTATGGGACAAAAACTCGCCGTTTTTTGGGATTTTCGGGAATACCGTTCGACGGAACGCCACCAAAAGTCATAGCACACCGAGTCCGATCGAGCCGGTCGTTTTGATGTATTTTTTGTTGGGTTTTTCTCAAAGCTGCGGGCCGTGAAAACCGTCAAAATTCGTGACGGAAGACGGAAGAATAAGGCCTAATAACGAGAATAAATAATCGGTCGAATAGTAATAGGAGTGGCTTCAATGCTTGCATTGGCCATGCTTCGCATGGCCAATGCTGCGCATTGGCCACGCCTAATAAATACGTCGAATAGTAATAGGTGTGGCTTCAATGCTTGCATTGGCCATGCTTCGCATGGCCAATGCAAGCATTGGCCACGCCTAATGAAAGCCCCTAAAAATTAAATAAGCCCTCATCATCCTCGGGTCTGGTACAGAGCCTCACTAGCAAAAATCTATTCAGTGGTTAAAAAAAAAAAAAAAAAAAAAAGGTTATGGCAAAAAATAAATAAAATAAAAAATTAACAGGTTGGAAAAATAATTCATTTTAGACCCGAATAATTCTATCCGTAATAAATATATCCTGTCTTTTCATCTCCTTTGGCACATTTCCCAAAAACATGATGCTAATATCAAAAATTAAGCTCTGAAGTGATCATTACAATCTGTCATTATGCCTTTATGAAAGGAAACAAATTGACACTTCTGTAAAGTGGTCAGAAGACTGTTTACCAAACTCTTCCAACACGGAGGAACGTTGTTTTTCACAGGCGACGTCAATTATTCAAAGAATTGATGTCGTCAAAAGTCAGAGGGGCAGAAAAGTACTAAATGACATTTTTGGGGCTCATGATTCTACAATTTGATCCAAAAACATAGGTTTTGCTCACTTTTGCGGTGACCACGTCTGCAGGAAAGCTCTGCTTGGAGATGACCCATAATGCTCTGGTGCAGGTGTTCTTATCAGTTGACTTCACCACCAGGGAACAAAGTGCGGACAGTATTTCTGCTGCTAAGATTTCTGCAAAAGAACCAGAAGAGATGCATCCTGAGCAGCGATGACAAGCAAACGGGAGTTATTGACTGATGGATGGAGTCACGTACCAGAAAGTCCAGAGACGACATGAGAATGATACACACAAAAGCCTAAAGCTTGTAAGGCAGACTGGCTGAGCTCTGCGTTGGGACTGGAAATGTGAGCCTGCAAACACCATGGCACACAAATATTAAACAGGGAGATTGAGGTGGGATTAATGGAGCATTTGGTTTTTTGTGGAGTATAAAGCGTTAAAGGCTCACCAGGATGACTTTACCCAGTCGAGAAAAGTGCTTTTCAACAGCAGGGAGAAACTGGCGGCCTTCCTCTCCGCTGAGCCGACTGGAAGAAAAAGAAAAGTTGCCGTCTCAGGCGTGGTCCGGGTGGACTGTCCGGGCGGACAGAGACGAGACAGGCGACTTACTTGGCGATGGTGAGGTAGGCGTCCGTCTGCTCCGACGGTCCGGCAGCGCTGTCCTCCAGAGACTCCAGCAGAGGGAGGAAGATGTTGGTGCTGGGAGGCCCGGTTGTCGCCATCATTATTACTCACCTCCACGAGGCCTGAAAGAGAAAAAAAGGAGGAGAATAAAAGTACATAGATGTTACAGGAGAGGAGCTTGAGCTTGACTGGGCACTTCCATGAAAGACGACATGCCATCACATGCTTTTATCTGGTTAAATATACACTCAGTGCATTTACATGGGATGTTTAATTCCTCTTTAATTCAGAATTAAAGTTAAATTGGAATAAAAGTTACCATGTAAACACCTAATTTCGAATGAAAATGTCAATTCCGAATTAAACATAATTCCAAAGTAAGTGGCTGGTTTATTCTGGTTTTAATTCTGAATGAAATAATTCCGCGGTCATGTAAACACTCATTCCTGTTTAAATTAATTCCCGTCTTTCTGCACATGCTCGTTCTCTTGCCCGTCTGTCGCGATGATGCTTATATTCCGCGCTGGGCTTGTTTTCAAAACAAAGTTTCAAGATGGCAGCACGCAGTAAATGGTGGTCAAGAGCAGAGACGATTTATTTAATAAATAGCTTGGAGGAACTGGAAATAATTAAAATAACAGATGGCAGGAAACATAAAAATTGTGAGCTTTTCAAAGCGGCCAGGTTAAATGAAGGAGGTTTCACAGATAGAGACGCCACCCAGGTCAAAAATAAGTGGAATGTTGTTGCTAACCGAGTTGTTGCTAAGTTTATTTCTTCCGGTAGACGTAAAGAGGTAAAGACGTCCGCCCCCCCCTATCCAATCAGAACCCTTTCCAACCCCCAGACCTAAAGCGGAGTTGGATAAAGCCGAACAAACGTGTTTTCCATGTAAACCTCAATTCGGAATTACTATTTCCATGTAAACTCGAAGGAAAATAGTTTAATTCGGAATTATTTAATTCGGAATTATTAATTCCAAATTAAAAAAACATGTAACCGTGGCAACTGTAAATAAGAACGTGAGAGACATGAAGGCCAGCGAGTAGCTGGTGGACAAGTCAACAAACTCTCAAATCCTCTTGTGCATATGAGCTTGATGAAGCCTGGGGTCCGCTACTCATTTTTACAGGTCAGTAGGAAAAACTTTCACATATGCAACATTTCATCAGTATCAATAAGTTTTGTCTCATGCCAGGTTCCAGTGCAGGAGCTGATGATCTGCTTCTGAACCAAACACACCTATTTAACCGGAGGGGTGACCCGACTGCCGTGGACTATGAGGCGCAACAGAGCACAACTCTCACTGTTCTGGGTCGTTGTAGACCTGCAGCTCTGCGCTGTGGCTTCCTCCAGCTATACCAGACAAAGCAGACCGGACCACCACTGTTCTGGACCACCACCTAGTGGAAACTGCTTTCCTGATACCTGGTGCAGTTTTCTTAGAAAACTACTACCTACCGACTCCAGTGTTGGTTCTGATTTTCTTCCCCAACAGCTCCGTACAGCAACAAAAGTGGAACATGGCGGAGGCTCCAGGCTTTGTTGGTTTCATAATGGTGATGCGTTGAACTAAGTTTGTTGTCCCGGATGTTCTGATTGATCTTCATGTCTCATTTTCACCCAACAGGTTTTCTTACTTTCCATCTTTAGGTATTCTGTACTTACAGTGAAAGCTTATTGAAGGCACGTTTCCTGGTAATTAATCACATCATGATGTGCTTAATTATCTTTCTTTTGTCTTGTCCCTTCAGGGAGTTTCCATAGCGAATCATTCATTTCCGCATCTTCCTGTGTCACACCAAACAAGTGCACATCATGATGTGCTTAATGATCAAGATTATATACAGAAATAAATCTGTCAGTAATTAACACATATGCATTTACAGCCTCATCTTTTAAGGGAACATAATGTGAAAAATTATTTCTGTGTTCCAAAATCGTTTATCTGGCAACTGGTCTGCCGGGTTCTGTGACATCACAGGCTTCAGGTATGAGCAGGTTTATGGATCCTTTCTTTGTCCGTCTCCACCAGGTTTCCAGTGTCGCTGCTTCTGCTGAGCCCATCGTGGGTTCTTCACACTAGCACTATTTAGGTCGGCTCAAAGGAGCATGGGCATGAGTGTGGTTCTTTGGGTCAACGTGAAAATAAATACACTCTGTTGTGCATTAAAAAAAAAAAAAAAAAATCCAGATCACCTCTACAGAGCGGTGACCTCCAGCACCGTTCTTTTGCGGCGTGAAAGCTCCACCACCTCGGGCGGACCCAACTACGCGGTGGATGACACATTTTTGAGCTAAAGAGGCTTCTCCAGTAAGTTCATTACGGGTCGTAAAAGAGCACATGAACGCGGCAAAAGAAAGCAACGCAAGCATTCGCAGGAAAACGACTCACATCTGCTCCATTTACGGGCTGTTGAACTTGTCTACAGCGGGACAACCATTAATAAAGAAAGAAAACAAAAAGACCAACTCTGCACCAACAACACATAGTTGTTGTGTCGATATGGAAACATGACGCCCTGTCAAGACTTCAATTGATTGACGACAGCATTGACCGCTTGGGCGTGATATGAGATGCAGCATTCGGGCTCGAGTAAAAAAGAAAAATAAATAATAATAATAATGAGAAAACAAACCAAACTAAATGAAAAATGACAACGTAACCCCACCATGAATGACAACCCCCTCAGCCTGGTGAATGGGGGGCGTGGCTGACTCCGCCTCCTCCAACCCGCTGCTGTGAACAGAGCTGTACACACGCGCTGCACGAGGGAACTGTTGTATTACATCCATGTGTTCTTGGTTTTTTGTTGTTTTGAAACAAGACATGTCAATTGACATCTCAAATAGTTGTGTAAACCTTTGTAAAGTTGTGTAAAAGAACAGAAGACCATAAGTTCGCACTGTTAATGAGATCATAACATTAAGTTTCTCTGCGCTCTATAAAGCTGTAGAGAAAGCTAGACATGCATCCCACCCTTCTCTTCCAATGACCTTCACTAATTAAATTAGGTTCTTTTGCTTGAACCCCAGTCATTTCCGTCACTTTTTCCTGACTTTTCGTCGGATGCTCGCGTGTTGTCAGAACCGTCCGGAGTCACGCGGTGAAGCAGCGAGCAGCCTGCTAACTAGCTTTAAGTTAGCCTCATTAGCAGACAGGAGGACGGGTCTCCATCCGGAGTTAGTCTCCGGCTCGCACACACTGACGGGCCGCCAACAGCGCCTGTCCTGGCCGCTCACCTGTCCGCGGTCAGGGGGGCTCCTCACGAGCGCCCAGAAACTAGCAAACAAACATTTGAAACCAGCCCCCGCCGCTGTAACAGCAGCCTCCGCCGCTGTAACTGCTGCCTGCTCACCTCCAAGTTGTCAGACGGGACAGAGAGCCAGCATCGAAGCCGGGAGACGCACACTTCACTCCGGTCCGCTTATGGCCTCTTCGCCGACCACCACGCCGCACTTCCGAGCGTCTGTGAGCGTCTACACAACCGCTGGTGTCCACTATTTCAGCCTCTTGTTCTGCAGAGACCCCGCGAAGTCTGCTGGCGCCAAACCACTACGCAGACGTACGAAATTACCTCTGACCTCACTGCGTCACGCTCAGGACCGCCCACTTGACCAAATAAAGAAAACCTACTATTCTCATCCTCATTATTATTAGAACTAATAGTGGTAGTGTTTTTCTTGTTTTAGTTTTCATTATTTTCATCGGAAATATTGTTTTCTCTCTCTAATCAAAAGTAAAGTTACAGGCATGGATAATTGAGTTAATTCAGTAAAAGAACATTTTTATTATCTATTGTTAGTTCATTTATTTGTTTTTTTAATAGCCATATATATATATGTGTGTATATATACAGTCATGGAAAAAATTATTAGACCACCCTTGTTTTCTTCAGTTTCTTGTTCATTTTAATGCCTGGTACAACTAAAGGTACATTTGTTTGGACAAACATAACGATAACCACAAAGATTGCTCATAAGAGTTTTATTTAAGAGCTGATATCTTACCATTTTCCATGGTTTTCTTGATTATAACCTAAATCACTTAAGTTTTTACATCAGTAGCTATGGCGTTGTACTGCCAAAAACACTGCTTTTATGCATTCAGTGTTTTCTTTTCTGTCTGTTTTAGTCACATGATGACGTTTAGTGGTACCAGGTATTAAAATGAACAAGAAAGTGAAGAAAAAATGGTGGTCTAATAATTTTTTCCATGACTGTATATATATATATATATATACACTCTGGACCCCTGATTCTGCACTAAACTGTCTTAATTTTTGGTGGCATAGATTCATCAAGGTGTTGGAAAACATTCCTCAGAGACGCTGGTCCATATTGACATGATGACACCAATTGCTGCAGATTTGTCAGCTGCACAGCCATGATGAGACTCTCCATTCCACCACAAACCAAAGGTGCTCTACTGGATTGAGATCTGGTGACTGTGGAGACCACTGGAGGACAGTGAACTCATCGTCCCGTTCAAGAAACCAGTTAAGAGATGATCATGGTGCATCATCCTGCTGGAAGTAGCCATCAGGAGATGGTCCACTGTGGTCATAAAGGGATGGAGATGGTCAGCAGCAATACTCAGGTAGCCTGTGGTGTTTAAACTATGATCAGTTGTTACTAATGTAACAGATTATATTAGCTGACTGTTATGATTCAATTTAATTCAATTAAGAGGAGCCAGATGAGGTGGCTTGGGCATCTGGTTAGGATGCCTCCTGGACGCCTCCCTGGTGAGGTGTTCCGGGCACGTCCCACTGGGAAGAGACCCCGGGGAAGACCCAGGACACGCTGGAGGGACTATGTCTCTCGGCTGGCCTGGGAGCGCCTCGGGATCCCCCCAGAGGAGCTGGAAGAAGTGGCCGGGGAGAGGGGGGTCTGGGCTTCCTTACTCCGGCTGATGCCCCCGCGACCCGACCTCGGATAAGTGGAAGAAGACGGTACGGTACGGTACGGTTGTATAGCATCTATTACAATGCAAGTTGTTTCTTGATGCTTTAGATAGACCTAGAGCATGCCCCCTGAGCAAATATAATTAACTAAAATGATCATATTAAATCCTAATAAAAGACAAATGGCAAGTAAAAAAAAAAAAAAAAACTCCCCTAGCGGGCAAAAGAGAAAACCTTTAAGCCAAACAGTGTCAAGGAAAAGAGGAAGGACCTCGGACAGATAGGATAGATGAAAGAGAGAGGAGAGGCACATATATGTTGGAAATATTGCATAGGACAAATATATATTAATAATTGTCCATTAGCTGGAGAACTAAGAAGTCTATATACTTATATTCTGACTGTTACATTGTTCATATATGAACTACAGAGATGGCTATATAAACAGATGTGGGCAGCAGCACTGAGGTGGTCAGAGGATGGAACTTCAGGTTAATATATATATCTCTGGAAACTGGTCTGCAAACATATACAGAAAGAAAAAACGGGAGGCAGGGAGGTACAGGACAGCACAAAAAAACTACGGGAACAATGAAGTGAAGATACATTTATGAAATGTTTGTAGTTGTCTAGAAATGTAAATAGATAGAAATCCTTTTATTGTCATACTGCAGTACAACAAGATTAAAAAAGTAACAATGGATACAGCTGAAGAAGAACGGTAAAGGAGGGAAGAGAAGAGAAGTGAGGACACCCCACAGTGGATCATGTTGGTGTCTCCCTGCAGCGTAGACCTATAGCAGCATAGATATGACGAGGCTTATGTTTCAGACCAGCCTGCTCTTGTCTTGTCTTCAGCCATTCCTATAACTGTAGCTATGACTATTGCCCCAACACACTATTGTTTAGACTAACGGAGAGCAGAGAGCTCTGTTAGGAGCATAAAGCGTTATCAGGTCTTGTAAATAATGAGGAGCATGACCGTTCTAGGCCTTATATCTAGGTAGCAGAATTTTGAATTCTCTTCTAAATTTTATGGAAGCCAATGGAGGGAGGCTAACATGGGAGAGACCTGATCTCTCTGCTGATTCCTGTCAGCACTCGCGCTACTACATTTTGGATTAGCTGGAGGCTATTCGTTTATCATTCTGCCAATAATCCAGTCTAGAAGTGACAAATGCATGGATTAGTTTTTTGGCATCACCATGGGAGACGATGCTTCCCATCTTGAAGAGATTACGGAGGTGAAAAAAAAGGCTGTTTTACAAACTTGGTTAATATGCTGTTTAAACAACATATCCTGAATCAACGATTACTCCAACATAAAATTAAGTGTAAAATCAAAATAAGGTGTTTGGGACCAAAGACAATAACCTCTGTTTTATCAGAATATAAAAGCAAAAAGTTAGAGGACATCCAGATCTGAATGTCATTAAGACATCCTTGAAGTTTGGCTAACAGTTCTGTTTCCTCTGGTTTCATAGGATAAGTACAGCTGCATATCATCAGCGTAGCGATTGAAAGTTTATGCCGTGGCGCTGGACAATTTTTCCCATTAAAGCAGCATGGAAAAAGTTGAAGAGGATCGGTCCCAGCACTGAACCCTGTGGGATGCCATAGCAGACCCTCATCTGTGCAGAAGAAACATCATGAACATGAACAAACTGGAACCTGTCAGATAAATATGATTTAAACCAGCCTAATCCTGTCCCTTTAATTCCAAGAACGTGCTCCAATCTGTGCAGTAAAATGCTGTGACTGATGGTATCAAGGAAGCACTGAGGTCCAGCAGAACTAGTATGGTCACTAATCCATCGTCTGAGACCATGAGGAATCATTGGTGACTTCTAACCAGCTCTCTTTCACCAACAATGAATAATAAGATGTTATAGCTCTGTGTAGGGCTCTTTTGTAGACTATCAAACTATCTTTCTAGGCACAATGGGAGTCCACAAATTTACCAGAGTACCACCTCCTCTCCATTTTTCGTGTTTTTTGTTTTCAGCGTGCATATTTGTGAATTATACCAGGGAGCTGAGCTCTCATGGTTGGAGACCCTCTTTCTCAGAGGAGCAACAGGATCTAAAGCTGAATGTAAAATATCTGCAGTATTGTTGATGAGGCAATCAATATCTGCAGAGGTAAATTTCAGGTCATCACCCCCAGTTGTTCACCCCATATTCTACCGTAGGTAAATGAGAAACTTAAAATTATTCACAGCATGTTCAGATCAGCATCTGCGCAATGACGCTTCTCATCATCTGTTGTAGCTTGAAGAATGTTAAATTCAAATGTTATTAAATGGTAATCGGAGAGGAGATGATTCAGAGGCCACACTAACAAGTGATCAGGTTCTAGATCAGGTGAGGACCAGATCCAGGATGTGATTAAAACAGTGCGCTGGTTCTTTCAGTTTTTGTGAATAATAATACAAAGTTTTGTCTGACCTGTTCCGGAACCTTTGTTTGTTTGACTGTTTTGTGTTCCTTCTTTTTGGTTCCCCCCCTATAAATCCACTTTGATTTGCCCAACTCTCCTCTTTTCGTTCCGTCTGACATTTTTTCAGTGATTTATTTAATGTATATTTTGTTTGCTGTCCTTAATTTACTGTACATTATCTTGCTTATCAGTGCTGGAGGATCCAGGGGGATGCTTTACAAAAAACTGTGTGTTTCTGTCCACAGAATAAACAGTGGATGTTTCTTGTAACCACAGCGCAAAGGCTAGTCACTACTGGTTACACTGGTTACAGTGTCCCCTACACTTTTATACCACCACCACCAGCTTGAGCTGTTGATATCAGGCAGGATGGATCCATGATTTCATGTTGACCATCTGGATGTCACTGCTGAAATCCAGACTCATCGGACCAGACTGTGATTTTTTTTTTTCCAGTCTTCTTTTGTCCAGTTCTGGTGAGTCTGTGTGAACTGAAGCCTCAGTTTCCTGTTCTTGGCTGACAGCGGTGGCACCTGGTGTGGTCTTCTGCTGCTGTAGCCCATCTGCTTCAAGGTCGGAGGTTTGACCTGCTGTGTGTTGTCAAGTGACCCGGAGGATGTTGGACTCACCTCAGCTCTACTGGAGAGATTTTTTTCTAAGGCTGAGCCATGAATGATTGGAAATATCACATCTGAGTGATTGCAGAATGCAAATCATAATCTGATTATGTTCAAAGTGTAGTGGAGTAACAGAAATGTGGTGATGATTGTGATTTGTGATCTCTAATCAATAACTGTAGGACCAATGTTAAATTTTAGTAATGGAGAAAATCAGTAAGAAGTGGATGAATGTTGATCTGAACATGCAAAATGTTGTTTATGCTGAGCCGAGAACAGCAGAGCTCTGTGTGCTGCCGTGGAATGTCAACAAATCTGTGTGTTTCCAAAACAAAACTGTAAGAGTTGAATTACAAGTATTGGTTTATTAAGTTAAAATCCCAATGGAAGTATTGATTGCTCTGATGACAAACCTAGAATGTATTTGGATAAAGTGTAAACTTGGGTTTGAGGTAACTTTTCGTTTGAGAGTAAAGTTAAACTAGTTATTCAAAACAATTCTATGTGCTTGAAGCTTATCAGACTGCCATCCAGGGACCTTGACAGCCAGGCTGTAGACACTGTGTTTCATGATCATGTGAGGCATTGTTATTAAAATAATGAAGCTCTCCTGCAATACCCAAGCGTAAAGGAGAGAGGGCCAGGTGCAAGAAATTGCTTTGGTGGGTGACAGCGCAGGCCGACCTTGAAGGATCTGGCGAGTGCTGCAGCTTTGTGCAGAATAACGGCAAATGAGCACATATTCTGTATATTATTCAATCAATCAATTAATTGAGCTTTGGGTACCCTTTGTGACATAAATCGTTGGGTAAGAATTAGCTTTAGCTAATTAGCTTTAGCTTAGCAAATCACTGGACCAGTAAACAGGGTAACCTTGGGACCTGGGAGGAGCTGTGTGGTTGAATTATGTACGCCTCTGTTGAGCATAAACCAATCAGAGGGGCTTTTGTATGTCAAGATAATTATGTACGCCTTCGCGGATGGGCCTGAACCTATCAGAATGACTATGTGACTCTTTTTGTGAATTATGCTATGTGAAACCAATCATGAATTGTTTGTGTGGCCAATCAGAAGGGTTATGTAAAGTTTTGGCGAATTATGTACACCTCTGCAGATGAGTGTCAACCAATCAGGAGTTGTGGATTCTGAACTGTGCCAAAAAAGGGGACTTTGGGGATTGAGCAAGCGAGGCGAGCTGGTTGAGAGAGCATAAAAACGGAGGAGGAGAAGAAGTTCTGCGTTCTTCCGTGGGTGTCTTCGAAGAAACAGGACTGGTTTGGGACCGAGCGAGCTAACCAATCATCGAAGGGAAATATCTGAAGGAATAATTCTTCAAGAATCAAGAGAGGAGGCGCTCAGAACGGATTTACCATTTTCCCAATTCTTGAGGAATATAATTGGAGTTTTTGGATTTACCTTAGCTCACTGCTGGAGATGGGGAGAAGCCGAACACCAGAGTTTCCAGAAGCACCCACCCTGACCTTGGAAAGACTGCACCTCGTCACCTCGCTCCTCAGCAGCCTCGGACAGCGCAAACTGGCCATTTGCCTACCCCCAACCGTCCTCCAATCAATTCAAATGAATGAAATTGGGATTATAAACCACAGCTCACCCCAAACCAACCTGAATCCATTCAAATGTATGAAACTGGAATTACAAGCTACAGTACTTACAACCAGCCGGAATTCCATGGAAATAATTGCTAAATAATAAATAATAATAATAAATAGCTTTATTTTAGAGTAGAATTAGTTTGTTTTTCAATGTTCAATCAATGTTTAATTGATGTTTAAAAACCCTGCTAACCTGCTTAATAAATATAAAGTCAACACAAGACGTCGTGGTGGATATTGAATTTGTCCCCACAATTGTATAGATTTGGGTGTGCCTCTGCATTAACAACACAGGTTCTTAAAAGTTACTCTAGCCCAATATAGTCACAGATCCTTGGGACTTGCTGTCCAAGCCACTAAACTAACCTAGTCAGTACAAGAGCCCAGATCATAAGAGGAGAGCTGCAGTTAACAAATGTGACCAATAGCTGGACTTTGAGCCGCCAGGCTATTCCTCTTTAGGTCAGTTATTGGAGGAAGCAGGGTAGACATTTGGATGGACAGTATGCAGTCAGTGCCAGGCGAGTCTCCTCGTCACCAGCTTATATAAAGTTGAGGAATTCTAGCGAAGTGAACCCCCCTAGACCGCAACCTTGGACCCGTAGGATGGAGAGCTGGTCCTGGTGACAGGCTGAACCGCTATCTGTGTTCAGAGATGATGTTCTGTGGTTGAGTTACAGTTGCGTTTCTATCATCAAGTCTCCTCTGACATCTGGCATCAATAAGGCATTTTCATCCACACAACTGCCTCCCACTGGATGTTCTCTCTTTTTTTGGACCATGCTCTGGAAACTCTAGAGATGGTTGTGCATGAAAATCCAAGTTCAAGTTCACTTAAATCATTCTAACACTCGGGTTGAACTTCAGTAAGTCGTCTTGACCCCGTCTGGACGCCTAGATACCCTGAGTTGCTGTGGGTTTGTGTCTAGTAACTTGCAAAAGTTTCTAATCATCTGATTTCTGCCTGCCTTGTTTTTAGGCAAATAAACCTCAGATGAGCAGCAATATACAACTTCTATCTTTCTGACATTATTTATTTAACAAAAATGAGGCCAAAAAAAAATGAATAACACGGGGAATACTAAGTACGCCAACGATTCAGATCCACGTTTATCAGCCATTAACTGGACGTAGTTGTTTCTTGGATGAGTTTTTCAGCCTCGCATCATTGTGGAGGGATTCAGGTCCGTTCTTCTTTCTTCTTTGCACTGCTGCTTCTGTCCTTTCAGACGTCTGTTTATGAGCAGCTGTCTTTCGGTTTGCCACAGCAGTTCACTCAGGCTGAAGTCTGGACTCTGACCGAGCCACTCCAGACCCCTGGGTCTTTTATTTTTTAGCCTTACATGTGGTGTGTATCAGATTGTCGAGAGCATGAAAGACGTCCAAATGCACGTCGTTTTTCCCAGAACACAAAAACTAAAGCTCACAATTCAATCTTGTTTATTTCACATAATTGTTATTGAGCTTTAAAGACTCATTTGTTACATAACACGGGCAACTAAAGGGCATTAATTCATTAATAAACAGGAAGACATCAGTGCATTGATCTGTCAGTCGAAGTCATGGGTGGAATTTGTTGGGAATAAAAAGGCATCAAAGGCAACATATTGTAACTGGAAGCCGCCGGCAGTGACTGAAGCATCAGAGATAAACTTCAGCGTCATCACGTTTCCTGTAACACAGCAGGGAAAAATGCTTTGTGATCGGCTACATTTTGTTTAATGGATGGGAAATCCCATTTTGTTAAAAATTAGAGGATTCAAGCAAATGTCTCCATAAGAATGAGAGCTCACCTGTACTGATGATGTCATCTGGTAAAAATCGCCACAAAACCTGGAGAGAGATTAAAAGGAGGAATTAATTAAAGCTGAAATTAAACACGTTTAAACACGAGCCTGGCCGGTCTCCGTGGGTAAAGGTCCAGCCATCAGGGACTCACACGCGACCCCTCCCCCCCGGGCCTGGTCCCAGGGTGGGGTTCTTGGTTTTCCATTATCCACGTGAATCGTGTTTAGTCTGTGTAATATTAAAACTGCATTTTGAGGCCTAAATTGCTGTGTCATGAGTCCATGACTTCTGGTCTCGATTCCTGTCTGTTGAAGGCCATAGTTTGTTATCGTTCTGGCTCCATCAAGTTGCTAAGTTTTGACACGTAGGCGTCTAGACAGTGTCTCAAGGTCCCCTTGTTTTTCATGTGATGCTTAAGATGACTGTTCGCCTTTTGCCATTTGTCATTTCTGAACGATCCTGCATTCTGTGATGTGAGTTGAATGACCTCTCTAGATTGTATACAACTTGGAGAATAAATCCGCTTTGCACCTCCGTCGTAGTCCAGCACATTGTTTAACAGCCAATTGACTGCTTCACCAGCACACAATAATAGTACAGTGATCCCTCGCCAATTTGCGCTTTGAGTTCCGTGGTTTTAGTTATTCGCGGATTTTTCAAAAATATATAATATAATAAAAAAATCAAGAAAAAATCACGGAAACATCACAGGATGTTGTGCGCGTTCTCTCACAGTGAAGAAATGCTGTGAGCCAGCCTGGCCCCTTTAAGAAGGTGGCCTTATGGGTAATGATGTGGCCTTATGGGTAATGTAGTGTGTGTGTCGTGGGACGGCAGAATGAAAACGAGGTTAGATGAAAAGTGTAGTGAGCATCAACAGCAGCCCAGCGTGTATAGATTTACATTCTCTGTTAACCGACAGGAGCCCAACAATACAACCTGTGTGATGTTACAAGTTCCTGCAGTGCCAGAATAAAGTGCTCGTTCCATGCAGAGAAAACCGGACTTTTTGTTTTGTTGTTGTTAGCGTGTTAGCCAAAAATAGCACAATACCAGCAGTTTGTTTACTACAGTTCAGAGACCAGAGGCTGTGAAGGAAACAGAAAGACCACAGTTGAGCCTTTGTCTTGTGTCACTGCAGTGCCTCGCTACTTTTTTGTGGTTTTTAATTTTAAACACATTATTTAGGCTCGGGGGGCTCCGGCTCCTATTCGCGGATTTTGATTTTCGCAGGGGGGGCGCCGGTCCCCATTAACCATAAAAAATAAGGGATCACTGTATATTCTTATAAGTGAGAGTACCTCCAAATTCTAATTTTTACAGCCTGGTCCATCCTCCAGGAACGATCTGGCACACAAGACACCTCCACCACGATAAGGTGGCGACTCCAGGAGGTGATTCAGTGTGGCTCCTCCACATCGAGAGGGCTCAGGCATCTAGTTAGGATGCCTCTTGGATGCTTCCCCGCGGAGATCTTTTGGTTATGACCAAGCAGGAGACGCAGGCCCACGACATGCTGGAGGGGTTATACTTCTTGGGGCCACTCTGCTTGGGCTGTTTTGGCCACAACCCGAATTCGAAAAAAGCGGAACTTAATGAATGATTGGAATCAAAGTCAAATAACGGACAGGAAGCTGAAACTGTCATGCCCTTCCTTATTTTAGTTCAGTGATGAGCAGTTGTGCTCAACTCCAGTCCTTGAAACCTGAAAGCTTCAAAGTTATGATAAGAGCTTGTAGGAGCATCATTGTGCTCTCCGTTAGCTGTACCTGCTGTCCACAGGCAGACCATGCCTTTTGATTTGTCTGGATAAAGACTTGGCCAAAATAGTCAAATTTGATGGAGACAGAAAGGGAAAGAGAAGAACTGCGCATCACCAGAAAAGGACGAACACATTGAGCCGCATCAGTCCATCGCCAGCATCCACATCCCTTCCTACATAAGCAATACCTGCAGATATATAATCACCACTCACAGAGGATGTTCAAAATGATCACAGGTATGGCTCCAAGTTCTTTGAATTACAATAATTGTAAAAAATTGCGCTGATGAAGAGCAAAGAGCTGGGATGCGTTGCCGTGTCAGTGATCCTCACCTCCCAGTGAAGCCCGAGATGTCGTCGTAGCTGTCGTACACCTCCAGGTAATCTGCAAGGCAGGACGTGTCGTCCTCCACATCGAACTCCAGGAAGTGGAGGCGAATCCTCTGACCCAGGCGCGCTCGGATGTGCCAGTAGCAGATCTGCTCATCCTGGTACTCATCGGGGAAGCCGGGAGACTGGATGATCTTCTGCTGGTCGGTCAGAACTCCCCCGCACTCTTTTGCTGTGAGACACACATGGTGGTTAAAGCATCTCAAGAGGGCCAGTTTGGAGAAGTTCAACAAACTGAAAACAAATTCGTTGATTTTACATCATGAACACGCATCTCTAGATGATGCAGCTGACCGACCCACAACCTGCACTGTCTCAGTCTGCAGGTAGCTCTTCTTCTGCGTGTAAAAATGACATTGTTGTTTTTCTGGTGGACGCTGCAGGGAGAGCCAGTCACTGTCTGTGGACGAGCAGGAAGGACTCCAGCTGTTAGATAACTCTATCTGCATTTGTTATGTATTTTAAGTTTCAAATATTTAACTCATTATTATATTAAACTCAGGGTTTGTGGTCGTAAACCTGCTCTGGCACAAGTGATGTTTACAGAGTCCGTTACCTTGGCAATGGAAACATCACTCAGAGTTTCTATTACCTTGGATTCAGAAGGTAATGGATATTCTGGAAGCGATTCTTTGTTTTTCTTGGAGGCTACATTTAGCATACTTAGCTCCGTGTTTGTTGTCAAAATGCCGACGTAGATTAAACTCTTTCATGACTGACACCCGCCTCATAACACAAAAGATACACTGTTTTTTCACCTTGAGATACAAACTTGTATTCGTTTTCCCGTCGTTCATGAAACTGTCTTCCTTGTGCATCAATTTCTCTTTTCTTGGACATATTAGTTTGTAGAGGTTTTTCTTAAGTTCATAAGTTTTGGAAATCGTCTTGATGTCTTGCTTATGGTGAGATACTGTTATCGTTGTGGGTGACAACAAAATGCATTGTGGGGGATGTAGTTTATGGTCAATATGTGCTTTCAAGCGGTGTAAGCTTATTTTAAGTCTTAAAATATTGGTTTAAAATTTAAGCCAATAATGCACAAGCTCTCGAGGGCCACATACAATGACGTGGCGGGCCACATTTGGCCCACGGGCCTTGTGTTTGACACATGTGCAGTATTGTGACAGGCTGTGCTGCAGTTGCCTAAACCCCCCACAGGAGTGCTCCTCTGAGCTTGTTTTAAAACTGAGACAGAAGGAGAAACTCACACAGAAACAGCCGAGCAGCTGACTTTGACTCAGTTAAACGGATCGTGTCAACTTTCCTCTCCACCTAGATTCTGTGCATCAGCCCGCGTTTGCAAGCTGGAAATGCTGAAATTTGTGTGACATGTGAATCATAAACTGAGGTATAACTTGTACTGATTCTTTCTTAATCTCATGCGATGAGGCCCGGCTGACATCCCTCTCCTGTTCGTTGTCATGTTTCACCTTTTTCTTTCTTTTAATATGTCGCATCCGGACATATTAAACAAACAGGGCTCTTCTTGAACACCTCAGCTAGGTTTTCCCAGACGTTCAGTTTTGCATCTGTTGCTTTCATTTCCTTCGTTTGTGTTTTTCTTTTTAACATCATTCATTGTCATGTTGTTTTCTCCAGTCACAGGATGTCATTACTCACCGTGGACCCAAAGAAGAGATGAATCACACCGCGCTCACCCGATTTACGGGTTTAAAAAGAAAAAAAAACAAACAAAGGTTGTGGAGGTCTCTGAGTTCAACAACGGATTTGAAAAGATTTCCAAATTATTAGAACATTTTCTGAAGTTTAAACTTATAATATTTCATCCCCGGATCAAGGACAGGAAACTCAGCTTCTGCTGCCCGAGCAAAAACAAGAAAACAAAGGAAAAAACAACCTGAATCCAGCTGTGAAGCACAGAGGTGGAAGTATTATGGTTTGAGGTTTTGCTGCTTCAGTGATTAAACAGAAACTGATTCAACCATGAAATCTGTGTCGTGTCATGAAGACAATCTGTCTCAGTCGAAGAGCTGACGCTGAGCTGAATCATAATGATTTTTTTAATTTAAAAAGGTCATGGGATAACATCCCGGATGAGCTTTGGGCAACACTCAGGCGTGGTGGCCGTGAAAACCGCTCAGCCGCTGCACAAACACGCTGCCCTCGCTGGCATTTTCCCACCGCCCGCTGGTTTATTCCTGTTCTGACCACGATAACTCACAGGGTGGGACGGAGACTGTGGCACTGAGTCAAAACCAAAAAAAAAAAAGGTCTTCCCCGACTCTTTATCATCCCTCACGTCTGACTCGAGGTTGAAGTGACGGCGTGAGTGAGTCTGTGGCGCCAGACTTTATGACAGTTGTTGACCTGCGGACCCCAAGTCTGTCAGAAAAACACCAACGCCACTGAAACGCCTCCATCCAGACGTCAGGTAGTCATGTTAAAAGGTACCAAAAGTTTTTAGGTCAACGTTAGACCAAAAAACGGAGACGTATGACGTAAAACTGGCTCTCTGCTTTTTTTTTTCTTTTTTTTATTTGCAGCCTGTACAAGCCACTCATTGTAGAGAATCTACTTCTGCAGCACCCATAACATAAATGCATATTTAATTTTACCACATGCTGAGCTTGTTAAGACTTAACTCTCTTCACAGTGCAAGCTCAGGTCATAACGTTAATTAAAACAATCTGTTGCAGTCCATACAACCTTATTCATGAAGCACTTTTCAAGTTTAACTGCGTCTTTAACGGACTAAAAGCAAAATTTAAAGAAATGCAAGTGAGCAAACATGCAAAATGTAAAAGATTATAATAGAAATATCAATAGAAAAAAATGCAAAGAGCAATAAAAATAATGACTAATAGAAGGAACAAAAACAAAAAAAAGTTAGAATAAAACCAAATGTTTGACATGATAAAAAAAAACCCCACCACAATATGAGCATCCCAATGTATTAATAGATGGATCATTAACTATTTCTTCTTTAGAATATTCACAGGCACTTTCTATGATGCATATATAAGCCTGTATAACACATACTCTGAGATTCACTTATCACAGATGGTGCAATCAGCCTCAGCAACAACCAGAAACAAAAGTTGCATAACTGAGCTTTCTCACGTTGAAGGCTCCTGATAATCCACTGATCAACATTAGTTTAACTTTTACTAACAAAGGTGCCAACAGTCCTGTTCAGGAAAAGTTTTAAACCCCAAAAAATAACTTTTAAACAGCTTTTACCCACAGTCTACTGGTGCATCATGGGAATGTAGCCTGCAGCTCTGGCTAATCTTTGACATATTTTCTCTAATAAGTCTCGTTTGTGTGTAAATAGTCTTGATACGGTATCTAAAAATTATAGCCAACGTCTTCAACCTTTGAATGATTGAACCTGAAGGAGTTTCCATGTCTTATAAACAGGGCTTGATTAGGGTTGCCACTCGTTCCGTAAAATACGGAATTGTCCTTTATTTGAGAAAAAAATGTTGCGTCCCATATTGAACTAATACGGGACGCGATTTGTCCCGTATTTTCATTAACGCCCCATACACACGTCACGTCTGTCACACACACATCAACACTAAATTTAACAATAATGAACAAAATAAAATACAGGAAACATTAAGGCCAGCAAAATCTTTGTGGCGGGACAACAGGACCTGCTGCGCTCTGTGCCCATATCTTTATATGTGTGTGCCAATCATCTTGTCACTCTCAGTGCCTGCCCCTCCCCACGCTGTCACGGTTGCCTAGTTACCACAGACACCGGTGCTGCGCTGCTACCCGCGCATTTAAAAAATGTCTACACCATAGGGTTGCCACCCGTCCCGTAAAATACGGAATTGTCCTTTATTTTCATGTCTGGAAGGTGGCAACCCTAGGCTTGATGCTAACTTTTTGGCTCACCAGCCACTGTGGCTAGTGTTTTTCCTCAGCCATTAGCCATTTAGTCTTTATGCTAGCCACAGTTTTGCTGTCAGTTTTTTTCTTCTTTACAATATTCTTGCATCTACATTTTAAATACAAACAATTGGTACAACTATTGTGATGTGTCATATCAAAGAATAAGTTACCAGCCAAAGTTGCTTGTGAGACAGAAATTGTTACTAGCCACAGCCAAATTTTACCAGCATTTGGCCGGTTGGCCGGTGTCAGTGTCAAGCCCTGCTTATAAAGAAGCCAAAATAACCAATGAGACTGCACGCTTCAAGAAAGAGTATGCCCCTCTTCTCCCATGTTTAGGTTAGGTCAGATACAAATGAAATAATCAGTGATTAATGCAGCAAATAGTCAATGAAATTCTGTAAATGAGGATATAACACTAGTGTCATAAACAGGTAAAGCCTCGTGTGAAGGGAAATAACTCCAGTTCCTGTTTTAAAATGCTCATTTTTTTCAATGTGCATCAGTTACTCAGTAATAATGATAATGGTTTTAAATCTGGATATGGAATTTAGGTCATCTTACTGCACAGCTTCATGTTGGTAAGAACCAACGCCATCCAACCTAGGTTACTCTAAATGAGCAAATTGGCGGCACAAGCAGGCCTGGCAGTCGGCGGAGCGTCCCCCCATGGTTCAGTTACCGCAAGTTAGCCATTTTAACTTGGCTGGCTAAGCTAACGCTACCATGTGACGCTAACTAACATCATCTTTCATCTACTCTGATCAAATGTGTCCTCATTTCAGGTGTCGCTCCTGAAATAACATCTGAAATGAGGACAGAGCGCTGCTGGAACCGAAACAAGCACTAGCGGGGCTCCGCTAGGACCCGCGTTTACGGGCTCCGGTCCACTTAGTGAGCTTGGAAGGGTCCTGAAACTATCCGCTCGACCGGAGGACTCAGCTGCTGATGAGTCAGATGCAGTCAGGCCGGCCTTGTCTGGTCAGGCCTGACGAGCAGCCTTCAACCAGGTGAAGAGACGTGGCCTCCGGACTTTAAATACACGCTTTGAAACATAGGGCTTTTCTACACACGGCTTTTATATGGCATAAACGTATAATCAAGATATTATAGCAACAGAGAGTCAAATGTCAAACTTTGCAAAAGAACAGGCTGGGTGTGACTGCAGACTGCAGAATAAGGAGGCCTGAGGTGCTTGCAAAACGAGGTGAAGGTTGCGAAACACGCGGTTGCAGAAACACGTGGAATGAGGAGAACGAGCCAACCGAGAGGGGGTTCAGCCGAGCAGTGGAGGACGTGGACCAGTGATCACGAACTACACCCTGCTTTCAGATGTTATGATTGTAATCAGCTATTCCCAAACTTCAGAACACCAAGGGCCAATTTGAAATGTGAAAAATCTCTGCGGTCCACCCAAACCTTTAAACACCACTTTGATCAACAATCAAGACTAAAAGCTACATTCCAGTATTAATGTAAGGGGTCAGCAAATAAGGTGTCACTTGTCATGTTAGGTTAAGATGACAGTAGAATAACACTCAATAGGTTTGTTTTATTATTTCTAAATATTTTTAAATCATGTCATAAATATTTTAGAGTAATTAACAACATATTTTAAAAAATCGAGGATTTAAAACATACGTATTTGTTTAATTTTAATGACCTCTCACGGCCCACCTGCAGTACCACGACGGCCCACCAGGAGGCCGCAGCCCACACTTTGGGAATCACTGATTGTAATAGTATAATGACAACTGGGCGAGGCACAGACAGCTGTCAGCCTCATGAACTGACACAGTCCCTTTTACTAGTCAGGGAGAGGAAGCTGGCGCAGAGCGCTGCAACTTGTTTTTCTTGGTGTGGAGAAATAAACAAGCTGACCGGAGAGAGGTTTGCTGCTTCGTCTGTCCAAAAAACGAATACGCGTAGGATTGGTCCTGCATGGGGGTGAAGGTAACTGCTTCAGGCCGCTCTGCTTAGCTGAACCCTGGCAGAATTAACACCACAATAAGCTATATGATCTTTAAAATAAAGATGACTATGCTCTAGTAGTGTGAAAAAAATCGATTTGGCAATATATCGCCCAATATAATATCGATTTTTCAGCTCCTAATATCGATTTTTTTTGGAAAAATTCATGTATCCATGTATTAGATGCATTGTGAATATTTAAATGTGCAAAAACACAAATAATAAACAATAAATAGGTTGTTTTGAAGCAAATAGTTTTGACTCAAATTGTACTCTGAATGATCAATATCATCTGATGAACATATACAGCAACTTGATTTTTCATCTCTACTTTTAATTTTGATATTAACTGGGAAGAATATCGCAATATATCACGATATCGTGACCCAAGTATCATGATACATATCGTATTGCGAGGTCCTTGCCAATACTCACTCCTACTATGCTCTATGTAAAGACAATGCTCAGTAGCTAAAGATGACAACCAGTAACAATAGCCTGCTGTCACTCACAAGACAATGTCCCAAATTATGCATAATTATTTGTATGCCTGACTTAACGTGAATAAAATAATACAAAACTTTTAGATACAGTAAAAATATCCGTGTTTATTTTGCTGACGCATGCAGCAGCCATGCTGGACTCTGAAATCAGGATACTTGAGGATTGGAGTTGGAGTACCGACTTCGGGGGGGCGTTCCAGGTGAACTTCCAACTAGGAACTTGGAAATTCTGACTTCTGAGTACGAATGGAACGTACCATGAGTTCTTTAAGTTTGGAGTACTTTATGGGACATTGGGACCTTTATCTCCACCAGCAAATTGATATCAACAAAATCTGAACCAACTTAGATTTTAACTTGTGTTAATGTGAAAAACTTTCTTATTGACGTTAGTAAAGTGGAAGATGGACTCACAGTTTGGGTTGTAGCAGTAAACGTCCCACTTCTCACTTTTGTTCAGCCGGTATCCGTAGTCAACGATGCCAACTTTTCCAAACCCGCAGTTGGCGCCGGCCTTGACAATGGGGTACCCAACACGCCCCCTGTCAAACCATCCTGCAGCGCACACATGGAAACCTGAGGGAGAAAAGAAAACCGCCGTTGTCCTGCAGCCGTGCCACAAATGCAGCCGTGCGCTGCCAAACACGCTGGCTCCCTGTGGAGGAGGCCGGCTGGAGGAAAGCCTGCTGGCCACCACTCTGGCTTTTTGTTTTTCTTATTTGTGGAGAGGAGCTTAGACCAGAATCAACAGAGCAGATGGATGAAAGAGGGGCCTCCTGTAGGGAAGCTGGGCTCCAGCCACTGATAGGGACTCAGCCGGAGCCACCGGCTGGATTTAATCTCTGTGAGACCAGAGCGCTACGACTCTCTCCACCCAAGACGGTGTTAACAGGATCTTACAGTACACGCACGGTTGTCTACAATCCGCCACAGTCGTGCAACCACTTGTGGAAAGACATGTTTGACTCCCATTAACCCCCCCTTGTCTACACGTTAAAAGCATTCCTGAGGTTAAGACACGTCTCGCGTCACAGCGCCGTCCTGAAACCTGGCGTTTAACGTAGTTCATAGAAGACGAGATAACCACGAGCCGTCAGTCTGCATCTGGAGGAACTGACTGATTATGTGACTCCGTGATGAGATAATACCAGCTAAACAGATCAAACAGAGTCCCGGGACTTAAACCACCGCTGTGTTTGCTTTGAGAGGCTCAGGAGAGGATGACTTCATGGCCGTGCTGTCTTCTAGGAGTGACTCACGACTGCCTTGTGTGTACCTATTTGACGCGCCGCCTCCAGCTGCTCGTAGGTGGCCAGCTTCCCTCCCTCGTATTTGCAGACAGCCTTGGCCTCTTTGTACGTCAGCTGGTATCTCCCCTTGCGCGACTCCCGGTGGTAAACTCCTGCTGCTTGTTCTGTCAAAGGAGGACAGCAGAAAAAATCAAATCTGCCTGAACGTTTGGAGCCAGGCCACCTCGGACACATTTAAAGGCTCTAAACTAGGGCTGGGCAACGATTAAAATTTTTAATCGCGATTAATCGCATTATTTCCCTGATTAATCACGATTAATCACATTGTATACGAAAAATCAAATAATGAATTCAAAAGTAGTGTAAAATGCACTTTTATTCAAATGTTCTGCTGCCATATGAACTAAAGTGTCATAACATTTGTTGTTCAAACACTTTTAACATCAGCACTTGTCAGTAACACATATTTAGTGTAAATCTCATCTTAAAAAATGTTAAATAAAATAAAGCTTATTGCCACTGCCAGGGCATTAATGTCATCCTGTTTTTATAAAAAAAATAAAAAGAAGTCTACAAACAAAATCCAGCAAAATGATTGTGTCTCAGCACAATCAGAACATTAAAACAGGTCATTTCTGAGGTAACAGCAGAAACTTTTAACGGGGAGTTCAACTTGTCAGTTGTTACAAATAACCTTGTTTCTGTTGAATCCTCCGTCTGAGAGAACTTTAAAATGAAAATGTCCATGTTAAAGTTCAGTAACTTTACCAATCTGTGTATCATTCATTCTATCCATTTTCAACTGTCAGTCAAAAAAAAAAAAAGAAGTGACATTTTATTATTCAAATTTTATATTTCAATTTTAGACTTGAATAAAAAATACGAAATAAAAAAAAAATGGGCCACAGGACTGAATTTTTTTATAATCAAGGACTGGACTTTCAGTTGTCATTACACATCTGTGCCACTAGATGGAGCCACACTGCAGTAACCAGCTAGAGAACAGCAGGACAGTGAACACATGGAGCAGATCTGATGGAACATGGAGGAATGACGCGAAAGTTTTGTTGCAGTCCAGAATTTTTTTTTTTTAGACAGAATTGTCAATATTGCTACCTGAGTTGCTACCCGAACTTTAAAGTTCACAAATTTTTACCGTTCTCCATGTCTGTTTTGGCTTTTCTGCATGTTTTTCCGCCAATCATTACTTTCCAGTTCCGCAACAGTCCAGTAAACAGACTTTTCAAAACAAAAGCATGTGAGCAACATGCGTTAACGCGTGATAAAATAAATGTCGGTGTTAATAAATTAATGAGTTAACGCTATAATAACACGGTTAACTTGCCCAGCCCTGGTCTAAAGCATTGCAAGCCTACTGTATGTCAGCTCACCATTAAATTAAAATGCAAGTTGGGAGGATAAAAGCATGGAACTGGAACACAACCACCAAGACAAACTGCAAGTCTGATGATGTTGTTGGCTGTTCAGACCACCACAGCGGTGGTTAAAGGAAGCTTATACCACTCATGTATTTGTATATATAGTTGTCCAGGGAGCTACAGGGGAGGTATAGAAACGCTTAGAAACACTGAAAATGAATTCATCATCTAACGTGATCTCACCATCCTGCCAGCTCTGCAGACTTGTTCAAAAACTATATAATGTGATATACTCAGTTAGTTCCTCAACAAAGAAAGATTTAAACCAGATGAAGAGAACAATCACATGCAAAAACAGAAATTTAACCTGAAGAAAATGAAGGTAATTCATGCCATACTTACTCATCCCAGTGCTAAGATCAGTCTGGTTTTTAATTCATTACTCCTGCATCACATAGATTTGAATATATTTAGATAAATATATACCCTTTGAACCGTGTTTAAGGTCCACAAAGCATTTTGCAATGTGTTATTCAGTCACATATTCATGGACAAACCCTTTGCATTGTTTAACATGCCGGCCGGTAGAAAACATGATTAACTGGTATGGATGACGTTTTGTGTTTTTGTGGTAAAAGTGGCTTTTTTTTGATGGAGATCACTGGTCCAACAGCAGATTTAAACCTGAGCGCTGCACGCTGACTGATTTGATGTGATTTCTCGTGGAGTCCTGCGCTGGTCCTGACTTGGTTTAACGCGTGCATGACTTCAAAACTTGGCAGATGACTGCAGATTAGCCACCAGGTGGCATTTTAATCTCTCAAACCCGAACAGGTGAATGTTTTTGCTCTAACTGCACCCTCGTGCAGTCTGGCCGAGCACGCCAACCAAAGAAAAAGTTTAGAAGGAGACCATTTAAATGAATCAAAACGGAAATCAAATGCTGACGCAGTCAAGCTGGACGGACGAGTGAACTCAAACACACTCCTGTTCATTCTCATCTCTTAAAACTTAAAGACTGGAGCTCCCTGAAGTTTATGGACCAGTCAGCAGCTTGTTATTCATTTTACAACACTCAAGAGGACAAACTCATCACCCTTGATATCCCGACTGAGGCATTCATTCATGGATGATCTTGTTTGGAGATTTGGAGGAGATGAAGTCACTTCCACATGTCCACGGGCCTCGTCCAGTGCAGCCTGGTCGTAAAAACATGCCGTTTGGCACTAAACCGCTGGACTGCTGTCCAGTTTTAGAAATCCCTGCTACACTGGTAAGTATTTAAAGAACTTCAGCGACACACACACACAAAAAAAAAAAAAAATAGAGAGAACCTGAGTGAAATAAACTCCAGATCATGCAGTTATCCCAACAAGAAACAGAGCACAGTGAAGCTTCTTGGCTGAAAATGAGATGTGAATATTTACCCAGCCATATTGAATTATGAAATATCCCGTTCTTGTAGCCCCACGCCTGCGCCTCCTTCAGAAAGAAGCCAAGAACCCAGAGGAGAGTCCACACATGCATCCTACGGCCGTCGGTGCGCAGCTGCTCACTGCAGATGTTTCCAGCTGCTTTGTGCTCTGCTGCTGCACTGCTGCTTTATATGCAGGAGAGGCGGGAAGAGTCCAGCACAGTCAGACGCTTCGGTGAAACCACTGCTTTGTCACTGCTTACTTCTCCAGGGTGTTGATCTGTTGTTTATGGAGGGAACTTTTACATCAGATGTTTCCACACCTTTTATTGCACAGTTGAGTTCCCAGAGTTCAAACTGATACAATCACTCTTTTATGCTACGTAAGTTGAAAAGACTGCCCTTACCAGGTTTAAAAACAATGTATAGTATTCACCAAATCAGCTTCTATTTGACTAAAGTAAGACAAACTGTTGAAGCAGTGTGTGGAGTTGCGTGAAGAGACAAGCCAAGTTTATCTGCAGAGCACATTTCATACACAAAGGCAAGTCAAAGGGCTTTACAAAGGCAGTAACATGAAAGAAAGATAAAATAAAGTATAGATAAGTAAAAACAGCGCAGTGAACTTAGACCAGACAAAGACTTGTGAATAGTAGCAGCTTTTTTAGTTGAACTTCAAACGTGTCTGGAGGTGAGGCACATTTATTATCAATAGGAAGTTTATTCCATCTGTGTACAGCAGAGTAGATAAATGTATTATCACTCTGTTTGGTTCTGACTGGAGGTTCAACCAGCTGACTGCCTTACTTTAAGATCTCAGAGCTCTCTACTGGTTTATATTTTACAAGGAGATCAGAAATATATTATGGCCCCATATTATTCACTGATGTGTAAACTAAAGCCTGATTTATACTCGGGAGTCAGGTCGACGCAGAGATGCCCCCCCCCCCACCCTACGCAGATACTCCGGTGCACCTACCCAAAATTGTAGGTCGACGCAGACAGTGGTCAGTGGAGAGGAGAGAAAGGAGGCCTCTGATTGGTCAATTCTACATCCGGATAGAAAAGAGCGCATCATCGAAGAAATGAGGAAGTACCCACATCTGTACGATTCTGGTTCTCCACACTACAAAGACAGCACATATTCTAGTAATTCATGGAGGGAGATAGCGATGAATGTGGTTCTGGATACGGCCGAGACATTGAGGAAGTGGAAAAACGCAAGAGATAAGTTTAGTAAGTTTAGCTAGCTCGCGATTGTCCCTCTTGCGTTGTGGCGGAATAACATAGCGCAGAGCGCACTTCAAAAGTGAGCATATAAATCAAAAGTGACCGCGGCATCTCTGCAACAAGCTGACGGCCACACATTGCCACAAGAGTATACACGGCCCTTACCAACATCCTTAAAGTGTCTTCTGTAGCTTATGACCTAGCTGCATTGGACATGGGTTAGGGTTAGGGTTAGACCCGTGGACATGTGGAAGTGACTTCATCTCCCCAGATCTCCAGACAAGATCATCCATGAATGAATGCCACAGTCAGGATATCAAGAGTGATGAGTTTGTCCTCTTGACGTTTGTTGTGCTGTTTTTCCCCTTTTTTTTTCTTTTTTTCTCAGTGCTGCTACCTGCATCTGTTCATGTAGTCATTTCATTCAGTCATTTGTGTGCTCTCCTCTCTCTGTCCTACATCCTCTGTCTTTCCTGTCTCCCCTCTCTTTTTCTTTCTTTACCCAGCTGGCCTTCAGCAGGAAGGTCCCCCCATATGATCCAGGTCCTGCTCAAGGTTTCTTCCTCTTAAAGTGGAGTTTTTTTCTTGCCACTGTTTGGCTTAAAGGTTTTTTTCTCCACTGTCTTTTTTTTTTTTTTTACCTGCCATTATCCTTGTTTAAGATTTCAATATTATAATTCTAGTTAATATATCAGGGGTCATGATCTGGGTCTCTGTAAAGCACCTAGAGACAATTGACATTGTAACAGACGCTATACAAATAAAATTGAATTGAATTGAATTGAATTGAATTGAATTGAGTGTTGCAAACTGGGAGCTGGTGTGAAGATCTCAGAACAGCAGTCATGTGCTCGGTTTTCCTGGTTCTTGTTAGAACTCTAGGCAGCAAGTGTTATGGATGAGCTGAAAACTGTCTGATCATCTTTTTCGGATGACAAAAGACAGAAGACAGTTACAGTATTCACGTCTGCTGGAGATGAAGGCTGGATGAGCTTCTCTAAATCTACTCTGGTCATCAGATATCTGACTCTTGATACTTATTTGAGGTTGTAAAAAGCTGTTTCAGTTCCAGCCTTGATGTGGCTGCTGAAGCTCAGCTCTCCAAGACTTCTAAAACCTGGTTTTTGTCTTGATGAAAGAGTCAAATAAATCTGAGTGTCATCTGCACAGCTGTGGTCAGCAACATTGTTGTCATGTATGATCTGTCCCAGTAGAAGCATGTAGAGGTTGAATCACAGTGGTCCAATAATTGACCCCTGAGGGACTCCACAGGTCACGTGAGTGAGTTCAGATTTGTTCTCACCCATGGACACAACAAAGCTCCTGCCTTGAAGTTGATCTGAACCAACTGAGAACTGGGAGTGATGACAACACCTAGTTTTTCAGTTTGTCAAGTAGGATTTTTTTGTCCACAGTACCAAAGGCTGAACTAAGCCCCAGCAGGACCAGAATGGATGATTCACCTGAATCAGTGTTCAGGTAAATGTAATTTAAGACCTTGATTGGTGCTGCCTCAGTGCTGTGATCTTGTCTGAAGCCTGACTGAAATCTGTGTAAAAGACTGCATTTGGTTTGGCTTTGGTGTGCCTGATTGGTTTGGTTAGTGGGATTTTTTTCCTGCCCTTGTGGCATTTTTGTTTTTCACAAAAAAAGACTTGTGGGATACTTCTCCCTCTCAGTCTCCTGCATTTAGATTCAATAGATTAGGTAAACCTTTATTAATACCTTGGGCAAGTTCTCCTTCAGGAAATTAGGGATTCTCCCACCGTAATGTACCAGGGAGGGTTATAGAGTAATTTCTAGACAATTTAGACTCCAACATTGGAGTCCTCACAATGTTGAGGCATCTTCACAGAACTAGACGTAGACATCCCAGCGACTTCGCCCCATGGTCCAACTATGGTCAGAATGACTGTGAAAACCCAAGAGCTACAGCTCAGACTCTACTGGTCTCAGTTAGCATGTCAAACATTAGTTCATCATGATAGCATGATTAGAAAAAGACAGAACAAGTACGGCTTGTTTGGAAGGGTTGCCAGGAGAAAACCTTCTCTCTCTAAAAAGTGCGTGTCAGCATGTTTTAGACTTACGAAGCTGCATCTGAACAAACCACGAGTCATCTGAAATGAGACCCTTTGGACAGACAAGACTAAAGTCAAGATGTTTTCTATAATGCACAGCATCATGATTGGAGAAAACCAAACTCAGCATGTCAGTAGCTATAATCTGCTGAAAGAACGCAGCAGCTCACTGCTCGCTATTCCCGGTGCGTACGTGTAGTTTCGCTTGGAAACACTGCCGCATGTTGGGCAGAGTTTATCGACGGTCGTCAGGATCTTCTGAGCTTGGGATCACAATGTGGGAGGTATCATGTTGGAATATCACCACTTTGACAACGTTCCTGAAGGACATAGCCAGGACTCCGGGGTCTCTGTGGATGGTTTCTACCACAGGGCAACAGCCCTAATCAACACGTACATATGACCAAGTGGGTCACGTATGTGCCATGTGTACTGGTAGCTTCGTCCAGTTTCGTTGTACTATAGTTGTATTCGTTGTACACAGTATGATTGTGTAATGTAAATGAAGAATTTATCTGTCTTTTGGGTGTCAGGCACGGTGGTGGAGGGGTGATGATTATTGTCATGGTTTTGATCCGTGTGTTTTTTTTAGTCTTGTTCACATCTCCTATTTGGTTAAGTTTTAGTCTTGTTTCCTTGTGCTCCTTTGATTATATACTCCTGTGTGTGTAGTTGATTTGTTTCACTTCATAGATCGAGGGATGGATAGACACATGGAACTTTATTGATTCCCAGCTGAGAGAAATTCAAGACTTCCTGCCGCATTTTGAAAGTGTTTCTCTCTTATGTGCAGTATCTGGTTTTACTTTCCCTATTGGTCATTTCTGTCCTAACTATCCCCACCTGTTCCTTATCTGCACCTGAATGTTTGCCTGCATATGTGTGGGTGTGGGGGTTCGCCTGTTTGAGGTAAATACAACCACAGATGAGGCGGCATGGGTGAAGTGGGGCCGTGTGTTGTGAATGCCCGGTAAAAGGTTGGACCTAAACCTGACTGAAATGTTGTGGTGAGACCTCAAGAGGGATGTGCATGATGTGCACAGAGTCATGGACAGACTTGCGTAGACCTTAATGAGAATGTGATGGTGATCCATTTGGTTGGATCAGGTGTGTTGGAGCAGAGAAAAATCTGAAACGCTCAGGGGAACTGAGTTGAAACAAACCCTTGCAAACTTCAATAACCTAAAGCAATATTGTGGGCCAAAAATCTTCCACTATGATGTAAGAGACTGAAAACCTCACAGAGAAATTATTACTTCAATTTATTCCTATAAAAGGTAGTTCTATAAGCCATGGAAACCTGAGGTGTACCCAGTTTTTCCAAACACTGCTTCAGCATTTCGTCTAAGTTTTTGTCAAGTAACTGACAGATGACCCTTGGGGTTCATCTTACCCGGACTTCTGCATCTTCCTCCGTCACACCAGCCAGCTACATGTCATCTTTCACCACATCCAGACATATCGGCCTCGATCGTACACTTCCCCTTACCCATTCACACTAGCCACTACCCGCAAATTGCGGGTTTAGGAACCTCCGCTAACCGCTAATGCAATCTTCCACTCGCTAAAGTCGCTACCCATTATGCCGACTCCTTACTCACTTTGTAGGTGTGGCAATGGGGGTGATTTTTGCCCTGATCAGACCACCCGCTACCATCCACTGCCCGCATGTTGGCACGTACAAGAGTGCGTCCAAATGGCATCAATGAGCGTCCATGTGGCCACATGTGGACGTGCACAAACGGCTCTACCTCTGGAATTAACTCTTGTATAAAAAGCCTGATTTGGCCTCAGTTGAACCCCAGAGGAAATGGCAGAGATCGTCTTAAACGGCTTGATCACCAGTTAAACAATAGACGACCAGAGCGTGTTTACTGGGAGGACACCGACTATCTGGGACTGTCAGGTAGCTGATAGAAATTGTCTGTGTAAAAATATTTATATGTATATATCAGAGCAGAGGAGGAGGAGGAAGGAAGAGGAGGAAGCTCTACAGCAGTCCCAGACGAGCTGCACATGAGAGCTGCTCTGATCTGGATGAAAAGACGCTCCATAGCGGTTAGCGGGTAGCGCAACCTGCTCTTAAAGGCAATGGCTACTGACGCACTGATTGGTTTAACAGGTGAAACGCCCTAACCACTCCTATGCATAATGTAGCGGGTAGCACAGGTGGGTTTAGACAGGTGGAAGATTGCGTCTTTTGCGGGGGAACACCCCTCCCGCTACCCGCTATCCCTAAATAGCTTTAGCAGATCTGGCGCAAGATCGTGCCCATCCTCTTTGATCTTTCCCTTTTCTCCTGTCTGGCAGCTCCATCTTCAGCATCCCTCGACCAACGTATTCACGGTCCGACGTCTTTATGTGTCCAAACCATCTCAGTCTAGCCTCTCTTCCTTTAATCCATCTCTGTCCTAGAGAAAATCTTCAACTCCACCTCTGTCTTTTGTTCAGTGCTGTCATCTCCAAGTCACAGAGAAGTAAAGAAGGATCATGTGATTTATTATCATTATTATTATGACCTTATATGTGAAACCTTAAAAATAAAAGGTGTACTTTTCTTTGTAATGACTGCACAATAACTTGCATTACTTCACTTTTTCACTAGGTGGCAGAAAAATTCCACAACGGCTTGAAAGACAGTGTGATCCATTGAATAGTGACACAAACCTCCAACGCTGGTTCTGCACATGAAGATCAGCTGCATTAGTGTCGTCAGCTGGAATCACCCACAGAAGTCTGTAAGAGTATTTGTCTCCTGGTGTTTGAAGTGAAAACACAAATCATTCACGGTTCTATGTTTGTGTCGGGTCGCTGACCACTCGCTGGGGGATTTTTAAATTATTTTTTTTCCATAGCATCACTTTTATTAATTATTCAAACTGAAAAATATTAATCAAGACCATGATCACCAGAAACTGCTTATTGGTTAGAAAGTGATGCAAGGAGGCAGCGTTCACAGACAACTGTAAGGGTTTGCATCTGCAGCAGTTTCAGATTATTGTTAAAAGTGTCTGATAACAATATGGAAATAATCTCTACAGTGACATTTCTCTAGAATGGGAATATCTCACTCCTGTTTACCAACAGAATCATTATCGTATGATTTTTGAAATTAGCTCGAGGTTTCATTGTTATTCAGACGGTTTGTTAAAAGTGACTGTGTCTTAGTTTTTCGCTGTCATTCTGGCATCAGCTCGTCCTGTATGTGAGTAAGATGACCATCTGGTGTTTGTATGCAAGCTTGGATTAAATTCACTTTGCAGCCCTGTTGTTTGCTGAGTGTATTATTTAATTGGTGTTTAACTGCCTCACTGAAAATCATTACATTACAGGTAAAATAACAATTAAAAAAAGAGACTACAGGTGAGAGGTCATGTGATGAATTATTATGTAGTGAAACTATTGCTTGAAGACAAGAGGGACTTACTCCCATCCTTGTCACGGGAGTAATATTAAATTTAGATGGTAACAGGAAAGAAAAAACAGAACAAAAAGCAACTAGAAAAGCGCAACAATTAGCGAAAATTTGAAAGTGATCCAGAATCCAGGATTTCTTCCAGATCACACCCAAAATAAAATAAGTTCTTCCTTTTCACATTTCTGACAACTCCTGAAAATGTCATCAAAATCCATCCATTACTTTTTGAGTTATCTTGAACACCGACAAACAAACAGACAGACAAACAGATAAACGCCAGCAAAAACATAACCTCCTTTGCGGAAGTAATAATGTTGCTTCCTTCCTTGTCTGTCACAAATATTTGAAAATAGCACATTAAAACAAAAGAAAAACCTTGCTTACTTCCATTTTCCTCTTCATCGTTTTCTCTAGTAGATGTTCTTCCGCGGATCAATGTGGGGGCAAGTGGGCGGAGTCAAATGTTGAGCTCCGCTCATGTTGAGGCACGCCCTCATGCCAGAAAACAACTTGTTAACTTTTGGTAATTTTGGTAGTTGCTGACCTGAATTGATATTTGCAGTATTTTCCCACATGTTACACATAAAAAATAGAAAATAGAAAAGACTGAAAGAACGACTAGCAAACGAGGAGACATGGGAATTTACATTAAACCCGTGAATGGTGCATGCGGCACAGCCGGCTTGTGAGAACAGAGAACATGGTGGCGATTGTATGGAACTGCGTTAAAGTTTCAGAAGAAGATAGTTCGCTGGTTATTTGTGACAAATGCTCCATGCGAAGGAGGGAAAAATAACACAAGCTTTAATACATCAAACCTGATCAGCCACCTGAAAAATAACCATCGCTTCCATGGAGTTTTGAAATCGTATGAGGATGCCTGGGCAGCTAAAGACGCTAACGTGAGCAAGCCAGCAGCAAAGAAGCCATTGGGACTTACAAAGATCAGCGAGGCTATTTTCAGTTTGTTTACACAGACAAGTCTAAAATGTGTCAGTACATTATGCACTGTGCATTATTTTTTTTATTGTCAATGAGGAATGCACTTTTTCAGTTTGTAATTCTGATGCATGTATTTCCATCAGTTCAAGGACGCTTTTTTTATTTTCATATCAGAAGTCAAAAATAAATATCTTTTCATTTAAAGAGTCAAAACAGTTTTTGGTTTTGTTCATGGTATTGATGTAATGATCCTAGGACAGTGGTTCAGTGTTTGGAGGAACTGAACCCCACCAGTTTAATATGCACATTCACCAAACCCTTCTTTATTGAAAATAAAAAAAATTTTTTTTTTTCAAATTCAAGACATAGGCATATGTTTTATTGGTTCACAAAATGAACCGTGCATTAACATCACTGTGTTTAAAGAACAAAGCCAATAGAATGCATGAATTACACACCTTAATTATTACTCCATATTGAACATAGTCATCCGAGCACTTTCTTTTTTTGCTTGACATAGTATGGATTAAAATATTAAAGAAATCACACAATGTACCATTATGACAGTCATAAGTCGACTACTGAGCGCACCAAATTTCCTGCAGCACAGAAAGGCCAAGAAATGTAACGTGATCACCTGTAGCCAGTGATGGGCAAGTGGGGCGTGTCATCATGAATCATATGAGTCAGGTGAGTGTCTAGACCTCTGCTGAATACCTGAGACTGACTCTCAGAAACCTTAGGGTTCGATTGAACCCAGGTTAAGAACCACTGTCTTGTCTTAGGTATACGGTTATCGGTATCGGGCTTTAAGAGCTGGAAGTTATCATTATTGGTATCGGTTTTACAAAACACTTATCGTGCATCCCCAATTGGTTGAGCGACTTCTGTTACTGCGATAGACTGGTGACTCCTACAGGATGTATCCCCTCTCTTTTTTATTTATAAAAATGAAAACCAAAAACTTAACTGAGGACTCCAAAACAAACAGAAAGACAGCAGGGCAAGAACACAAGGGAGAGGAAGGAGCCAGGATCACAGGAAGACAGACGGCAGAAACCCACAGACTGACCCAGAGGGGAAAACTACAGACGAACCAGCCAGGAAGACCGGAAAAGATGAGACTGAAACTAGAAAAGCACCTGGAGAGCGCAGACCTCCGCCAAGCACGACAGTTCTCCCATATAGGGATTTACAGATTGCGATAAAATCCTCCTTCTGGATCGGATCCGGATCAGCCTTTGAAGTTTGATAGAGGTTCCCATTGTCAATCCCTGAGTCAAATTTCATGAGTATTGGGCAATAATTAACGGAGATTTTGAGAAACAACGTTTTTAGCCCCATTGACTGCAATGTTATCGAAAATTTGAAAATGAATCCAGAATCCAGGATTTCTTCTGGATCACAGCCAAAATGACAGACAGACAGACAGATAAACGCCGGCAAAATCATAACCTCCTTGGCGGAGGTAATAACCCAGGGAACAAACATGAGACAGGTGCAAACAATCAAGGAGATGAGCAGAAGGAAGTAAACCAGAACACAACAAGGACAAGACAGAGCTTCAGGATAAAGCAGGATATAAGGAACAGAAGACAAGCAAACCAAACCAAGAGAACTAAGAAGAAAACCCAGAAAACAAGACATGCCCAACCCAACCATAATACTCCCAATGCTATTGAATAAGTATTGAAAAGCACGAATCAGTGCTGTGCTCTGGTTACATCTGAAAAATAAAATCATGGTGTAAATACTTTAAAATACTCTTTTAAATGACTGTTGAATTAATGAGTCTTGCGTCAATCATTTGACAATCTTCTTCAACATCCAGCTTCTGCCTGATGATGGTCATATTCTGCCTAAGTATCTGAAATATGATCACGAGTGATTGTTAAGGAGTTTACAGATGTGGAAACCTGAAAATAAAGTGCTTCATAGAAGTTTATTAGTTGATTGTAACTGGCCACGGTGATCTAGAACCACCTTGGTGTCCTAGCGTATCCTGGCTTGAGACTTGACAGATCTTGCCAGACCTCGCCAGACCTCGTCAGATCTTATCAGACTTTGCCAGATCTCCCCAGACCTCACCAGATGTCGTCAGACCTTGTCAGATCTTACCAGACCTCGCCAGACCTCGTCAGACCCCGTCAGACCTCATCAGAACTCGCCTGACCTCGCCAGACCTCGCCAGACCTCACCAGACCTCGCCAGACCTCACCAGACCTCGCCAGACCTCGCCAGACCTCGCCAGACCTCACCAGACCTCACCAGACCTCGTCAGATCTTACCAGACCTCGTCAGATCCTACCAGACTTCGCCAGATCTCCCCAGACCTCGCCAGATCTCGCCAGATGTCGTCAGACTCCGTCAGATCTTACCAGACCTCGCCAGACCTCGTTAGACCTCGTCAGACCTCATCAGAGCTCATCAGACCTCGTCAGATCTCACCAGACCTCGCCAGACCTCGTCAGATCTCACCAGACCTCGCCAGACCTCGCCAGACATCACCAGACCTCACCAGATCTCACCAGATCTTGCCAGACCTCGCCAGATCTCGCCAGACCTCACCAGACCTAGCCAGATCTCACCAGACCTCGCCAGATCTCGCCAGACCTCGCCAGACCTCACCAGACCTAGCCAGATCTCACCAGACCTCCCCTGACCTCGCCAGACCTCGTCAGACCTCCCCAGACCTCGCCAGACCTTGTCAGATCTTACCAGACCTCGTCAGACCTCCCCAGACCTCGCCAGACCTTGTCAGATCTTACCAGACCTCGTCAGACCTCCCCAGACCTCGCCAGACCTTGTCAGATCTTACCAGACCTCGTCAGACCTCCCCAGACCTCGCCAGACCTTGTCAGATCTTACCAGACCTCCCCAGACCTCGCCAGACCTTGTCAGATCTTACCAGACCTCGTCAGACCTCCCCAGACCTCGCCAGACCTTGTCAGATCTTACCAGACCTCGCCAGACCTCACCAGACCTCGCCAGACCTCGTCAGATCTTACCAGACCTCGTCAGATCCTACCAGACTTCGCCAGATCTCCCCAGACCTCGCCAGATCTCGCCAGATGTCGTCAGACTCCGTCAGATCTTACCAGATCTTACCAGACCTCGCCAGACCTCGTTAGACCTCGTCAGACCTCATCAGAGCTCATCAGACCTCGCCAGACCTCACCAGACCTCACCAGACCTAGCCAAATCTCACCAGACCTCGCCAGATCTCGCCAGACCTCGCCAGACCTCACCAGACCTAGCCAGATCTCACCAGACCTCCCCTGACCTCGCCAGACCTCGTCAGACCTCCCCAGACCTCGCCAGACCTTGTCAGATCTTACCAGACCTCGTCAGACCTCGCCAGACCTCGCCAGACCTTGTCAGATCTTACCAGACCTCGTCAGACCTCCCCAGACCTCGCCAGACCTTGTCAGATCTTACCAGACCTCGCCAGACCTCGCCAGACCTCGCCAGTACACTTGTCTCACTCAGTGGTATAGATTCAGTTTTAAAAACCAATCCATCTGATTGCACTCAACCAACAGTTTCATTACAATTTGCTGCTGGAAAAGAAAAAGCCCTCTTACATTTGATCAGGAAGAGATCACTCCATCTGTAACGGCCAGCGTTTACTTGGCTGTTGTCATGGATCAGACAATTCCCTGCATTCAGAACTATTCTGAGACTCTGGAAAACTGATAAAGTCCCACTTAGAAAGACGTCGGTAAAGAAATGATCTTATGGGGCTGCTGCAGAGACTGATAACATGGGAACATCCCCTGGAGATACTTCTGGACGGGTAGACTGGAGATCATCCCTGGTGTCCTGTTCAACTACACCACATTGTTGTTCCAGTCACCAACGTCTGAATAAATGTGTAAATCTGGGAATCAGATTGGCCTGAAAAAGGTTAAAATAAGAGACAAGTTTGCTTCAGCTTCATTTCATTCACAAAAACTGAAACTAACTGCTGCTTATTTCAGCGTGATACTTCAGTTATGTCGACGTTCTCCTGCCTTCCCCTCTATTTCTGCTCACGTTTAAGTTGTTTCTACATTCATTGCCATCAGGACAGACATGATGTCAGCGGTGTAAATGTTTTAGTAAACCTTTATTGCGGCGTACACATCATACAGGCGACTCCGTCCAGGCAGAACTGCTCACCCTGCTGCAGTTGGAGGACACATGGAAATGATGATGAATCGTTCATTAAAATCTGACTGTAATATACAGTATTTCACAATGACGCCGTCTGACACTGACTTTCCGTGTGTGGGTTTGATTGGGCGAGGTCCTCAGAGAGTTAAGATGGCAGAGGTCATTTCCTCCCAGATCTGGAACCACTTCAGTGGAGTGTGTGTGTGCGTGTGTTTGTGTGTATCTTTACTAGAGGTGAAAGTAAATGTAATTTCTTGCCAGAACTACGACAACCATTAAAAAAAAAAAAAGAAAGAAAGAAAGAAAGGAAACAGAAAAGGCTTCAGTATTAATTCCAGGCTAACCCTGAAAACATGTTTTACTTTCAACAATGTCAAGTATTTCTAGTTCATTTCTACCACTTTAATTTTTTTGGTTTTTTTGTCTGAGCAGCTTTGTGATTTTGTAATAATCTCATGAACAGCTTCTCTGTTCATGAAATACTGAACAGAGAAGGAAGGAAAACAACACAAAAACTTAAAGGACATTGTAGAAAGAACAAAGTAAATGTGATAAACCTATTCATGCTGCATTGAGAGCTTTTTCTGTCTTTTATTATGATGTTTAAGTAATTGTTTTTTCTAAATCCTGATCCTGAATGAATCCATAGACTGTAAAAAAAGAACTGGACAAACCTCCTATGATGTCACCCTAAAGCAGTCCTCGAATAGTGGGGTCGTCCAGTCACTGGGAGGTTGGCGGTTCGATCCCGGCTCCAACTGTCCACATGCCAAAGTGTCCTTGGGCAAGACACTGAACCTGAACTTGGCCCCAGTGGGTTGGCAGCACCTTGCATGGTAGCTGCTGCCCACTGGTGTATGAATGTGAGTGTGAATGGGTGAATGAGAGGCCATTGTAAACCGCTTCGAGGTATAAAGCGGTATATTAGTGCAGTCCATTTACCATTTATGGTGGGGGGGGTGACCCCAGGAGCTTGCTTTTTTTTGTCGTACTGGAATGAAGTGTAATTTCATATATAGTCCAGTAGGTGGCAGTGGTGCTCTCGTTGTCCCAGTGTGTGCAGGGAGTATTAGCTATATTGTGTCGGGTTTTTTCGCACAGACACAGCACAGAGCAGGAGATATGAAGTGAACAAACCGTCAAGAGACACCACGGAAAAATATTTAACAGGGATGAAAAGAAAGGAGGAGAGAGACGGAATAATGAGACAAACGAAAGTCAACAGAAAGTTGAGACGAGGAAATATGACGATGCTGATGTAGCGCTTGGCTTCACTGTGACTATGGTGGGATTGATGCACTTTAACTCTTTACAGACTAAAAAACAATGTTAAAGTTATTCTTTGTGACAATTTGATCTATGTCTTTCTTTTTTGTTTACCTTAATGTTAATAAGTGTACAGAGTTATGCAGAGGTGTACTTATAACAGTTTTATAGACAAATGATACCCAAATACTGATGAGCTCTATTGAAGCCCCGTTTCTTTGAACTGCGGAGAGCCATGTTGCAGGTCTGGGAGCCGGCAGGAACAAGCGTTACCTTCTATTCATTATGATCAAATCTGTTACTCCATTAATCCACTGATACTCATTTTGTGACGTTGCCACCGAAGCAGCTTTTGGAAGGAGAAATTTCAGATTTAAGGACGGGTGGAAGTCTGACAGACCGGTACTCTTGAAGGCTGGACAGTCCCCCGGGGCGTAGCCACTGAGGGACTCCTCGGGCCAGACAGGGCAGAGGCCCGCGGCAGAGGTCTGCGGTGGGGCTTCACGTCTCAAATGTCTTTTGGTGTCAACATTTTGAAACTACGCAGCCCTGCAGTCTCCGTGGCTTCATCATAGCTGGGTCTCAGCTATCCGAGAGTGTTTCTCTGCTAGAGGGCTGGCTGTGATTGAGGACATAGCCAGGATGAAGCTCTGGGGAACTGCAAGGCTGTCTGCTTGTTGTTAAAATAAGCTTCATCCTTGGACCCTTGAATCAAAAGACCACACCCATAATTATACATAAACTTGTTGCTTTCTAGGATTTTATCTAATCTGGCATAATAATTCTTGAAGGATGCTGGATACTCAAGCTGAAGCTATCATCATCCTGGTAGGAGCAGATGCTCACTCCTCATTAGACATGCTCACTTTAAACAGGCGTAATGTAAAATCTAATCACAACATGGTGGTTCGGACATAATCTGAAACAACGTAGAAGCAGTTAGGAAGCTCACAACTTGATCTGTAACTTGACGTATTGTTGGTAGATCTGTTCCCTTGTTCAAAGTGCTACTGTGACTGGTTTTGAGAAGGACTCTCAAAGGTTTGAATTAGGCCAACTGGACTCCTTTTTTCTTTGTTCTAACAGACGTTTCACCATCAGAAGCCTTCTGAAGGTAAAACGTCTTTGTGGATTGATAACTGAGAGTCGACACCAACGTTCTGGAGAGGAGCTGCTGTCTTCTTCCGCACCACTCTGGCCTACTTTCGCCCGGACTTAAGACCTGTACTAGCTGTACTAGCTGTACTAGCGTAATGATGGTTGTGGGTCGCCCTGGAAGGGTTCGAGGACAACGCTTAGCTAAGCTGTGCTGATGCTAACCATGCTTCAGCTGAATGCTGCAGTCATTTCTGATGTCACCACCAAGACAGCTTTTGAAATGTGCTCCTCTGGCATGGCTCCGCTGAAGGCCCCAGGAGCCAGGAGCCAGGAGCCCAGGAGCCAGGAGCCCAGGAGCCCAGAAGCCAGGAGCCCAGGAGCCAGGAGCCAGGAGCCCAGAAGCCAGGAGCCAGGAGCCCAGGAGCCAGGGTAGATTCTTTAAGGATCTTTACAAGCACTGGGATGTATAGTCACTCGATCACTCCCCTGTGACTCACAGGTTACCCGCAGGTTACTCCAACGGGCCAAACCCCACCATTGGCCCGACCCTCCATTAGAGTCTTTTGTCTCCTGTAAATCGCGTACCTGGTTTTGGTCACATGTATCAAGCTGCAAATGGTTGTGAAACCATCTGGGTAGGAGATTCAAGGCTTCACTGTAGATGTGTGACAGGTCAAATCTAAGTCCATAAGCTGTCTGTTGTACTTTTAAAGCTGACTTCTTCCTTTTTTTTAGGTCATTTGTTTAAAAAGCAGTAATCTGACAACATGTGAGGCTCCTTCGGTGGACACTCAGCAGCAATCAGGTAATCAGGTTAATGTTTTTACCTTCAGACTCTAAAAACTTTAGGCATTAGATGCATAAAACTCTATTGTTTCAGGACTAAAATGGTGGGTCACGCAGTGACGGAAATGTGCAGGATCATTTTTCTGCAGACATGGAAACATGCGTCGTTTACCATTGAGGCATGTGGATCTTCCCATCTTCACACACAAACGAATGCAGACACTCCCCTGACTAGTCATTTGCTTATTAAACACAGTTTCTACCCAGACTAAACAGATATGAGAATAAAAATAACAGCAAGAAGGAAGTGTGGTTTCACAGTGAATGTGAATCCGGGACACTCATCAGAGAAGGGGAAGTGAACTGAAAACAGCGACAAAAGTCACCAACTTTCTAACTCCAGAGCAAGATGGTATGAAAGAGGTGAAAGTATCAGGTGTTGGCGAGGATGACCAGCAGCTCCCGCTTCAAACCAGATGAACACTCTACAATGGGTTTCTCGTTGACACAAACAGTCACACAGCGTTTCTTATTCCATATCTGCAGTCTACAGACAACAACAGGCGCTGTTTGGCCCATAACGATGTTAATGACAATATTTCCCTTTCAAAGAACTGGTGGCCTTTTCTATTTGTTTGATTGGTGATGAGGCTCCAGAATTCATCATTTGAAAAAGGGATGAAATCAATGGGCTCAGAATTTGTCAGATCGTCTCCTCAATAACCAACAGACTTATCAAAATTTAGGCTCCACTTTTAATACTCTTCCTCTTCTCTCAAGAACTCTCAGCCATCATCATCATCACCGTGATTTCCGGTGTGCCATTAGCGGTGTATTTTTCCTGCTGCTTCTCCCGCGTTGCCAGGAGAACCGCGGTTGTTTTCATCCTGATACATTTTTCCATATTTGCGGTGTTATGAGCCCCCCCCCCCCCCCCCCCCCCGACACCTCGACCTGCTTGGTGATGCAGAATGTTTCCACCCCGGCCACGCTGAGGTGAAGCATCTGATATACAGTGTGTTGATTGTAGACTATGGCGCGCGGACTCGCTGTCACTACTAATGTCAGTTTCTGCTTCACTGGACAACTGCATGTCTTCCTCCTCGGAATCGGAGTTAGCCAGAACCTGACAAAGTACTTCGTGGACGGTAAACCAACCTCTTGGCATCGTGAGTAAATGAAAAAACACTCTTTCGCTCTGTTCTGCTCTCGCTACGCTCAGCACTACTACCACTGATTCGTCGTGCATCCCTGCGCCAGAGGGTGTTTTACAAACTCATTTTACGCTAAAACCTTGAATAGCAACACCTCCAAAAATGGTTCTCAGATTACAGGCACACATGTCCGCCATCTCCTGGTGAAAAGTAGTAACAAGATTCAGCATCACATTTATAGATACAGCCTGTTTTATTCAGCAATGTTGCTTGCCGCAATTTTGTGACTTTGGCGCTTAAAGGGTTATGTTTCTTGCTCATAAGAGCATATTTTTATTACTTTCTCTAATGCAGCGAGTGTCAGGTGTGCTCCCTGAGACATCAGGCCCGACCGTGAGCATGACCCCTCCCCCTGGCAGTGATTGGTTGGAGCACTGGCAGTGAAGCCTGTTGTGGTTTGGGCTGGCTGCCACCACTGTTTGTTTCCAGTTCCTGGAGCCGAGGCTGCGTGTACAGACCTTTTCTATTTTTTCTCATTGTGTACTCATGAGATGGGCAGCTAGTGAATTGTGAGGAGATATTCACTGATGAGAAACTGTGTAGAAATGCTTACCCTACCTTTAAGTCCCATCTGATCCCAGTGTTTTATCTGGGCCCTTTAATCCGTCTCCACCAGAACTGCTCCCTCGTCTTTAATTACTTACAGAACTGTTGGCTCAGCTCGGCTCGCCCAATATTTGTTCCTTCAACTGCATAAATTCAACCCTCCCTTGTTTTTTTTTGGACAGTGTCTTCAGTTATTTTTCTTTTTATTTGTGCCATAAACATTGTTCCAGAGGCAATCGTGGTAAAAATATCCAAGCTTCTTTCTTCTCTGCCCACTTTCAGGTTGAATCTTCCACCTCTCTGAAACTTCCCTAATTTCATTTCTCAGTTTCACCTAATTTCCTTCATGCAGCTGATAACAATCAGGAGTTGTAGTCATCTACGCTCTGAAAGTTTTTCATTTAACTCTACTGGACAAACGGCAGTTTGTGAGCAGGAAAACAGTGTACACTTGTGTTTTTTTTCGTGTGTGTGCGTTTGTTTCACACACGTCGATCAGTTTCTCAACTGTCCTTGTTCCACCTCTGAACGTGCAGCTAATCGGCGGAGATGTGGGAGATACGCCACATCTGGAAAGCCTTACGCACAGATCACTGCACTGTTCCTCCTGTGGTCCGTGCTTATAAGAAGCCAACCGTGTGAGAGGCTGCAGGAGAGCTGATCCAATCCTCCTCCGTTGAAAGAAAACTCACACGCTTTGATTTGTTCTATGGAATCAATAAAGCACCAAAGGCCCAACTCTGCAGGACTCTAAAGTGTTACCACCTGCTTCATTTCACCAGCAGGCAGCTCAGCTGACACATCTCAGCAGACCGAAGCAGTACGATGATCATGCTTTTGTTCCTGAAACAGTTGAATTTGATTGAATAAAACTTTTCTTTGATCTCTAAAGGGGAAATGATGTGGTTGCAAAGTAGATGACTTGGGAATATATGTAAGAAAATTTAGAAAAAATAAGTTATATGTAAATGAAGATGAGGTCAGAAGTGGTTGGATCACAGATGAACACTCTCAGCACTCAGCATCAATGGAAACTTCCATCCAACATCTGGGGTGCAGAAGCGCTCCTTCACAGTCACAAATTGCTGTGATGGCATGGCGCCCGCCGTGGCGAACGTGTTTGCGCGACCCGCTCCTGAATGCCGGCTTTTTCTTTTTTTAAGTGTGTTCTTTCTGCAGTGCATGAGTGCCACGCACTGCTTACATACAACAGACAGGCACTGCTGGCCATCGCAAACTCACACAGACATTTTTTCACGGGATTTACAGGCTTTATACCACCGGAGCTGCAACTCATTGTTCGCTCCCGCGACCGCCACCGTCACCCCCTGGAAGGCCCCGAAGCACCGAGCTCGAGGGAGCAAGCTGACTCCAGGAGAGAACTCCGCAGACGGCGACGCAAACGTGGCAAGAGAGGAGGTCTCCATGCTAGGCTAAAAGCTCGCGCTAGCCGACCACCGATACCCAGCCTCCTGCTAGCTAATGTGCGGTCTCTGGAGAACAAACTGGACGAACTAAGAGCCAGGATCACAACACAGCGGGAAGTAAGAGAGTGCTGCGCTCTTATTTTCACCGAGACCTGGCTTTCAGACAAAGTTCCAGAGTGCGCCGTCCAGCTACAGACTCACTCGGTACATCAAGGAGACCGGACCGCAGCCTCCGGAAAGACCAAAAGCGGAGGTGTGTGTGTACTTATCAACAACTCGTGGTGTGGAGATATACAGACTGTACACAAACACTGCTCACCAGATGTGGAGTTTTTACTGCTGAAATGCCGTCCCTACTATCTACCAAGGGAATTCACTGCCGTGTTTTTGGCCGCTGTTTACATCCCCCCGCAAGCCAACTCCACGGCAGCGCTCAGCAAACTCCATGACGTCATCAGCGCGTTAGAGACGGCTCACCCCGACGCTGTCTTCATCACTGCTGGAGACTTCAACCAGTGCAACTTACGGACCGTGTTCCCCAAATACTACCAACATGTCAACATCCCCACCCGTGCCAAGAACACACTGGATCATCTTTACAGCAACATACATGATGCATACAGGGCCGCACCCAGCCCCCACTTCGGACACTCAGACCACATCTCCCTATTCCTGTACCCAGCCTACAGACAAAGGCTGAAACAAACAAACCCCATCACCAAGCATGTGAAACTCTTGACCGAGGACACTGAGAACATCCTGCAGGACTGTTTTGCCCAGACAGACTGGGATGTGTTTAAAGATGCAGCCACCCAGGAGGACTCTTCTGTCAACATACAGGACTACGCTGAGTATGTGACTGGGTACAATTAGCACTTGTGTTGACAACATCTTGCCCACAATACAAGTCAGGAGGTTCCCCAATCAGAAGCCCTGGATAAACAGTCATGTATGCCACATGCTGCGTGCCCACTCTGTTGCTTTTAGATCAGGCAATGAGGCGGAGTACAAAGCCGCAAAGTACAGACTGAAGAAGGCCATCACAGCGGCCAAGAAGGAGTACAGGGAGAGGCTGGATGGCTTCTACACCACTGCTGACTCCGAGCGGATGTGGCAAGGTCTACAGCACATCACAGACTATAGGACCACCACCAGCACCACCAGCACCAACGGCAGCCTACCAGACGACCTCAACACCTTTTACACCCGCTTCGAGACCCCAGGCTACAACACAGAGAGGCGACACACAGGGACCCTCCCTCCCTCCCCCCCACCATCCGTATCATCAGACCAGGTACACAGGGCCCTGAGGAAGATCAACCCCCGCAAGGCAGCCGGACCAGACAACATCCCTGGGCGGGCCCTCAGAGCATGTGCCAACGAGCTGGCTGATGTTCTCACCTCCATCTTCAACCTTTCCCTCAGCCTGAGCATTGTTCCACGCTGCTTCAAGACCACAACCATCGTCCCCCTCCCCAAGAAGAGCCCACCCACCTGCATGAATGACTACAGGCCAGTAGCACTCACTCCAATCATTATGAAGTGTTTCGAGAGAGTGGTGCTGACCCACATTCAGAGCAGTATACCACCACACCCTGGACCCCCTGCAGTATGCCTACCGGTCCAACAGGTCCACCTCAGATGCCGTCGCTGCTGCCCTCCATTATTCCCTCCTCCACCTGGAAAATAAAGACTCCTACATCAGGATACTCTTTATTGACTACAGCTCCGCCTTCAACACGGTCATCCCCCACAAACTCACCCACAAACTGTCTACACTTGGTCTGCACCCCACCCTCTGTGACTGGCTCCTGGACTTCCTGACTGGCAGGCCCCAGTCTGTCAGGATCGGAAATAGGACTTCAGCCAGCATCACCACAAACATTGGCACCCCTCAGGGATGCGTCCTCAGCCCCATCCTCTACACCCTGTTCACCACGACTGTGTCACCTCCGAAAAGGACAACACCATCCTGAAGTTCGCGGACGACACCGCAGTGATAGGCCGCATCACCGACGGGGACGAGGCGGCCTACAGAAGGGAGGTGGCCAGTCTGGTGTCATGGTGCGAGGACAACAACCTCACCCTCAACACAGACAAGACGAAGGAGATGATAGTGGACATGAGGAAGGAAAGGAGACTTCATCGGCCACTGTTCATCCGAGAGCTTGAAGTGGAGAGGGTGAGCAGCTTTAAATACCTGGGCGTCCACATCAGTGAGGACCTCACCTGGACATATAACACCACGCAGCTGGTCAGGAGGGCTCAACAGTGGCTGTACTTCATGAGGAGGCTGAGGAAGTTCGGCATGTCACAGAAGATCCTCTGCAACTTCTACAGCTGTATTGTTGAGAGCATCCTGACCAGCTGCATCACCGTGTGGTACGGCAGCACTACTGCGATGGACCGCAGATGCCTGCAGAGAGTGGTGAAGACTGCAGAGAAGATCACCAGGACACCACTACCCTCCCTGCAGAGCATCTACCATCACAGAGTCCGCAGTAGAGCTGCTTCCATCTTGAAGGACCCCACCCACCCCCAGCACGGACTGTTCACACTTCTGCCCTCAGGCCGGAGGTACAGAAGTGTGAAATGCAGGACTTCCAGACTGAGGAACTCCTTCTACCCAACTGCCATCAGACTCCTGAACACTTGACAGGACTTACAATTTTTCCTCATTATCTTTATTACTTTTTTAAATTTATTTTATTTCTATTTATCATTTTTTTCCCCCACGGAATACCTCACAGAATAGACTGCACACATTCCTCTGTTGCACATTTGGATTTGGACTACCTCAATAATAGACTGCACATTTGCACATATGCGCTCTACTTTACACAATATTATTATTTGTACATATGTATATACCGTCTCCTTTATGAACAAGTACTTCTGTACTACTTCTTTGCACTAGTTATACTATTTTATTTTATTTTATTTTTATTTTTTATATTAGTTTTAGATGTGTTTTGGCATTCCACGCAGGCAGCAATGTAAGAATTTCATTGTGCAAGGGAACTCGCTTTTTATCTGCACATATGACAATAAACACTTTGACAAATCAAGGATGGCTCCATTTGTTGTTAACAAGCGCTGCAGGCTCCCCTACCCCTCCTCTGTCAGCCTGTCTTTGGTCTTTTCACCTCCTCCCAGGGATGTCACACTCCTCACGATGATGGAGGCTAGAAAAATGGTCAAAAGCTCTTCATTTTTCCTCTCCCCTTTTCTCTCCAGCTCTTCATCCTTGACTTCTCCTCTTCAGCTCATCTGCATTTGAGGTCTTCGTTAAATTAGCTGGTCTTCAGCTCAATCTGCTGCTTCTGTATGTGAACAACTTTCCGTTTGCACGGATACTCATTGTACAATGTAAAGAAGCAACAGAATTACCGGTAGAAGCCTCCAGACAGAACAGAGTGGAACTATGCTCAACAGAAAAGCTCTGTAAAAAGATACAAAGAAAGACGTAGAGAGACGGAGCAGTTTTCCCAGCAGTGTTCCAGATTGATCTTTCAGGCCCAGTTTGTTTCTCTGTTTTAAGACTTGTATTTAACAGACTCATGAAAAGAGATATTTACCAGTTTTTGACTGGACACCCACTTCTCAGAAGAGGAGCCACTTCACTAAACTGTCTCCGTCTAGACAGTTTGTCTATCTGTAGACTGAAGGAGCTCTTCATCAGGGATGTTTTACAGCAGCAGACACTTCACATGAGCAACCTTAACATGTCTGAGTGTGTTTTATAACCACACCCTCAAAACTTCATTAGCTGGACTCCAGGTGTGCAAACTACTGACTCCATTTAGCTTTTCTTGAAGCGCTTAGTCACCTTCTCCTTCATCCAGAACTGTGTTTAATAAAGATGATAACCGTTTATGTGTTAGTTGCAATTTATTTCTACATTTACTTGCTCATGTAATTAACGCAACATAGTTTACCTACTTGTGGTTCAGAAGCACGAGCTTCTGGCATCAGAACAGCACCGACTTTCAGCTTGAGTTTTATTTTTTGTTGTAAGTCCAGCAGCGCCCTGGGCCGGTTCATGAAACAGTCCTCCCTGCAGAGCTGCACTACCACTTTCGCTCTGCTGCTGACCTCGAAAAACAAACTGTATCCACTCAACCGCCGTCGGCCAACGTCCTCTCACACCCAAAACCAAAGACCTCTCTATCCTCCAACATACTCCACCCTCACTGTGCACTCGTAAAACATATGCTTTTAAAATGAAGCTGCTTAGAGAACATGAGCATGCAAGGAAATCCTGCCCTCTATGATGTCATAGAGAGCCGATGTTAGAAAAAAACCCACCAGGAGGAAGCGTTCTCAGCGCTGTGAAACTGAGTAAAACTGACCTTTTTGAGCCTCTGGTCACATCATAGTGATCAATAGGGATGGGAATCTAGAACCGGTTCCTGTAGAGAACCGGTTCCGTGTGTTTCAATTCCATGGAATTGTTTGGCAGTTTATCCAGCGATTCTCTTATCGATACCAACCAGCACGAATCTCACGTAATTTATGCAAGTTACGCACAGTCAATTCCAGAAAGCACTTACGTGATTAAGTTACGTCGGTTTAGCACGCGCATTGCAGTTGTAAACAACAATGGCGCCCACCAGGTTCAAACACTCCAAAGTTTGGCTTTCACTTCACAAAGAAAGATGGCAACAAGGCAACTAGCAGTCATTGTAAAGTGGAGATAACAGCGTCGGGAGGGAACACAACTAACATGCAGAAATATTTGAACACACAACATGCGATAACGAGTGTCGTGTTTTTGACGCTTCGGACTGATGGATCTCAACCCAGCAGCAGTAGCCAAGCTAAGATCACCTCTGGTAACTCTGGTAAGTAGCTATCCCACTGCCTATGTGCTTCTTTGTAAAACACGCTATAACATTAGCGCTGTGCTATTAAACGAATGTCTTCTGCATTACATTTAGAAGATGACCGTGACGAGAGAGAGAGTCTGGCTGGTTCAGAGGCTGGAAGACATGATTATTTTTCTGCAAAAGAATTGTTAATTCTTCATAGTATTTGCAGATTTGTACTATGAACTGTTCCCTTGTATTTGATAGCATTTATCTTTCTTTATTATTATTTTTGAGTGCTTAGTGAGCTCATATATCCTTTTAAAAAGGAGATTTCTATTAGGAAAAATCTGTTAGTAAAATGTTACACATTCTTGTGTATTTGCACAGTTACATATTACAACAGTTGACACGTTATCCAGGCTTTGGGCCTCTTTTGACCTCGCTGTTGAGTTTATAAGGTCGTGAATTCTAAGTAAAAGTAATTGATGATAATAAAACTGTTAGTTCTCCTTTTTGCCCAAATTAGAATCGATAAGAGAATAAAGAATCGAACTGTTAAACAGTATCGATAATGGAATTGTAATCGGAAAAATCTTATCAATTCCCATCATTAGTGATCAATCAATCAATCAGCTTTTATTTGTAGAGCCCTTTACAACACACAAGGTGACCAAAGTGCTTTCCATTAAAATCCACATTAAAACAAAACTATTTAAGTTCAACATAACAATACAATTAAAATTGAATTAAAAATATCTCACACTATGACTGTGTATTAAAAGCCGGTCTAAATAAATAGATTTAAAGCCTGGATTTAAAAAGCCCAGAGTCAGTGATGTTGCGCATTTCTCGGGGCAGCTTATTCCAGAGTCTGGGCCCAGCAACCGAGAAGGTCCAATCACCCCAGAGTTTAGTCCTGGTTCTGGGGACCTCCAGCAAGAGCTGGTTTGAGGACTGTAAGGCTCTAGTAGGGTTCTGAACACGCACTTTTTCACATAAACAAGGAGGGGCAAGGCCATTAAGGGCTTTAAAAACAATAGATCTGATAACATTCTGATAACAGTCTAGATCAGGGGTGTCCAGCTCCAGTCCTCGAGGGCCGCTGTCCTGCATGTCTTTGATGTTTCCCTGCTTCAGCACACCTAATTCAAATGAATGGATCGTTAACTGACTTGTGCAGACCTGGATGAGGAGCTGATGACGATCCATTTATTTGAATCAGGTGTGTTGTGTCAGGGAAACCTCTAAGACATCCAGGGCAGCGGCCCTTGAGGACCGAGTTTGGACACCACTGGTCTAGATGAGTCAGAAGATAAGGAAAAACAAGATGGAAACTTTTTTCTTTTTTGACAGCTGTCTGCGTATGTATAGATGTGTATACAACTTGTGAATGGATTTATTTCACCCTTTCATAGGGTTTGTACTGCATGCATTTACCTGTGGGCTAGATCTGTCTTTTCTTTTTCCTTTTTTTTATGTGGACAAACAGAAGTAACATATTTGTTTCACATTCATGAGCGTTCCAAACCAGACCTCCAACCATCCTCTTCCATCTCATTTTCTTTGCACCAGCAGAGTGCACGTGTGGGCAGACGTCTGAATGTGCGGTTCGTTCGTTTTAAGTATGTGCTGCTTAGCGGTGCGAGTTTTGTGTGTAAATGAGTGCGTGTGATGTAATTACTGTCATCTCCGGGAGCTCTTTCTCTTCACTCTCCAGTCCCGTGTCCTTTATTCAAAGCAAACATTTGCTCATCTGCTTTTTCCAATATTTGATTGTGGGGCCCAACTGAAAATGAGGTCCCATTACATATGGGGATTGTCTGGTGCCATGTTGACCCACCGTGGTAGCCCTCTTGTGGTTGGTTCATGTTCGTTTATAAAACCACTCTAGTTCATCGTCCAAATAGACGTTGAACATCTGGGTTCTCTGGTCCAATGTCGCCACTGAGGAGGTCCAGCTTCCCAGTACAGCGCTGGAATTTCATTCATTCTGATGCAGTCTTGTGTTCACAAGTTACTAACTTTAGTTGTCAGAACTGGTCAAAAATCATCCAAGAACAACAGCTCAACTGGATCAGAAGGAAAAAGAAAAAGAGCGCATGGAAGTACGTGGAAACGCTGGACGCCCAATCTAAATCTCATTATGGAGAAAATAACGGCAATCGGTTGAATCTGCCAGTACAAGACAGTCTAATAGGATTGGACCCACGATCCAAAGGACTTTATGCCCCGAGATCTTCAGTTACATGGTTCATGCCTGAAAGAGCCCACAGTTTGGAGAAACTGAAGGCCTACCAGTCCATGGAGGCTCACAACCAGTTTGTGTGCAGCTGGCTGGAGGATCTGAGCTACGTTTGGTCAGCAGGACGCGTCGTAGCTGCAGGAACGGTGTGTTGAAATTAGTTTCATGAACCTGAGCGCGCCAAATGTTTCTTAACATTCCCAAAAAATGTTTCCTCAAACATTTATCCCAGGCCTACATGTTCCAGTGAGTCCAGAGTCACTATCAACCGTAATTTCAGGAGAAATTACGTGACGCTGGTCTCTGGTAATCTTTCCAGATTTAACTTGAGAAACGTAGAAATGCGCAGAAATGATCAGTGTTACCTTCCAGGAACTAGTCAGAACACGCTCTAGACCAGAGGTGTCAGACTCATTTTCACTGAGGGCCACATCAACATCATGGTTTCCCTTGAAGGACCAGACTGACAACATGAATGTAACAAAATACAATGTAAATCTAAATAAATTAAACTCACCTTATTATATTGTTAAATAACGGTTTCTGTATTTATTATGTATTAAAGTTTCAAATATTTAACTCATTATTATATTAAACTCAGGGTTTGTGGTTGTAAACCTGCTCTCGCACAGGTGATGTTTACAGAGTCTGTTGCCATGGTAACGGACTTTGTAAACGTCACTCAGAGTATCCATTACCATGGTAACGGACTCTGTAAACGTCACTCAGAGTATCCATTACCTTGGTTTCAGAAGCAGAAGTGGTTCTTTGTTTTTCTTGCAGGCTAAATTTAGCATACTTAGCTCCGTGTTTGTTGTCAAAATGCCGACGTAGATTAAACTCTTTCATGACTGACACCGCCTCATAACACAAAAGACATACCGTTCTTTTCACCTTGAGATACAAACTTGTATTTGTTTTCCCATCATTCATCAAACTGTCTTCCTTGTGCATCAATTTCTCTTTTCTTGGACATGTTGGGGTTAGTTTGTAGAGGTTTTTCTGAAGTCCATCAGTTCTGAAAATCGTCTTGATGTCTTGCTCATGGTGAGATACTGTTATCGTTGTGGGTAACAACGAAATGCATTGTGGGAGATGTAGTTTATTGTCAATATGCACATTAAAGCAGCGTAAGCTTATTTTAAGTCTTAAAATATTGGTTTACAAGCTCTCGAGGGCCACATTCAATGACGTGGCGGGCCACATTTGGCCCGCGGGCCTTGTGTTTCACACATGTGCTCTAGAATAATTCGTTGGAAGGAAGTCTTTGTGATTTAGTCACACGATGTTTCTCACTGACGTCTGCTGAGTTCTTCAGTATTCAATCCCTTGAATTTTAATGAGTATGTCGAAACCTTGTTTCACTGATGGATCCGATCTGTTCATGCAGCCAAAAACGACGCATGTATGTGGCATTTAATCAACTTTAACACCGATTTCAGCTTAAAAAACTTGATTTATCACAGAATGTAGGTAACAGTCTCACTAGATGCAGCATGTTTATGAGAGGCGGGAGGCTCTGAAGTTGTGACGTCACGTCTGTACCGGAGCAATTCACATGAGACCAGTGTTGGACTCACGGAGAATCCCAGACCTGGGATCTGCTGATCAGATGATTGTCACAACCTCTTCATTTCTGTGCCTGTAGAGAGGATGACATGTGAGGTTTGTAACTTCCCATCACGGCTCAGACCAGCTGCAGTGATGAGGTTCACCTCGAAGCATCACATGGGGCTTTGACGGCGCCGCTCAGACCACTGTCCCTGACCCCTTGAGTCCAGCTAAGATGTCAAGATGTGACAAATCTACCAAAGGTGTGGGGCGAACTGTTCCAAATGATCTGCAGAGGCAGGAAATCCCGAACTGTGAGCATGTGGACGTGTATTACCCAGAAATGAGGCAACATGAACTCTTCCAAGTCCAACAAATTTTTTAAGAAGCGCTTCTGTTACTCCTCAGTAACTGTGAAATTCATTCACACACACACGCACACACAAAAACCCACAACAGACCCACACAGAGAAAAGGCTGGGTGGGTGAAGGGAAGGATGAAGAAGAGAAGACAATACTGTCTTTGTTGCTTTCTTTTTTTCTCTCTAACTCTGTCAGGCTGCTCTCACTGACATCTGTGACTTAACGTGCTGGCAAGTGTCTAGGACTGCTGGTGGTGCTGGTGGTGCTGGTGGACTCACCGAGGTGGTCTATGACACATACGCACACTCATACGCACACTCATACACGAATTAAGAGCTTTTCATAATCCGTCCAGCCCCTGCTCAAATGCAGTTTCCAAAGTATTTCAACTAAACTTGACTGAATCTTGAATCTTTTTTTTTTTTAACAGAAATGAAAAATATTTAACTTATCCCCAAAGGGAAATGATCATGTCCCGGTAGTAAGAAAGGAAGGTAAGTTAGATAGAACTGACATGTTAGAGACACAGAGGTGCGTCTCCTGACTCCAGGTAATGATGCTAAACAGCAGCCGTTCCCAAACGGCCCAATTTAAAATGTTTAAAATCTCTGCGGCCCACCCAAACCTTTAACCACAGCTGTGATCAACGGACAGGACTAGAAGCTACGTTCCAATACTAATGGCAGCGGTCAACAAATAAGAGGACAGTTGTCATATTAAGATAATAGTAGAAACACACTCACTTGGCTTGTTTTATCACTTCTAAATATTTATTTAAATGATGTCATAGATATTTTACAGGATTAAATTTAGGATTTAAAACATTATGTTTGTTTCTAATGACCGCTCATGGCCCACCTGCAGTACCACGACAGCCCACCAGCAGTGTTGTACCTGAACGCGTTCATTGAACAAAAGTTCACGAACTAGTTCATATTTTGTGCGAACATGAACTGAGCGCGTTCACTTTCTCCTTCACCAGCGGGGGGCGTGAACGAGTTCATTTGGGCAGTTGTGAACGACGCTCTTTCAAAGTTCATGCACGGTCAAAACCGTTCCAGGTTTCCAGTGAACCCCATTTAAAATCCACCACAAACGAGCCTGATATGTATCTGAGGAAATCAATCAAACATGGCAACACGGCTGTCGCTGCTGTCACGCTAACAATTACATCATCAAACATTTAAAACGATCATGAAGGAAGATGAAAGCTACAGTTACCCAGAGCTGGAGGAGACCCCGACTGCTGGGGGGATTGAAATATTGAAATGGGGTGAAAAAACATTTGCACCTTAAAGACCTGTTTTTGTCTGATAATAAAGACCATTTGGCAGCAAGTTTTTCCTCATATTTTTAATATACTGTAGAGCAGTGATTCCCAAAGTGTGGGCCGCGGCCCCCTGGTGGGCTGTCGTGGGACTGCAGGTGGGCCGTGAGAGGTCATTAAAATTAAACAAATGTGATTTAAATCATTGATCTTTTTTGAATTTGTTTTTAATTACTGTAAAATATTCATCACATTATTTTAAAAGACATTAAGAAGTAATAAAACAAACCAGTTAAGTGTTATTCTACTGTCATCTTAAGTGACAAGTGTCACCTTATTTGTTGACCCCTCACATTAATATCGGATCATGGTTCCTGGTCCTGTATGTTGATCACAGTTGTGATTAAAGGTTTCGGTGGGCTGTGGAGATTTTTAACATTTCAAATTGGGTCTTGGTATTCTGAAGTTTGGGAATGGCTGCTGTAGAGAGAAGCTGAAATGGAAATGACAGTTTTACATGGTCTGTCCCTTCAATGCTGATGTGAACCCTGGTTGGTTAAGGATTCAGAATTGGACCAATAGTTTTCGACAGTTAAAATAGATAAAATAATTGCTGTTTGTGGTGGGGTAGTACCGTATATGGGCAGTGGTAATCATTTTTGACAAATAATTGCTCGCAGCAACATTAAAAAGGAATTTTTTTTTAAATAACTAAAAATGACCTATTTATTTCATTTTTTTAAATGGTGAACTGAACTAGTTCATTTTAATTTCTATTAACTTTGAACTTAACTACTTCAGGTAGAAAGTGAACTCGCCCAACACGGCCCACCAGGGGGCCGCGGCCCACACTTTGGGAATCACTGCTGCATGGTGACTACGGTGTGGTTTAGGCTGTAGCTGGAGGTGAAGTTGCAGCTCTCTGGATAATATCACATGAACCAGCAGTGAAACTGGCCCGCTGAGGCTCGTTTCTGCTGCTCTCAAGTGGCCACCAGCAGTTTGTGCAACGGTCCAGTACCAGATCTGGGTGGAGCAGCAGCCTGCATCATCTCATAAGTGGAACAAATTGAAACCGTTCAGACATTACTTGGTTTGACCTACACACGGGAGCAGTAAACACGTCATACCGTTCAGCATGTTCAGAGAGAAAATCATACATGTCATCTACGTCATGTACCGTCGTGACGTGTTCCAGTAGTCAAACAGCACCGTTGCTCATTACAAGCTCTGGTGCCTCCCAACAGACAGAAACAGATCCGTTTTGGCTGAAACAAACCCTCGTGTTTAATTGTCTAAATAATTCCGGAAAAAAAAGTAAAAACTAGATTTTTTAAAACTGATTAGGTTGATATTCAATATTTAACTCATTAAAACTCTTGCCCAAAATTGTGAACCACTCTGCATTTTTTTTTCTCGACATTTTAATGAAAATTTTGACAATGAACTTAAAATGAGGAAAAAAATAACTCGGTATCCTGTTTGTTCAATTCGTAAACACCCTTGACCCACTTTGACCCACAATCCTCCTCCAGATACCTGAACACTGAAACACACCAGATTACACACATAAAAGGGTGTTCAGTTCATTGAAAGAAGGAAAATCTATCTCAAAATTCACTTTATTCATAATTTAGCTACTAAATGTTCTGCTTAAAGTAACAATTTAAAGAAAACTTCAGCTTAACGCTGCTAGAGACCCTTTTCTCAACTTGGTGTCAATGTGTCAATATCTCAAGAAATCTCTTCAGGAGTTCCTCAAGGACCAGTCCTGGGGCCACTTGTCTTTCACCAGTTCAGTATTGTCACTGAACACCCTAAAATACCATTTATATGCAGAGGACACAAAGTTGTTTGTTTAAATGTTCTCTAATGATCTGGTTTTAATTAATCAGTAGATTATTGTAACTATGATGCCAAGAAACATTTATTTTTTGATTATTATTTTGGACGCAGATTTCAGCCATGACCTCAGCATGCAGACATCAAGAGAATAACTTTCCATCCATCCATCCATCATCCCTCCATTATCTATGCCTGTTCAGTCCTATCTAGGGGTCACGGGGATCTGCTGGAGTCTATCCCAGATCTCTCCAGGTAAAAGTCAGGGGTACACCTGGACAGGTCACCAGTCCATCACAGAGAATAACTTTCCACTGATTAAAAATAAATATCAGATCACAAAAAGTCACAATGCAGCAGCCAGACATCTTAGACACATCTGATACTGAAGTCGTTCCTCTGGCTCCCAGTTCAGCTCCCAGTTCAGTGCAGGAGCACCTACAAGTCCTCCGGAAACAGAAAAAACTACCTCACGGCTTGACCTCCTCAATTCCTCTGAGACTCTGGTGGGATGATGCAGGCAGAATAATGGAGGATTTACCTCCGTCAGTGTGACGCAGCCAGGGTTTACATGTCATATCACACACACACACACACACACACACACGCAGACGTTAATGTAGCGTCTTGGCCACCAGGTGGCAGCAGAGAACAGGATGCTGGAGACTGTGACGTCTAAAAAAGACCTGTGACATGTTGTAAACTGCTCCAAACTATTCAGAGGGCTTGAAGGTTTCATCAGAGCAGGACTCTGGGATTCACGGTTGATCACACGAATCAAGTGCAGGAGACGGAAACTTTCCTGAGGTTTTCAGCAGCATGTGAGGGTTAAGGTCTTCGTGGGAGCATCTTGGCCCACTCTGGTCTCTGGTCTCTGGAACTAAACATACTTAACAGCCATTATCAGTGCTCATCTGCAGCTTTTCTTACCACTGCTGTGGAGACACAGTAGCATCTGCTGTGATAGCAGCGAGGTGAAATGGTCCCAGTAGCTGTTTCATAATATCATTTCATAACTGGGGATGTGTCATCCTTATTGTGGCCACATGAGGGCAGCAGAGACGAGCTTTGAGCAAATGGTAGACAGTTTACTGGAGGATGCAGATTCACCCCCAAAGAGGTTTGCACTTTAAAACCAGTCAGTTTTTTACAAACCTGTCTGCTTGGCTCCGTTTCAAACCCGCCGGACCATGAGGAGGCTGAAGCTGCTTCACCTCTGCTTCACCGGTGTTAGAGGATAGTTCTGGTGCTTGTGGCTCGGTTCCAGCTCTAACAAGTGTTATGTAGGTCAGATGTGTCTCTAATGGGATGAAACCAGGCTTTAAACTGGACCACAGCAGGTGTTGAATGGTCCACTTTTAAATCTATCTACCGAAAGACACTTTTGTTGTTTGTCTTGGTGGCTAAAAGTTTTGCTGTAAAATTCACAACATGATGACTTTTTTTGTCCAAAAAATAATAATAAAAAAATTCACAAAAGTTGCAACTTTTTATTGTAAAACGGAAACGTTTGCCCTGAAATCACAAATTTGTCTTGTAAAATTGCACATCTGAAACAATCCTGACATTTTCTGGAAAAGAAAATCCTTTTTGAAGTAAAACTTTGCAGAACTGCAACTTTATTTCTCCTTTATTGAATTTTGATAATTTATAGAATAATTTATTAAATAAACATTCAACAAATAAAAAAATAACCTCTCAACATCGATCTGAGATCTGAGCAGGTCAGAAAGTTAAACGGATTAATACATTAAATCAATTTATTTATTATTATTATTTATTTATCAATTAATTATTATAATTTATTACATCTGTACTTGTATATACAGGACTGAAACTTCTTGTTCTAAAACCTAAACTTTTTGCATTTTTGTCTTATTTATCAATGTATTATAATTTAATCATTATTATAATTAAATTTATTATTTATTATTATTTAATTTAACTTTAGCAAAATTATTTATTTATCAATTTATTATTATAATTATTATTTATTATTTTATTTATTACATCTGTACTTGTATATACAGGACTGAAACTTTTTGTTCTAAAATCTAAACTTTTCTCATTTTTGTCTCATAAAATATCAACTTTTGCAAAATCGCAACTTTTGGCACAAAATTACGACTACAGTAACAACTGCATATTTTGTATAATTTTGACTTTTTGTCCAAAAACCTGGATTTTTCTTCTCTTTCTTTCTGGCAATTTGACATTTTTTGTTGTAAAACCACGACTCTTCCACAGTTATGTTTTGTTTTTTTTTCTTTTCGTAAGGTCATTTGGGATGTCGTCATGTCAACTGGCTCCTTCCTCCAAACCTTAAACGGCTGCTCAGCTCAGTTACGGGAGTTTTTGATGTCGGTACCGAAGCAAACAGGCAGCCGTGTTGACACCACTGCAGTACTTCTTCAGAACTGTTCTGGTTCCATGTGATGGTCTCTGCTCGATCTCGCGTCCCAGATTCGGCCCGGAGGCCTTCAGTTTAGAGAGCGTGTTCTGGATGCATCCAAGAGCAGCAGTTCAAGAGGGTTTTATCTGGTATCGAATGAGTCCATATTCATTAACATGTAAATCTGTATTTTCCTTCTGTTTCTGGTCTAAAATCAGCTTTGTGTTTCGCTTTTGTGATCTGGAATAAACCTTGCTTTACTTCAGGCGCATGTGGCTCAGTTATAGTTCTGGCAGTTGTTGCGTGGACCAGACGAGGACCAGGGGCCCAAAGAAAACGTAACTGTGGTCCAAGTCTGGTGGAAATGTGGCCGAGCTCAAATGTGAGATGAGGGAAACTGCAGAAGTGGGTCACGCTGAGGTCAAGCTTTCTTTGCCGTCTGGATACATTTAGCACATGTGGGCACCTAAACGCTGCCAATAATCCACCGGGCACGGGCCAAATCTACACTTTCCCTGACTCTTTGGACCACCCGTGACCCATGTGAAACCGGGCTGATGACGACTTGTTCAATGCCCAGCAGCTCCTGACCTTTGGTCCACACAACCGAGCTGTTAGACCAGGGGTGACTGAGGGCCACATCAGCATCATGGTGGCCCTCGAAGGGCCAGACTGACAGCATGAATTTAACAAAATGAAATGTAAATCTAAATAAATTAAATTACACCTTATTTTATTGTTAATAATGGTTTCTGCATTTATTATGTATTAAAGTTTCAAATATTTTACTCATTAATATATTAAACTCAGGGTTTGTGGTTGTAAACCTGCTCTGGCACAGGTGATGATTTTGTAAACGTCACTCAGAGTATCCATTACCTTGGTTTCAGAAGTGGAAGCGATTGTTTTTCTTTGAGGCTACATTTAGCATATTTAGCTCCGTGTTTGTTGGCAAAATGCCGACGTAGATTAAACTCTTTCACGACTGACACCGCCTCATAACACAAAAGACAGGTCTACTGTTTCTTCACCTTGAGGTACAAACTTGTATTTGTTTTCCCATCGTTCATGAAACTGTCTTCCTTGTGCATCAATTTCTCTTTTCTTGGACATGTTGGGGTTAGTTTGTAGAGGTTTTTCTGAAGTCCATCAGTTCTGAAAATTGTCTTAATGTCTTGCTCATGGTGAGATACTGTTACAATGAAATGCATTGTGGGAGATGTAGTTTATTATCAACATGTGCTTTAAAGTGGCATAAGCTTATTTTAAGTCTTAAAATATTGGTTTAAATTTTAAGCCAATAATGCACAAGCTCTCGAGGGCCACATACAATGACGTGGCGGGCCACATTTGGCCCACGGGCCTTGTGTTTGACACATGTGCATTAGACCCAAATGTGTCTGCTATCGTTTGTGGAAATGAGGCAAGAAGCATCCAAAGTAGTTTCAGCGTCAGACTGGACGTGTGCACGCAGCAGTCTTTCAGGCAGGCTGGAAGGCAGTTTCCCGTGCACGAGCACGTGGTCGTGCAGCCTGTAGGACACCACAAGGGTCTGTGATGCTGATTCTCCATGTCTCTCCTCACATCAAGTGCTTGTTTCGTTTCCTGCAGCGTGTACTCTCCTTTTCTGTTCCTCTGGTCAGACGTCCTGTAACAGCCCTGTAACAGCCCTGTAGCAGCCCTGTAGCAGCCCTGTAACATCCCTGTAACATCCCTGTAACAACGTGACTGCAGCGGTAGCTGCCAGGTCCTGACTGCACGGATGCAGCCTCACTTTCAACAAGCTGAACCCTCAGAGAAGAACTGAGAGCGAAAGGAGAGATGCTGAGAGCAGGAAGGAAAGCAGAGGAGATGCCACAGAGCCAAAAAAAAAAAGGAAGTGAAACATTACTGAGTTGGAGAGGTTTTCTCAGTGAAAGTAGGAAGAGGAAACACGACTTCAGCAGCCTGGTTCTGGCAGGACAGAGGAATCAGGCCCTCACAGATAGATGCACCAACTGGGATTTAAATCCTCCACAGCAGCTTTAATGCTGCTAACATACTTAGAAACTCGTCATCCACATATAAACAAGCCAGAGGTTTTTAACAGTGGAGCTGGCAGTGACATAAAAACTAAAGAGCCATAAAGCAGAATATTTTAACAGCGTTAAGCGTGTTGTCGTGCCTCGGGCCCGTGTGCAGCACAGATCAATAAAATCAGGGTTTAGTTGGGCCTGGAAAGGCTCCGAGGTGAAGCTTCCCCCCAGTTGATGGCTGTTAGTCGGGGTTAACCAGAGCTGGACTCGTTCCAGTTGGCATCTGGACTGCGGATGTTTGTGCAGATTTGATCAGAGTGAAGGTAACGGTCCTGTTAGCTCCTCTGAGAGGACCTGCTGGGTTGAAGGGCTCATGGAGAACAGTGAACACCTCCTGTAGCCCTTCTCCTTCACCATGTTGGAGAACATCACGGGCCAGCTGCACCTCTCACTAGTTTACCTGAAGGTCAGAGCGAGCGTCATGTGACCTCTTGACCGCTGTTGCACTGTTGTTGGCACCTGTGGATTCATCTGCAACTGTAGGTTGGTTTCATCATGGCTGCCGTGTCCTCAGATTAAAGCTGACACGGGTACGTTTTAAACATGTTCATGTTCAACTTCTAGTTCAGCTGCTTGATAACACCTGAAATATTTCGGTTCTTGGTCGTTTCCATGTTAAATGCAGCTAAGTCGGTCATGAGCAGGAAGGATGAACGCAGCCACATCTGCTGCAGGAACTTCCTGGCTGCACTTCGATGCTCCGAGGACCAAGCTGAAACTCTGGAGGACACCTGAAGATGCAACTAATACCACTCAAGTCTGAGAGGATTTGCAGGACAGACGGAGGTGAAGAGTAGAGGTAGAAACCAGAGCCAGCTCAGCTCCGTTGAGGAGCAGCGCCTCTGCTCTGAACATCACCGAGGCTGATCCCAGCCACCCTTTGGCCCGTCTGTACTCCATCTTTCATCCCGGTTGTGACGGCAGCTTCGTTCTTCCGGCGAACAGAAGCTGCAGGACCGTGACGCACTCAACAGGACCACCGGGCATTTTTGATTGAAGCGTGTTTATTGTGTGTAAAGTTTTACATCAACTCCGAAGGAAGGAAACAGCTAGAAAGTCACCGTACGCGGCTGTGAGTTTTAGACGACTGTGCAAAGACACACAGAGCTGGAACACTCATTTCATTTGGCACTATGTACACACCGCGTAATATTTACACCCACTCACACACACCCGCACACACACTCCAAGCCCCTGCATCGCTGGGAGACCGCCACCGTTAACAGCTGCGCCACCATGGAGACCGCCACCGTTAACAGCTGCGCCACCATGGAGACCGCCACCGTTACAGCTGCGCCACCATGGAGACCGCCACCGTTACAGCTGCGCCGCCATGGAGACCGCCACCGTTACAGCTGCGCCGCCATGGAGACCGCCACCGTTACAGCTGCGCCACCATGGAGACCGCCACCGTTACAGCTGCGCCACCATGGAGACCGCCACCGTTACAGCTGCGCCACCATGGAGACCGCCACCGTTAACAGCTGCGCCACCATGGAGACCGCCACCGTTAACAGCTGCGCCACCATGGAGACCGCCACCGTTAACAGCTGCGCCACCATGGAGACCGCCACCGTTAACAGCTGCGCCACCATGGAGACCGCCACCGTTACAGCTGCGCCACCATGGAGACCGCCACCGTTACAGCTGCGCCGCCATGGAGACCGCCACCGTTACAGCTGCGGGGCGCCCTCCTCCCCACCAGGACTCATGATGCTGGATCGTGTTAAAATAATCGATCGGCTGAGGCTCTGCTGGAACAGAGCTCTCCGCAATCATCATCAACATCTGGGAAATAAACGGTGGAAATCACATCTGTCCTCACAGACCCTCGAATGCTGACTGAAATAACGGCGCAGGCTCTAATTAAACCCAGTTTACAGCACAAAAGGATTATTTCTACGGAAAAATCAAAGTTAGGAACACAAAATCAAAATATTTCAGTGATTTAATCAGTAAGTCTAAAATGCATCTTGTAGTTACCTGAAGAAAGGAAATCACCTGGAAAATGTCCTCCTCACCCTAATAAAGCTGCTCCTGCTGTTAACTGTCTCTCAGGCATTAACCCTGCACCTTTCAGGAAAAACTGTACCTAAAGCATGAAAATAAATCTGATATTTCTCAACAAGTCCCAGCAGCTCTGTCCTCTGAGGTTCAGATGCTGGGGGACGGGTGGGGGGGCAAGGAGCCCCGCAACTCAAGTTAAGAGAAGGGAGTGCAACTGGAGCATTCAACACACTCGCACGCATTCAAACGGAAATAACTCTTAATATTCTCTGTGCAAAATGAAGATAAGACATCTACTGCTTAGTAAATATTAGTAGTACCAAATCATCGTTACAGAATCCCTCAGAAAATCGTCCTTTTTGTTTTAATAATCTGCAGTCCAGCATCCTGCTGGGCGAAGAGTTCATGCTAGAAATGCATCTTTAGTGTTTATAAAAAATATACAAATATAAGCCGGCGTCCTGCTGGTCTGTACATGGTGCTTTAACCGTCTAACTGCAGATAAACTGCACGTCCTCCGTCAGCGGCCCCCCCTCCGGACTTCCACCGTTACTACAAAAGGATCAGAGAGGGGAGTGTGTTCAGCCCGCTGCCCGCCTCGCCGTCGTCCTCTGGGGTTCTGGTTGCCGGACCGGTCCTGCCGCGCCCCGAGTCGAGGGATCAGTGGGCCCAGCCGTTGTGGGACTTCCCGAACATGCCGAAGTCCGTTTCTACGAAATGTGTGGAGACGGGCTGCTTGTAGAGAGGGTTGGAGGCCTGCAGGGGAACACAGACGGAGACAGAGCGTGACGAGGAGCCGGTTCTGGGCCGCAGGAACCTTTTCACAGTTCTTGGAGCTGCTGGGGGAAGTTCTGGGGTCATTACCAGCTCAGAGAGCTGATTTGAAATAAATGATGATTAGCTGAACATGCTTCACAAAACTGCCATCCCTTCAGAAAGCTCCTCGGTCTCTAAAACTCTCTTAAAGCTGCAGACCGCCACTACGGGGTTTCCTCCGGTGCAGAGCACGCTCCAGGGAAAAAAGATGAGTGGAATACAAAATAAAACAATACACACAGAATACAAAATGACTATCTGGGGAGTCTTTGTTCATGACAGGGGCTTGAATGGAGAGCAGCAGAAGAGAGCTGAGCCAACAGGTACGACTCTCTGATCACCTGTTGATGTTCCCACCCTCACCTACGGCCAGGAATTATGGGTAGTGACTGAAAGGAGGAATCAGAGCTGAGACTGAGTCTCCTCTGCAGGGCTGCTGGTCTCAGAGTAGAGCTGCTGCTCCTCCACACTGAGAGGAGACCTAAGAGTAAAGGAGACCTGAGAGGAGACCTAAGAGGAGACGAGACCTGAGAGGAGATCTGAGAGTAGAGGAGACCTGAGAGTAGAGGAGACCTGAGAGGAGACCTGAGAGTGGAGGACCTGAGAGTAGAGGAGACCTGAGAGTAGAAGAGACCTGAGAGCAGAGGAGACCTGAGAGGGGAGGAGACCTGAGAGATCCTGAGAGTAGAGGAGACCTGAGAGTAGAGGAGACCTGAGAGGAGACCTGAGAGCAGAGGAGACCTGAGAGCGGAGGAGACCTGAGAGGAGAGAGAGACCTGAGAGGAGAGAGAGTAGAGGAGACCTGAGAGTAGAGGAGACCTGAGAGTGGAGGAGACCTGAGAGTAGAGGAGACCTGAGAGTAGAGGAGACCTGAGAGTAGAGAGGAGACCTGAGAGTGAGAGGAGACCTGAGAGTGGAGGAGACCTGAGAGGAGACCTGAGAGTAGAGGAGACCTGAGAGTAGAGTAGAGACCTGAGAGTAGAGAGGAGACCTGAGAGCGGAGGAGACCTGAGAGCTGAGGAGACCTGAGAGGGGATGAGACCTGAGAGCAGAGGAGACCTGAGAGGAGAGGAGACCTGAGAGGAGATCTGAGAGTAGAGGAGACCTGAGAGTAGAGGAGACCTGAGAGGAGACCTGAGAGTAGAGAGAGGAGACCTGAGAGTAGAGGAGACCTGAGAGTAGAGGAGACCTGAGAGTGGAGGAGACCTGAGAGGAGATCTGAGAGTAGAGGAGACCTGAGAGTAGAGGAGACCTGAGAGTGGAGGAGACCTGAGAGTAGAGGAGACCTGAGAGTGAGAGGAGACCTGAGAGTAGAGGAGACCTGAGAGTGGAGGAGACCTGAGAGGAGACCTGAGAGTAGAGGAGACCTGAGAGTAGAGGAGACCTGAGAGAGTGAGAGGAGACCTGAGAGTAGAGGAGACCTGAGAGTAGAGGAGACCTGAGAGTAGAGGAGACCTGAGAGTAGAGGAGACCTGAGAGTGAGAGGAGACCTGAGAGGAGATCTGAGAGTAGAGGAGACCTGAGAGTAGAGGAGACCTGAGAGTGGAGGAGACCTGAGAGGAGACCTGAGAGTAGAGGAGACCTGAGAGGAGACCTGAGAGTAGAGGAGACCTGAGAGGAGACCTGAGAGGAGATCTGAGAGTAGAGGAGACCTGAGAGTGAGAGGAGAGTAGAGGAGACCTGAGAGTAGAGGAGACCTGAGAGTGAGGAGACCTGAGAGGAGATCTGAGAGTAGAGGAGACCTGAGAGTAGAGGAGACCTGAGAGTAGAGGAGCCTGAGAGTGGAGGAGACCTGAGAGGAGATCTGAGAGTAGAGGAGACCTGAGAGTAGAGGAGACCTGAGAGGAGATCTGAGAGTGAAGGACTGGAAGCTCCTCATTCTGATGGTCTGTAGCCAGACCGAACTGCTCTCATTAAACGTGAAGAATGACCAACATCCATGGCAGGTAGTTTGTTGGTTTGTTTTTCACCAAAAAGTCACCAAAAAAAAAAAAAAGAAAAAAAAGCTGTTATCTTATTGGTCAATCTCAGTTCATATTGATCATTAATCTGTTAAGAAAAACGTTTCATTTGGGGCAACATGAGCTGCGTTGTAACTCCCAGATTGTCCTGTTCAGACACAGGTGTGGGGGGGTGGGGTGGGGTGGGGGTGCATCCTTCTCACCATTTCATAACGGGCTCGTGAACGTGCGCTCTGGAAGCGGGCAAACTCTCGCCGGTCGTGGACGGTGATGACCAGCTTCCAGGTGGCGAGCAGAACCATCCCCACCAGCAAAATGCTGCCGACAACGGCGAGCAGCACCATGAGGGCGTCCGGACCGCTGCCGCACTCTGAGGGAGACGGAGACATCGGACAACACAGCTCAGCTCAGCTTCAGGGGGTCACCGTGGCAACCCCAGTCCTATGGCAGGTCTCAAACCAGTTAAAAAGAGGAAAACGGGGAGCTGGAGGGGCTGACCTGGTTCTTTGAGAGCTGAGAGGACGGACAGTCCGCTGGCGTGCTCAGAATACGTGAACTTCATCACACAGTCGTTGTCTGTCTTATAGAGACAAAGCACAGCGCCGGGCTCGTCCATTTCTGCAGGATGAGGACAGAAAAGAAGAAAACGCTTTCAGGGATGTCCACACAAGAAAAAGGAGAAAAGAGAAAAAGGCCACAGAACGAGAAGAAAGCACGTTGGTTTCACTCCAGTTTAAATCACCCTGCATCCCTCCGCCCACTGCAGCCACGCTTTCCTCTTCCAGAGGGGAGTTAAAGGGGAGAAAGAGGGGAAAGAGAGAAGAGTTGTGTACAACTGCACAAAAACCCACTCTGATTACGACGCTGAGGTTCTGGATGTTTTCAGTCGGGCTTCATCCAAGTCTCAGCAGGGAGAGTGAGGTCAAGCTGTCCCAGTCTGCCCCTCCCTGAGCCTCCAGAACCTCCGCCTCTGGAATGTACATGTGGAGACCATAAAGGCCCACGAGATGGCCCAACTAGCCAGGAATGCTGTGAAACACACCAGAACTGGGTCAAGGCCACAGTTCTGGTGTGTTTCACATCCCCCCCCCCCCCGGCTTTCTGACAAACTGCACACGGGAGAGGCGGCGCTCTGACGCAGGTACGAGCCGTGTGACCCGCCAGGGTCCATCACAGAGGTGTGCAGCGCTGCAAACAATAATTAAAGTGAGCGGCTAATCCTTAAATGAGCGCGGGGACGTGTGCGTGCCAGTCCTCCACCAGCTGCTGTGGCGTCTGAGCAAAGAGAGGACGACTGCATGAGGAGACGACGCCAGTTCCTGCTGAAACGTGTGGAAGACCCGCCTTCTTTTATGATACTGTCAAAATAAAAGCAGCGTCTTGTCCCAGAGCGATGCAGAAAAACGAGCCCGTGTCCTAACTGACTGCAGGCTCATTTGAGTTTTTCATGAGTCGAATGGTAAGCAGAGTCTTCAGTCGTCATCTCCTGCAGAACCAGAAACGGTTGCTATTCTCAGAGTTAAGACTGGAAACTTCACCTTCACGGACCTTTAACTCTCCACTGGGGATTGCAATGAAGAAGAGGTGAGATGGGATCTATTGGGCTCCTCAGCTAAAATTAGATTATAAGATTATTTGGAATTTGGACCCTTCTGGAATTAATTTTAAATAATGTGCGACCCTGAGCTGGACTGAAATGGAATACAACTGGTGTGTAATTAACTTGTTTTCCATGTGAAATTCCTTGAGATTATGTTTGTCGTGGAGTGATGCTGTACAAATTAACTGAATTAAACTGTAATACTCCAGCAAATTCACATGACAAGATTATGACCTTTTCATCCACACAGAAACAAAAAACCCAACCATTAACTGGAATGTCAAGTATTTACTGGTTTTGTTTGGTCAATCACCATCCATCTCCTCTAAAATAAGTTTTCACCCGAGTTATGGTGTTTTCTCTCTCTTTTTATCTTTACTTTTCTTTTTAATAACTATTTTCTAAGTCGATGCTTGTAGCCAAACGACTGGTCACATGACTGGTCGCATGAATCATTAAAAGTCCTGAATCTCAGTTTCTTTTTTGCGTGTGTGGTTTTGTTCGTCTTGCTCGAACACAGTGCCCTCTCTGGCCGCTGATGGTATTACACCTGATAACGCTTCCTCACTGGCTTCTCTTTGGACATTTCTGTTCAGTAAAGCCTACAGTTAGTCTAAACAATAGTCTGTAAGGGCTAACAGTTATATCCATAGTTGTAGTAGCTAAGACTAGAGTAGCTCGTCTTAATCACAGCCTCGTCATAGTTATGCTGCTATAGGCCTACGCTGCAGGGGGACACCAACATGATCTGCTGAGTGGTGTCTCCACTGCTCTTCTCCCTTTCCTTCCCTTTCCTCTCTTCCCTTCTTCCTTATGATCCAGGTCCTGCTCAAGGTTTCTTCCTTTTAAAGTTGAGTTTTTCCTTGCCACCGTTTGGCTTAAAGGTTATTTTTCTCTCTCTGTGGGAGTTCTTTACTTGCCATTATCCATGATTTGGATTTAATATAATAATTTTAGCTAATAATATTTGCTAGGGGGTCATGCTCTGGGTAAAGCGCCTAGAGACAACTGGCATCGTAACAGATGCTTTACAAATAAAATTGAATTGAATCCAGATGTTCCCTGTGCTCTGGCAGCACATCCCTCCAGCCCAACAGCTGTTCATCTCATAGGATGCGGTGTGATTAATGCAGTAGGAGGCGCTGCGGGAACATGTTACTACAAATGTTTTCTTGGTTTGTTCAGCTGTAGGCCTGTCCGGTTTTGTTCAGGTGGGTATTCTTCTGACCAGGTGCTTCTCAGCCTGTTCAAGGCAGCATTAACCCTGCTGGGACGTCGCCTCTGAACCTTCGGCCGAGCTGGCAGCGATTGAGAAGCAGAAAGTCTCCATAACGAGTTTATGTGTTTGATCCCTCTGGCGGTTGGAAAGGAGCGCCATATAAACCTGTCGGAGCATTATCTGCTAATCATCGGTGGTTGTTACATGATCCAAACAGAGCAGAGGTTCTTCCTCCAGTTGTCAGATGAAGGTGTGGTTTGCCGCGACACACCTTCCCAGATCATTCGTGGAATTTGCTGCATTGTGTGAGAAACCACTTTATTTGCAGAACGTCGTTCCCGCCCACTAATGGGGCAGTGAGTCAAAGTCGAACGCTGATGCAGCTCCCGTGTTTCAATTCATGAAAACATAATGGCGTCAAAAGATCAGATCCGCTGCAAACAGAGCAGCTTCCTGCAGATCCCCGTCTATGGTACTCCCTAAAGTCAACAGAGACTGAATGTGTTCCCTCTACAGCTGATGTCATCGACTCATCAGTGACCAACAGCCTCCATTTTTTCTTTTCTTTTCAGTTGCATGTGAATATTTCAAGTATGATTATGCTATTATGATCCAGATGGGCTGAGGTGTTAAATCAGAGGAAGAAGTGGTTCCACGACAAAAAGGAAAACTAATGAAAAGTGACAGGGTGGAAGCTGAAGAAGAGAAACAGATGGAGAACTTTTCTCTGCTTCCCAGCTGGTGTGTGTGTGTGTGTGTGTGTGTGTTTACTCACTCAGGGTCTCCACAGTGATGATCTCATCCTTGCACAGGCGGTGGCAGGTCTGGTTGTCCGCAAGCCTTCCCGAGTTGAAGAGCCGACATTCAATGCACTCCCTGAAGGAGGAGACACAAAACTCAGCTGAAAAGCTCATCTTTACAGGCCAGAAAGCACCTGCTGAGCACACACATGTCAGATTTGTTTCAGTGTAGAAGCTCTCAGACATCACAGCAACCAATCTGAGCTTCAACACGTTGCCTTGACATTTAACGATCAATACGGTCCGGCAAAGAACAAATATGGAAACAAACGAGTCCTGAAATAAAAGAATACTCCAACTCTTAGGGCCTGATCTTTGGCCGGATCTGCTACAGATGCCATTTAGAGATGACGTGTGGAGGGAGAGGCGATCCCCCGAAAAGAACGCAATCTTCCACCCTGTCTATATCCTCTTTCCTTCCTGCGCTACCCGCTACATTATCCATAGCAGTGGTTAGGATGTGTCACTTGTTAAACCAATCAGTGCGTCGGCAGCCATTGCCTTTAAGAGCAGGTTGCGCTACCTGCAGTCTACTTTCCCAAACCCATCATGGAGGGAGGAAGATGAGATAAAGCAGCTCGGCCTGAGGTGAAGGATGCAGATGTTTCAAGCATTAACGGACAGCAACACCAAACCCATGTATTCAGTCATGTTGTACTTCTTCCACTTCAGAATAATTGCACCATCAGTTGTCACCCTCTCATTCAGCTTCTTACTTATGGTTTTGTAGCCCATTCCAGCCTTGTGGAGTTCAACAACTTTGTCCCTGACATCTTTTGACAGCTCTTTAGTCTTGCCCATGGTGGAGATGGTGGAGTATTACTGAGTCTGTGGGCAGATGGCTTTTTATACAGGTGACTATTTGGAACAGGTGTCTCTCATGCAGGTAATTACTTCAGTGAGATTAGGAGGATGCCAGTGGTCTGTGGGAGCCAACACTGGTCAAGGTTGGTCAGGGATCAAATACTTATTTCCCTCAATGACTTGCAAATTAATTTTTATTTTTCATTTTGTGTAATTTTCTTGTGTAATTTTCATTTTTGTGTAATTGTTAAAATAAAGCTGCCATAGAAGTCTGAGACTGTTCATTTATTTCTTAGTGTGACAACTGCCAAAATCAGCGGGGGATCAAATACTTATTTCCTCCACTATATATAGATATATGCATACATATACATATTATAGTTGGTACTCTTACATTTTCTCAGGGGTTCAACTGAGACCAAATGACGCTTTTTATAGAGTTAATTCCAGAGGTGGAGCCGTTTGTGCACGTCCACATGTGACCAGGTGGACGCACATTGATGCCATTTGGAGGCACTCTTGTACGCGCCGACATGGGCTAGGGGTGGTCAGACCAACCACTATGCTTTTTCCTAAACCTGCGATGGCAAGATACCAAGTTTGTGGAAAGGGAAAAAGACACGCCTATTGCCACACCCACAAAGTGAGTAAAGGAGTCGGCAAAACGGGTAGCGGCTTTAGCGAGCAGAAGATTGCATTAGCGGAAGTTCCTAAACCCGCAATTTGAGGCTAGCAGCTAGTGGTAATGGGTAAGGGTAAGTGTACGATCGGGGCCTTGGTCTCCACACCTCTTCATTTGAAGATGAGACCAAAAAAAACCCCCAACAACTTCATCCTAGACTCTTCTGACCATAATTAGTATTTTAAATTTAAGACAATTTACATTAAAAAAAAAAAAAAAAAAATATATATATATATATATATAATATATAAATATATATATATATATATATATCTATATATTATCTATATATATATAGTATATATATATATATATATATATATATGTATATCTATATATATATATATATATATATATATATATATATATATATATATATATATATATATATATATATATATATATATATAAATATAAAGGGCTCAGATGGTGGGGGAGGATGCCGGTCAGACCTGGCAGGCCCAAACGTGTTGTGAGGGTCTGCTGGGAACGTCTGGCAGAGTCTCCTGTCAGAAGGAGCTTTAACTCACACCTCCGGCGGAACTTCGATCATGTTCCGAGGGAGGCAGGGGACATTGAGTCCGAGTGGGCTATGTTCCGGGCCTCTATTGTTGAGGCGGCCGACCGGAGCTGTGGCCGTAAGGTCGTTGGTGCCTGTCGCGGCGGCAATCCCAGAACTCGTTGGTGGACACCGGCAGTGAGGGATGCCGTCAAGCTGAAGAAGGAGTCCTATAAGGCCTTTTTGGCATGTGGGACTCTGGAGGCAGCTGACAGGTATCGGCAGGCTAAGCGGGACACGGCTTTGGCGGTTGCTGAGGCAAAAACTCGGACATGGGAGGAGTTTGGAGAGGCCATGGAGAACGACTTCCGAACGGCTTCGAAGAGATTCTGGTCCACCATCCGCCGTCTCAGGAGGGGGAAGCAGTGCTCCATCAACACTGTATACAGTGGGGATGGGGAGCTGTTGACCTCGACTCGGGACGTTGTGGATCGGTGGAGGGAATACTTCGAAGACCTCCTCAATCCCCCCGACACGTCTTCCAATGAGGAAGCAGAGTCTGGGGACTCAGGGGTGGACTCTCCTATCTCTGGGGCTGAGGTTGCCGAGGTGGTTAAAAAGCTCCTCGGTGGCAGGGCCCCGGGTGTGGATGAGATCCGCCCGGAGTTCCTCAAGGCTCTGGATGCTGAGGGGCTGTCTTGGTTGACACGCCTCTGCAGCATCGCGTGGACGTCGGAGACAGTACCCCTGGATTGGCAGACTGGGGTGGTGGTCCCCCTCTTTAAAAAGGGGGACCGGAGGGTGTGTTCCAACTACAGGGGGATCACACTCCTCAGCCTCCCTGGGAAGGTCTATTCAGGGGTCCTGGAGAGGAGGGTCAGTCGGATAGTCGAATCTCGGATTGAGGAGGAGCAGTGTGGTTTTCGTCCCGGCCGTGGAACGGTGGACCAGCTCTACACCCTCTTCAGGGTCTTGGAGGGGGCATGGGAGTTCGCCCAACCAGTCTACATGTGTTTTGTGGACTTGGAGAAGGCGTTCGACCGTGTTCCCCGGGGATTCCTGTGGGGGGTGCTTCGGGAGTATGGGGTGCCGGACTCCCTTATACGGGCTGTCCGGTCCCTGTACGACCGGTGCCAGAGTTTGGTCCGCATTGCCGGCAGTAAGTCGGATTCGTTTCCAGTGAGGGTTGGACTCCGCCAAGGCTGCCCTTTGTCACCGATTCTGTTCATTACTTTTATGGACAGAATTTCTAGGCACAGTCGAGGTGTCGAGTGGATCCGGTTCGGTGGCCTCAGGATTGGGTCTCTGCTATTTGCAGATGATGTGGTTCTGTTGGCTTCATCGAGCCGTGATCTACAGCTCTCGCTGGAGCGATTAGCAGCCGATTGTGAAGCAGCTGGGATGAGAATCAGCACCTCCAAATCCGAGACCATGGTCCTCAGCCGGAAAAGGGTGGAGTGCCCTCTCCAGGTTGGGGATGAGGTCCTTCCCCAAGTGGAGGAGTTTAAGTATCTCGGGATCTTGTTCACGAGTGAGGGAAGGATGGAGCGGGAGATCGACAGACGGATCGGTGCGGCATCTGCAGTGCGGGTGCTGCGCCGGTCTGTTGTGGTGAAGAAGGAGCTGAGTCGGAAGGCGAAGCTCTCTATTTACTGGTCGATCTACGTTCCTACCCTCACCTATGGTCATGAGCTTTGGGTAGTGACCGAAAGAACAAGATCGCGGATACAAGCGGCTGAAATGAGCTTCCTTCGCAGGGTGGCCGGGCTCTCCCTTAGAGATAGGGTGAGAAGCTCGGTCATCCGGGAGGGGCTCAGAGTAGAACCGCTGCTCCTCCGCATCGAGAGGAGCCAGATGAGGTGGCTCGGGCATCTGGTTAGGATGCCTCCTGGGCGCCTCCCTGGTGAGGTGTTCCGGGCACGGCCCACTGGGAGGAGACCCCGGGGAAGACCCAGGACACGCTGGAGGGACTATGTCTCTCGGCTGGCCTGGGAACGCCTCGGGATCCCCCCAGAGGAGCTAGAAGAAGTGGCCGGGGAGAGGGGGGTCTGGGCTCCCTTACTCCGGCTGATGCCCCCGCGACCCGACCTTGGATAAGCGGAAGAAGACGGTACGGTACGGTAATATAAAGGGCTGAAAAATCTGAGCAAGTACAGCTCCTCCAGGGTCACCAGAAGAGAACGTCTTCTCTCCAACAAGAGTTGAACATCTTTGACTTTCTGAGCAATGCCCTTCAGAGAGATGAGACCAAAATCCAGATGTTTGACTGTGATGTTCGCTGCCACGTTTGATGAAAATCAGACACTGCTCCTCCGTTCAAACGGAGCTGTCGGGCACGGTGGTGGTGGGGTGATGATTTGGGCTCGTTTAGCAGCAACAGAAGATTTTCCGAAGTCGGGTTATGCAACAGGACAATGATGCCAAATACTCCGACAAATCTACAGCAGAAAGGCTGAAAAAAATAAAGAAATAGACGCAACGGTACAGTCAAAGCCCAAACAACACACAGACTGAAATGCTGTCGCACGACCTTAAAAACAAAGATTTGTAAACCTCAGCAAACTCGGGGGAACGCGGAGCAAAATTCCTCTACGACGAAGAGACTGACGTCAGATAAAAACCATGAGTTGGACTCACAGCTGCCAGAGGTGGATGTGAAGCCTCTGAAATATGTTTCTACGTAGTTTTAAACACAGTTTCTGCAGTCTGACTCTGCTTCTGTCAAATAAATCAAATCAATAATTTAGTGACACAGTACAGTCTGTCACGTGTTGGTTGAACTGTATGTAACAAATGAATAAATCCTCCAACTGTGTCTCTGGTGAGCAGCTCAGCTTCGCTGTGATCACAGAGTCCTGATCAAAGATCGGCGTCTGAACTGAGGCTCAGAGGCTTCTCCATAAACCTGCTGCCAGGGAAAACACGGCCGCTCCTGTCAGCAGAAAAATGAGAAGCATTTAACCTCGACCTCGGAGAGCTCGAGCCGCCGCGCTGATTGAGGCGCGTTCATTTCTCAGGGTCACGCGTGGAGCAGAAATCCCTCGCTACCGTGTCATCAAAGCTGAGGGAAGCCCGTCAGCGCGAGGGTGATGTCGCCAAGAGCCGCCGTTCGGCTTTTCACCTGGTTCACTGATGCAGATGGATGATGAAACAGCTGCGTCTTGTTTCAATTTTCCGCCTCATCCATCTCCTTCGGGACAACAAATTACAAGCAGAGTTTCCTGAATGTCTGATAAACAACTCCTCTGTGAGAGTGATGGTGAGAAAAGCCTGAAAGAAGAAGTGGTAATTTATATTCTACAGGGCATAAAATCGCGACCAACTGGTCGCCATATGCGACCCAAATTTAACGATTTCGACCGTTTTTTTCTGCCTTGTCGCCAGTGGTGAGGGACACAAAATCCACCATCAACTTAGGAAATTTTTTTTTTTTTTTTTAATGATTTCTGCACATTTGTCATGTGTCACCAAGGCAAACATATCTAAATAACTTAGAAACAAAGTTTATTTAGATATGATACTTGGGTCACGATACGATATCACGATATATTGTGATATTCTACCCAGTTAATATCAAAATTAAAAGTAGAGTTTAAAAATCAAGTTGCTGTATATGTTCATCAGATGATATTGATCATTCATCAGGAGAAATTGAGTCTAAACTATTGCTTCAAAACAACCTATTTATTGTTTATTAGTGTTTTTGCACATTTAAATTTTAAACAATTTGAATGTGAAAATTAAACAATTTTCTTAAAAAAAATCGATATTATGAGCTGAAAAATCGATATTATATTGGGCGGCTGAAAATCGCCATACATTGCTAAATCGATTTTTTTTCCCCCACCCCTACAAGTCTCGACAACTCTACTGAAAAGTAATCAAACATATCCTTCAGAAGGATCGGAAATTGATATGTTAACATGAAAACACTTCTTCACGTCACTTAAATAACTGTCTCCTTGTGGCTGAAAGGAGTATTACAAAAACAGAATTTATTGCCGTTTGGAGAAAACTGTTACTTGAATCAAAGTCCCTGGTGCTTAAAACCCTTTTCTTTCCCCTCAGTGTCGCCACGTGAGAAAAAAACATTAAAACCGCCAGGAACATCGCTGCAGTTTACCTTTTAGGGTCGCAGGCATCAGGGCAGGTGGGGCATTTCTCGCAGGTATTTCCGAAAGCTCCCGGCTCGGTGCACTGACAGCGGCCGCACACGCAGTCCCCCCGCCCGCTGCACATCTTCCCGTCGTCCGAGAAACAGGACGCCGTCTCGGTGGAGCAGTTGCAGTTGTCGCCGACGTAGCCAGCGTGGCAGTTGCACTCCCCGCAGTGGCATTCTCCGTGACCTGGCGAGGAAAGAGAGAGAGGAGGTCAGCGGTGTTACTGCGATACTGTCCAGAAACAGAGTCGAGTCTCAAACACAATAAAACACAGCAGATTACAGTGTGACTGAAAGCTAGGGATGCACGATAACGGTTTTTTAAACTGATACCGATAACCGATAACTTTCAGCTCCTAAAGGCCGATACCGATAACACACACATATACTTATGATCATTACATCAATACTATGAACAAAACTAAAAACAGTTTTGACTCTTTAAATGAACAGATATTTATTTTTTACAATGAAAAACTATTGGCAAACCTCTCAAACATTTTCATAAAGCTATCAAACAAACCCATTTGTTATCTCATATCAACTTAAATAAGATTCATTACTGACTGATATAAAAAAAATAAAGGCTCCTTGAACTGATGGAAATACATGCATCAGAATTACAAACTGATAAAATACATTCCTCAATGACAATAAAAAATAATGCACAGGTCATAATGTACTGACACAAGTTAGACTTGTCTGTGTAAATAAACTGAAAAAGTGCACTCCATAGTAACAAAAAATTACATTTAAAGGATTTTGGCTTGTGATTCTATTCAAACTAATACCTTTAATTAAAGTAAATGAGGTTTAGTAGTTTTGTGTTTTGTTTTTTTTTTATCTCATGGAAGCTTTAGATGAGAGAGATGATGGGGGGGCGCTGGGAGCGAGAGGGGTTGACTTTCTGCTGGCTTGTTCACGTTAGCTCATGTTAGCTCACGTTAGCGTGATTTCAAAACTCCATGTTTCAGGTGGCTGATCAGGTTTGACGTATTAAAGTTTGTGCTATTTTTCCCTCCTTCGCTTGGAGCATTTGTCACAAATAACCAGCGAACTGAAACTTTTAACGAAGTTCTACACCATCGCCGCCATGTTTGTTTATTTTTATCAGCGCACTGTTCCGCAATGCTGCATTCAAGGTGTAACGTAAATTCCTCTGTTCCCTCGTTTGCTAGTTGTTCTTTCTGCCTTTTCTATTTTTTATGTGTAACATGTGGGAAAATACTGCAAATATCAATTCAAGTCAGCAACTACCAAAATTATGACCGAGTTAACCAGTTGTTTTCTGGCATGAGGGGGTATTCTTGATTTTCCTTACTGAGAAATTGTTTTTCTGATTATGCCGACGTCATTTGAACATAACATTCACTGCCGGTCATTCAAGGCTCAGAGGGAGCGAGGCACTGCTGTGTTGACAAAAATATATATGTTATCGGGGCTATTCTTCATGATATTGGACCTATCAGGATGACGTCATAATTTCCTGTTATCAGCCCGATAGTTATTGGGTCAATAATTATCGTGCGTCCCTACTGAAAACGATGCAGCATGAGGCGGTCGCGTTGAACAGACACCATCTGACTCTCCTTTGAAGTGAGAACCTGCAGCAGCTGGAACTTTTAAAACCCTCTCAGCTTCCAGCAGAGAGGAAACTGCCTTTCAGAGCCACATCGGTTAACTAGTAATCTGCGCTGGATTAAACCCAACAGGAGGTCGGTCAGGTCCCTCCGAGTCCTGCAGAAACTCTGATCTCCATCAACTAAGAGAGCTCTTCCTCTGCCCCAGACCAGAGGAATCACTGATGCAGGAGTCCAGCAGCTAACGTCTCACCCCAGACAACGACCACCTTCATTTCAATGTTATCACAGGTGGATGACGAGGAAGACGGAGACTTTATCAAGACAGGCGGACGTCTCGGATAAGGACCAGGAATGAATGAGGACCTTCAGCTCCTAAATTTGTACTTTCTTGGTGCTTTCGTTCAACTTATGTGAAAGTAAATCAATATCTTTGAACTTTAGGCTGTTAGTTGGACACAAACTCAAATTTAACATTGAACGTTGTCTTTGATGATGTTATTAACCATGTACAGTAAAGTTCACGCCTCTGGCCGTCTCTGATGTCCTTCACCATACAGAAGACTGGATTATTCTCCATCCCACTGTATCCAACATGAGCAATCCACAGCCCCGACTCCCAGTGTACCCGGTTTACCCAGGTGTACCCGGTGTTTGAAGGACTTCTCGTACAGGTTGTGAGCCTCGTGTTGGAGCCTTGAACCAGCTTCAACCACCATGCGATCTTTGGGGTTTGTGGTCATTTTCCATTGAATTGGAGCGGAAAACAAGACTAGTTACTGCAGTAATACAGCCGTGTACAATCATCTGAAGAATGAAATGGTGCAATGAACGTCATCGGAGAACAGAAAAACAGGGTTAGTTTGTTCTAGATGGCATTTTAAAGATTTCAGAAACATTAAATTACATCCTTGTGAAGACGTAGTTGAGGTTTCTAGACGTCTAAATGTAGCACAAAAGGAGCTTTTGTTATTTTTTCACCCTTGATTTTTTAAATATGTTCATGTCTGCTGCAAAGCTGGACCCCATATGGGTCGATGGTGGTCGACTCGTTTCTGGAGCCCCTAGTGGTCCATCAGGAACTTGGCGTACGTCCTCGGTGGCTCAAATCCAGAAGTTAGACATCTGCTCGGCATAAAGGACTGCGAGCAGCTGGGTTTAAATTAATCACTAGTCTTTATTTAGACCAGATTCAGAGCTCATAGTTCTATTTGATTTTTCTCTCACTGACATCAGTGGGCTCATCGGACTCGTTTTCCCAACAGCCGCCGTCGGGCTTCACATTCCTCACCTTTCAGATGGAGCCAGCGAGAGCAGAATAATGACCTAACCGAGGAGTGACGACCGCGGAGTAACTGGGTCACTCGCTAACTGAATCAGGGTTTGGGAGTGGCCGCCGCTCCTGTCCTACGTGCTCTGGCAAGACTCGAGGAAAACATGGTCAGACACACGGGGAGGAAGAGACGACTAATTAGATCCAGATCTTTTGAAGAGGTCACACATGCTCCGTGAAGAGAAAAGGAAACATGTCCGTCTGATCGCCGGCCCAGCGCTCCGTTGTTGTGCAACACGCCGTCTGGAATCTCAGACATGCAGTAACTTCTATTTTTGTGACGTTTGTTTTCCAGCACACGCTACACAGGCGTGCACTTTTCATTAACCTTTATTTGTTCCTGCAATGCTGGTCTGGATGACCACTCCCCGGCCGGGGAGCGGCGTGCAGGCTGACTCACGGTTGCAGGGCTGGAAATGTGTCCTGAAACGACTGCTTTCAGCTCTCAGGGGGGAGCAGCTTTTTTTTTTCCCTGAGAGTTTGAGGAGGGTAAATAATTACAGCTGCTTTCACATGGACATATTATTCAACAAGTCCTGGCAAGCTGCTACCAGCTCTGCAGACTCTGCTGATTTTATTTGTGTGGGAGGCTCTAAAGCAGGGGTGTCAGACTCATTTCCACTGAGGGCCACATCAGCATCATGGTTGCCCTGGAAGGGCCAGATTGACAGCATGAATGTAACAAAATGCAATATAAATCAAAATAAATTAAACTGCACCTCATTATATTGTTAAATGAAGAGTTCTGTATTTATCATGTGTTCAAGTTGTAAGAGTATCCATTACCTTGGTTTCAGAAGCTTTGTTATTCTTGCAGGCTAAATTTAGCATACTTAGCTCCGTGTTTGTTGTCAAAATGCCGACGTAGATTATATTCTTTCACGACTGAAACCTCCTCATAACACAAATGACACACTGTTTTTTCACCCTGAGATACAAACTTGTAATTGTTTTCCCGTCGTTCATGAAACTTCCTTCCTTGTGCATAAATTTCTCTTTTCTTGGACATGTTGGGGTTAGTCTGTAAAGGTTTTTTTTTTAAAGTCCATCAGTTCTGAAAAATCGTCTTGATCATTGCTACCGTTATCATTGTGGGTAATGACAAAAAGCATGATGGGAGATGTAGTTTATTGTCAATATGCGCTTTAAAGCGGTGTAAGCTTATTTTAAGTCTTAAAATATTGGTTTAAAACTTAAGCCAATAATGCCCAAGCGTTTGAGGGCCAAATTAAATGATGTGACGGGCCACATTTGGCCCGCGGGCCTTGTGTTTGACACATGTGCTCTAAACGTTGGCCGTTTCTCCTTTTCTTGGGTGTCCTGCTCTCCTCCTTTAGACATTTTCTGCATGGAGCTATTTACAATAGAGCTGTAAAGCTTTCATAACTTTGTTTGATCATCTCGTTCACCAACGATGGAAACATGGAGCAACAGATTCACAGACGAATCAGCGCTGGTCTGTTTCGGCTGAAGACAGTTGAGCCAAAAGGCGAGATCCTCCGTTTACAAGCCAATCTATGCTCTTACCCTCACCTACGCTCAGTATTTCTGCAAGCCCTGTTGAAATTTTTACTTTTTATCTGTCCAACTTGTGCTGCTGTAACGAGTGAATTTCTCCAGTGAGGGATTAACAAAGTACTATTCTTCTTCTTCTTCTAGAGCGCCTTGGTGTCGTCGCAGAGGAGCTGGAGGTCTGGACCTCCCTGCTTTAGCTGGGACCTGGACCCAGATGAGCAGACGTTAACGGACGGATGGACTTACCAGTAAATCAGAGCATCCAGGATGCAGCATCATGAGCGACACCATGCCGTTTACTTGTTTACACATCTCGTCACAACTAATGCATCAATCAGTGCCATCCACTGCTCTAGTCACTCTCCAAGTATTCGTGCACATGGATCAGGTGTGCATATTTTCCCGTCAAGAAAGCGAACTTGTGCAACTTTTTTTTTTTTTGTTAATAAACGGGGCCCCTGGGAACCATCAGCATGCCCTGAAAGACATGTTTGGAGATAAGGCCCGGGCTCTTTATCCCATCATTCCCTTTGGTTCCTGAGCTGCCAGCTTGCCTCATTTGTTCCGTCAGGCTGTTTCAAGCCGCTGAGACTCAGCTCTCTGCTCACGATAAACACAGCTGCAGCAGAGGTGGAGACATGGGAAGTGTCAGGATCCTTCAGAGCCGTGACCTCCCCTCTTTAGCTCGCAACTTTTCCATGACGCTCCTCTATAAACACTCTCCAACCCGGACCGGCGGTCAGAACGCAGAGCGAGAAGCTGTTCTTCATTTTTTTTATACCTCAGACTGCTGGCTGTGCTCGATATCCTGATGATGCCTCATTTAATTCAGATGCGTGATATGAAAATGCAGCTGATGGTTCACTTAACTATCAGATGGGTTAAAGAGAGGGGAGCAACCAGACTATGAAACCACTCGGTGGGTGACATCTTCAGACTCGGCCCACTCAATAAAAGCGACTCTTGCCAGAACAGTCTGGTTGGGCGAACCGTTCCCTGTTCAAGACTTGTAGAAAAACTGGCAAACGCACTGCAGAGAATTGCAAAGCATGACGACGAAACAGAAAAACGTCTAGAAGAGGGAAGAGCAGGGAATTTACTGCCGACAGCTGCAACTCCTGCAAACAGCAAAGATCGTGGCCACTCTTTAAAAAAAGGGAAAAAAAACATGATAAATCTTGAATATAAATTACATAAATGGAAGAGATAAGATGGACACATCTGGAAAGGTTTTGCAACACTTTTTTGTGAAGGAAAACGTGAAAATCTCCTGTCAACTGTGAAGCACAGCGGAAGGAGCATCATGGTTCGGGGCTGCTCTGATGCCCCAGGACCTGGAGGCTCTGATGCCCCCGGACCTGGAGGCCCTGTTGGCCCAGGACCTGGAGGCCCTGCTGTCACGGCGCGAAACACTAAATCCAAGTCCGCATTCAGAAATTCAACAGGAATGTAGGAGATGAACGAAGACACTGAAGGAAACCGAAGCCCACAAGTGAATGTACATGAAAAAAGACGACAGAAATCCATGTCTTAGAATGGACATGTCAGAATAATGACCTCAACTGAACTGATTTGGTGGTCCGACCTGTTCAAACCAGACTTCCCACAAACACTGTTGAAGTGAAACTGCAGGAAGATCCTCAAACTGGTCTCGTCTGCAGATACAGGAAGCACTCGTTGGAGGCTGCTGCTGATGAGGTCATTTTTTTTTTTTTCACTGATTTGTCACTGTGGCAGATTACTTAATGGGTTTATTAAAGACATCAAAAAAATGCAGGAGTAATTTGTGTCATAAGTCAGTCCATCTGTGCTGCTTTAGAAACTGCCCTGTGGCACGAAGAGACGATAAACAAAGATTCACGGAAGAGGACAAACACATTTAACACTGAGCCTGAAAACTCTGGAGAAGCCACAGAGTGAAACTTGTGGTTAAGACTCCTCGATCACATGCAAAATTTTATGATTAAGCTCGTTGAAGTTAACAGTCGTATTAGAGGAGACACTTTTCTGACCCGGGGCTGGGATGAAGATCTGGCCAGCATCCCGCCAGGATGACGCCAGCTCAACTCTCAGGGAAAGAGGTACTGAAAGGAACATGAGCCTCTGGATTTCAACAACACCAGGCTAAAAGAGATCACCGAGGCCAAGACGACAGCAGCGTCCAGTCTAGAGGACAGCACAGTTATCACACTATAAAACTGGGACAGTGCAACGCACAGCAGGCACGACACAAACACAGAAATAAAAGGAGAGAAAATATAGATAGATAGAAAATCAAAAACACCAGGAATGTCCAGTGGTTTCACATTCCTTCAAGATGGAATCAAAAGCTTTCAAAGCATCAGGACAGAAAGAGGATGAGCCGTGAAAGAGATAATCAGCAGCTCATTCAAGCCCTGGGAAATAAGTGACAAACTAAATGAGAGAACAAAAGTATCTAAAGTAACTGTATAACTCTGCACTAGGTGGGAGGGGGAGGGGTAGCAGGAAGACAGAGGGATTGGAGAAGTCGGGTCACTAAGCTGAATATTTATGGTTGTGGAATCGACCTTTATTTATTCTCTGGTGTGCAATACTTTTTTAAGACTATTCTTAATACTGTACTATTTTTATTCTATTTTATAATATTTTTTGCTCTTTTATTGATACATTCCCTCTGTATCTTAATCTATATTTCAAACTGTGTTTGCTTCTTTACTGCTGTGTCGGTGCTGTAGCTGCTGGAACCACAATTTCCCTGACGGAGTCCTCCCAAGGGATTAATAAAGTTCTATCTATCTATCTATCTATCTATCTATCTATCTATCTATCTATCTATCTATCTATCTATCTATCTATCTATCTATCTATCTATCTATCTATCTATCTATCTAAAAGTCTAAGATGAGCGTAAACGGCAGAGCGGAGGACTGTAGGACAGATAGATGCTGCTCCTCCTGTAGATCATCAAAGCAGCTCTTAAATCATCGTGCAGTTAAATCTTAAATTACAGCCCAGGAACTCTGTCTGACAGGCTGCTTTAAAAAGCTTATTCATCAGATCCAGAATAAATGTGTGCGCTGCAGAAACAGGATTCACTTCTCTTTTTTTTTTTTGGTCCAGAGACAGTTTGGATTTCTATATCACATTTAAGGAGGCTTAAACAAACAGCGGCGGCTTATCTAAATGGGAGCTGAGCTGCTGAATTGCTTGCTGACGGCAGCTTTCATGCAACAGCTCGACTCATGAAGCCATTAAAAGAGACGCATCATCCTCTTTTTTTGACAGGCTGGGTTTGCTGAGGTTCATGACGCGACTGTGACTCAGTTTGGTCAAGAAAGAGATCAAAGACGCCTCCACCGCTCCGTTCTTCAGGGTCCATCCCTCGTCTGCAGGGTGCCTCTTTAGAGATCTTCCCTGCAGATTTGCACAACCACTCCATCGTATTTTGAACACAAATGACTTTCAAGCACCCTTGAACCACATTTTCAGCACGAGCGAGATCACAGAGCGTAGACCCCGAGAGCTCGGACCATCACACGTCAAACCGACAGAAACGCACCTGACTGGCGCTTCTGCCCTCCTGAGATTTATACTCTGAACTGATCCAGGTTGGTAAAGCACTTCGTGACAAATATAATCACTAAAGTCAAAAATAACACTTCCTCCTGTTCCATCCTGTTCATCTGTGTTTATAGCTTTTGGAGGCCAGCGTCAATAAATGTTTGTTTTTGCAGTTCATTTCTAACTTCCAGCTAGGGGGCAGTAGGGGCTAGTAGGAGGTCAGGATCTCCCAGTCAGGAAACTGGGTTAAGCTCAGACCCCCAACACCCAAATACATGTTCTCAGTCACAGAAGAAGATTTGTCACAATGTTTCTACGTTACGCGTCATTTATGTCTCCAAGTCATGAGAGTGCAGGGATCCCTTTGACAGAAAGACGACACCTCCCCGTCTGGTGGCCTTAATTATAACTATTATCTGACTTCCACGGTGGTCGAGGGAGGGGGGGCACCAACACTTTTCCACCCGTCTGAGAAAACAAAAAATCTAAAATACAAGAATTTTCAGTAACCGAACGATATGTTTGTCACAGCTCGCTCCCAACACTGAAAGATAAGAATACATCTTTAATACCGTGATAACGGTGCTACCTGAAGGTTTATCTTAGATTCCCGCGCCTACCTTGAAGAATGGAAAGATGGACTGGACTCCAGTCATTTATACTTGTGCATTGTTGTTTGCGTCGATCAGTAATTTCACCCACAACCACTAGAGGGCAGTGAAGGTTTTTTTTTTTTTTTTTTACAGCGCTGTAGCTTGCAGTGCTGAGCTTCCTTATTGTAGCTCAGAGACATTAACGAAGCACTCGTAGCGTATCCGACCTGAGGTGGCGCTGATTAATATTGAGCCGTCATTTTTGCAGACACTGCAGCAACCTAACGTTCCACTTGATCTGAAACCGACAAAGTAGCAGCAGCAGGAAATACGGAAATGGAGAAGAAAAAAAATCCACCAAGTGAAGCAACCCCCCTTCTTACAATTGAAGAGTCATAGCTTACAGCAGTGGTTCTCAATTATTTTCTGCTGCCCCCCCCGTGACTTTATAGTCTTATTTGTCTATAAAATTGTTATAAGTACACCACTGCATAACACTGTATCCTGTATCCTAACCACTGTATCCTAAAATAGAAAGACATAGAACAACTCCTTTCTTTTTTTTAAATCTCTGTTAAATATTTTTCCGTGTCTTTTGAGGGTTTGTTCTCTTCATATATCCTGCTCTGTGCTGTGTCCAGCATGTCTGTGGAAAAAAACCAGACACAATATAGCTAATACTCCCTGCTGTACACTGTGACGATGAGAGCACCACTGCCACCTACTGGAGTATATGTGCAATAACACTTTATTCCAGTCCTCGGAAAAAAAAAAAAAAAAAAGCATGCTTCCTGGCATCGCACCATGCCCCTCCCCCAAAGGGTCGTGCGCTACTATTTGAGAAGGACTGGCTTACGCTGACGCTTCAAAGCGTAAGTATAAATCAGCCTCCAGATCAAGGATCCACCAGGCGTTTTCTCAACACCCTCCAGCTGTTTTAGAGCTGCCGGGTGCCAGGTCTGGCCTTGAAAGAGTAAACCTGTGATTTCAAGCAAAATGTTCAAAATATCTAATATAACAAGGATCACGCCAACAAACCAGGGCAGGGCTTCAACTTCAGATGTGAGTCTTCATCTGGTTTGGAGGAACTGCAATTTACAAAGCTGAGGGGGATCGTATTGAACTCAGCAACCCTCATCAGGAATGCAGAGTGATGTGATGTGGCACAGAGGCTGGATGGAGGGCTGAAAACGCTCCCACTCCTCCCTAATGTCAGTGCGAAGAGAAGAGCGAACGCGCTTCCTGCAGTGGCGGTCGAAGAGCTGCCTGAGTCCCAGCGGTCGCCGTGCGTTTGTGGAAAGAAAACACAGGGCTTTAACCTCGGGCATCTCCGGTTACACTCTGAATCGCTGGCCTATATTCTGCTCTCATGAAAAAACTCGCTGCATAGTTGAGATGCTTGTGGTGCTGCAGAGTTCCTCTGAATGACATGAGGAGTTTGGGTTAAAAAAGGAAAAGTCAGGAGGAAACCAGTCCGTCACTGGGGAGCTCCATTTCCTGTGAGAAGTCTTCCACAACATACCTGTAGAAATCCTTGAAGGGATGATGAAGGGAAGTTAATATTTAACAGTCTGGTCTGTACTTTTTTTTTTTTTCCCCAGGTGGTATGGTAGTTGTTTATTTCCTGATTTCTTTTTTATTTTTATTTTCACAGTGAGTAAACCAGGCACAGATATTTTCCACCAATCAGAACATCGCCCCGGGGTTTTGTTCTGGCACGAGAAGCATCTCAAAGTCGTGGACCAAAAGCACATTTTTGAACACTTGCTTTTGTTAAACTGTCATTTCCAAACCTGCAAAGCAGATGTTGCAGTCGGGTTGTGCATTTTCCCTAAAAAAAGAAGAACACACGATTGTTTGGCCGAGGGGTGCGGATGCCTCGAGTATCTGAGTGTGACGTGAAGCACTAAAGCCTCCCGGCCGCTCAGAGGAAAGTTCTGTTCATGTTTAATGTTTACTGAGAGGAGAGTGTTTCCATTCCCCCTCCTCGTCTTTCAGTCAAAAATCCTGAAACTGGATTGTTTTTAATGCGGTTCCAGAGCTGGTAAGTTCATTAGAGCTGCTTTGGACATCAGCTAAACAAACAAAAGCTTCTATAAAAATAGACTTTATGTTTTCAGATTTGAGTTTATAGACGTCTCCCAGCTGGTTTGGAGTGATTTATGCTGCACGGTGGACTCAGATTATTCACTATCAAGCAGTTATAACTGGTGATCATTAAAATGAAGTGGGCCTAACAGTGGACCATTCACTATCAAGCAGTTATAGCTGATGATCATTAAAATGAAGTGGGCCTAACAGTGGACCTGGGATGACAACGCTTCTAGTTGACAGGCATTATGACGGACAGACTACCTCTTCTGACCACATGGGGGCAGCACAGCGAGAAGATCAATGCATCAGCACCTGGTGTAAGACAGCAAAGTGCATTTCTAGTGAGAAAAAGTGATATTAGAAGACATGCTGGACCATCCTCAAAGTATCATAAAGTATCGTTCATTGCTCTTGTGTCACAGCAGCAGATAGACATGCCCCCATGTGGTCAGGAGTGATACTGCTACATAAAGTGGCCCCAAAAAAACGGTTCCTCCGCACAGTAGTATAATAAAGTGAAAGAGAGGCTCGATGCGATGAAAGACAAGTTGAGAAATTCAAAAGCTGCTGCTTCAAACTAAAGCTGGTGAAGGAGAACACTCAGTCTGTCGAGCTACAACAGAAGCTCTGTTTAAAAAAAAAAAAAAAACCCCTGAAGAAATACTTCACAATCACAGAAGATTAATATAAACTAAGCAGAATTAGAAAGAACATTTCGGCATTCCGGCAATAAATCTAATACCGTTGGGAAGTCTGTTTATTTCTCTTTTAAATGGAGCCACATTTGTGAGAAACGTGTATTAGTGGGAAGAGCAGCAGAGCCGACTGTGTAGATTGTACCCATGAAAGATTTTGCCAAATCTCCTCTGCCAGACGCCAAACATGACATTCCTCCACGTGTTCAGGTTCCAGCACACGTGCTGCTGACAGGGAAGGGAACGTCCAGGCGTCCTGGCAGCCCCGTGAGACTGGAGAGTCCGGGTGGTTCTGGGGTTCACGCCCAACAGTACACCCACTTGAACTTAGTCTGGTGTCCAAATGTCACTTTCATTTCATTCGCTTTATTTAGTTTAGAGGGACATTGTATATTAATAAACATTTAAGATGTAAATATACCCAATTATAGTCAGAAGGCTAATTTGCATTGGCAGTCCCCCTGTAGGACTCAATAAAAGGCTACATGCAGCATTACGCAACAAACAGTATCAATTAGGGGTGTAAAAAAAAAAAAAAAATCAATTTGGTGATATATCGCGATTTTTTGGCCGCCCGATATAATATCGATTTTTCAGCTCTTAATATCAATTTTTTAGGAAAATTCATTCATTCATTCATAAATAGGTTGTTTTGAAGCAAATAGTTTTAACTCAATTTGTCCTCTGATCAATATCTGATGAACATATACAGCAACTTGATTTTTCATCTCTACTTTTAATTTTGATATTAACTGGGTAGAATATTACAATATATTGCTATACTGCAATATCGTGATAATATCGTATCGTGACCCAAATATCAAGATACATATCGTATTGCAAGGTCCTTGCCAATACTCACCCCTAGTATCAATAATACAAAACATGGAAATAGTCAAAGATCGCACATTTGTAACAACAGAAGAAAAGGAAGGAATGAAAAAACAAGACAGCCCTGTTGATTGCAGACCAGAGGAGGGACCAGATGTTCATGAGATGCTAAAGTGCTAAAGTGCTTTTAGCAATATGATGTAAAGTGCTCAAGTTATTGCACGTTACCCATTTGCGCGGGTTTTTAAAGTGCATAGTGCGTTGTACGGGGTTTTACGGTGCATTAGCAGGTTTGGATACATGGTCAAACCCACGTAAGCGAGACTGTGTATAGAGTACATAAATCTGTATATACAAAGGTCGGATCTGTTTTCAGCAGGTGAACAATACAATAAAATACAACAAACAATTAGTGATCACATATTTGAGATGTTTTAAGCCAATCCTTGAGAAATGTGGCATGATGATTGTTGGAGCGGACACCAACTGACCTCTACAGCACAGCCCATGCACACAGGTGCTGCCAATCACCTGGTTTCCCTCCCATATCATTGGAACAGGCTCATCACAACAAAGAAATGATCTACCCAACACAAATCTCCTAACTTTTTGCTCACTATGGCTCACTGAAGAGTTCAAAAATTCCTAATAAAGTTAAACTAAAGTAGCTGAGCCAAGGGAGCAAAGACGACGCCACGCTCATGATGCATCGAACTTCTCTGTTCACGGTAAACATCTGCGATATTTTCTGAGACAGATCGAGACCGATTCTAAAAAAAGAAAGGTACTTGAACGTAAGCTAAACGGAGCTTGTTCAGCTCTTGGGCCGGTAACGGCCTCATATCTCACACACCGTGTGGTTCCTTTAGTCGGACCCATTTATCACAAAGCCAGCATGTCAAATGACAGAGAGCTGCGCGCATTAATTTCAGAGCAGTCTGGACGGACAAATCCTCCACGTCGCCCCTCCCTGACCAAGACTGCAGGAACAATATCGCTATAAAAGCCTCCACTTAATTACACAGTGAGCTGCGGGATAAGATTACAGCTCAGTTATGGACTCGGACCAACCCGAGAGTGCAAGTCTCACATCCTGTAAATGAAAGGAAAGAAAACAAAAACAGAAAGTTCGACGGGAGCCGCCCCCCCCCGTGAGTTCAAGGCTGCAGTGTGGTATGAAGATCGCTTCCTCACTAAAGAGAGACTTTAAATATATTTAAGAACCGCATTCAAGCATGCAATCCTTCAGGGCGTTAGAAGAGACTGCTGCCAGTTTGTGCTCGGGTCTCAGAAAATCTCTCCCCGTCAGGCAAGAAGTGCCGAGAGAAGGCTGGAAACCAGAGGCGGCGCTTTCATGTCAGTCAGGGGGAGCACAAAGAGGTGCAGTGAGTGAGTCTGTGGGGCTGGAAGCTCTGCTGAACGTGGCACGTCAGCGAGCAGCTGAAGTGCTGACGCGGCACAAACATCTGTCCACCGAGAGTTCACCTGCACGACCGGAGAAGACCGTGTTACACAACTGAAGACAGGCTTCAGGTTCACCACGGGACTCGGCCAAAGTTCACACACCGTCTGCCTCATTAATGAGGGGTGACCCCCGATCTTCCTTCTGGACTGACGGGTGGGAAACATCCTGTTCGGTTATGGGAGAAGTGAAACACTCAGTGGGGGGAACAGCAAAGTTTCTGCGGTAAACTAATGTGACAACATAAAACGTTATTCACGAGCAGCTCCGCCGACTCGGCTCTTTGTTGGCAGGCGGCAGCTTCAGGACACGGAGCGAAGTAAATGAGGAGCTTTAACATGTGTAGCTTTAAGAATCAACACCGACCGCAAAGATCTGAGAAATCTTTCATCCCTGTGATTTTATTCTTTTTCCAGTCAAACAAGCACTTAAAGTGATTGTTCTCCACTCTATTGAAAATGTCTGTATGTAAGCTTAATTGCCCACATGAGTAGTTTCTCAAATATGTACAAATGCAAGTCTTTTTTTGGCATGAAAAAAAAAAGAAACCAACATACATTCATTTTTAAATGCTTCAACACCAAAGCCCTTTCCCGACCAGCTGGATGATGTCATTGGTCATGTTTCTAGAGGCGCATCACTCGAGTCCCTGTAGATTCACATTTTCCTGATAACATGTTGCACTGCCCAAACAATTAATGGTAGCATATCAGTTAAAGATGATTTTACAAAACATCTATTCAAGCTCAAACTGTGGCTGTTATTGTACAATGAGAGCGATAGCAGAAGCTGCAGCTGCATCTTAAATGCTTTTTATACAGTGTTCTATGCAGCTGCACCAGCTGATTGGCTGGTGGTCAAACTTTGCAGCTGATCTGCTCCGACTTGGTTAATTTTTTTAAATTTATTTTTTGTTCGTTACTGCTGTATTTGGAGGTTTCGAGAGATGTGTAAACTTCTGGTTTTGAAAGCAACTATACCACTGATTCAGTGGGCACCGATTTAGTGTGAGGGTAACGACAAAACAGGGAAGAATATTGACGTGCTGAACACATTCACAATTTAAAGGATAAATGCCCAGAATGCACCGGGACTGGTATCAGCAGATAAGCATTTATATGACCAACAGCTCGTGTTTGACAGACACCAGTCATGAGCAGCCGTGGAAATGTTTACGTCCAGAATGTTCAGGGTCTGACTAACAGGATGCCTCAGTGTCCTCTGACGTTACTCACCACAAACAGAAGAACAAATAAAAATAAAAAATAAAAATGAATAGAGCTTTATAACTCTGAGGTCACTGGCTTTGGGTTAAATATTGACAACAACTCAGTAAGCACTTCTACTCCACAGTGAAGGAGGGAAATTATAATTATCTCCAGTTTCTCTAAATAAATACGGTGAAGCGCTGTGGGCTGAGCTTGTGTGTTGACTTCTGTGCTGGGTGGAGGAGTTGAAGGAGAGGTTCAAGGAGCTCCACCTGCTCTGCTGTTCTGCCCAACGGCAGATTAAGGAGAAATGAGGCGACAGCTACTTGAATATCAGGTCACTTCTCTGTCAGTGGTGCAAAAAAAAACATGGAAGAAACTACCCTAAAAACTACTGGAGACTCAGAATAGAAATGGTTTATGGCTGTAGAAATGAGATGTGATAAGCTGGAACACTGCAGTTTAAAATAAATGAATTAACTAACATCACTGGCAGCGCTTTTAATAATCCTGATAATCAACATGACAAACAGGAGAAAGTCTCTTGACTTGTTTCAACTTTCCTCCATTGGTCTACTCTTTTTTTTTTTTTTTTTTGTTTAACATGGTGATACAGCTTCCTAAGGCTGACTGAAGTCTGTTACGTGACCAGAAGTCCACAGATATAAAGGACTAGTTCCATCTCCAACCGTGACTTTAATGCTCTGGTCATCACAGCTGCTTATCTGACTCCATCAGTCTCTTCTGCTGGATGAACCTCTTCTGAAGTCAGTCCTACAGCTTTGATGCAAACATCACTTGGACTTTAGTTACTGAGATCCTAGTAGGGTGTGGAAAAAAAAAATCGATTTGGCAATATATCGCAATTTTGGCTGCCCAATATAATATCGATTTTTCAGCTCCTAATATTGAATTTTTAGGAAAATTTATGTATTCATGTATTAGACACATTGTGAATACTTAAATGTGAAAAAAATACTAATAATGAACTATAAATATGTTGTTTTGAAGCTAGGGATGGGCATAATTAATCGATTAATCGATGATTGATCATTAAGAATTTGTTTGAAGACATTCATTTTTGTCGATGAACATTGAACGATGTTTTTTTTTTTCATCAGTGCACGTCCTCAAACAATGCGATGCATTTCACTGTGCCACCGATAGAAATTTGGCAACATTTCACCATCACTCTACCCTGGCTGGCCTCAGTTGTTACATGCGAGCTTCTGTAGGTCATCGCCTAATCATGAAGCGGTCGCGGTGAAGTGTGGCGTGGGACCATTTTCGTTTAGAAAATGACCAAGTGTACTGCAATCACTGCAATGCAAATTACAAATACAATTAATCGACAACGACAATGATGTATCACTTGAACAATGCGCATCCAAGCCTTGTAAAGGACGGTGGAGGCGGTTCATCTCTATCTCAGCCTAGCTTAGCCTAGCCTAGCCTCAACTCGGTGTTAGCACGGACCAGAAGGAGCTGCAGCGCACATCAAGCAAACAACAAGCGCATCTTTTTAAGAATCTTTTTAAGAAACAAAAAGCCTGTAATACTGACGCCTTGATATAATGGGATGTAAATTGTCCTTGTTAAGTAGTCTCCTCAATATCTCTTCTTATAGGGAGTGGCGATGCTGCCATCTGAAGGATCGGAACAATAACTACAATGTTCAAAACTCTGCTAGGCTCTACCTAGCAACCCCAGTGACACATATTAGACCCAAAGTGAATGAGTTGACTTTAAAACGGCACTAAATCACTGAAATAAGGAAGCGATATTCGGAACTAACGAACTGAAACGACAAGTGTATCAGGGGACACGTGTCAGCCAATCAGTGTACAGACAACCGACGCCACAGTAATGCCCGTCGTAGCAGCCAATCACAGGCCTCGATTTTCATTCATGGGGCATCCCGTGTAGGCTCTTGTTGCTTCCTGAGACGCGTTCTTGATGTGATGTGATTTGCTTCAGCCTTGCACGCTTCGTTTGAATTTTTTTCAATTTTTTTTCCCAATTTTTTTGATTTTTTTTTTTTTTTTGATGAATATTTTTTAAACCTCCGCGCACTGTGAGGGTTTACTGTAATCCGCCTCCGTGTACGATTTCATTGCCTAGCTCTGGCTTAATTGGCTGATGTATGCGCTGAAGCGGGAAAAGTCGAAGATCCCCCAACTTTCGACGCCATCGATGCGACGCACTGAACCCACAATTCAGTTCAGCAACAGATGACGTCGGCCCATTTAAAGTGTCTATGGAGACAGTTGCAGATGGTACACGTGTATCAACCGTATGAACGTCCAAGCCTGGGACGAGTATTGAACCTTTTATTTCAACCACGAAACTCCACCAACAGGAGTTTTCTTTGCACACAACTGATTTCTTCTGGCGCCAGAGTATCCTGCGGTTTTGGTAAATTCTTCAAGCAGAAAAGAAAGAAAGTGGAAGTCAGATATCCCTCTGCATTTCTGCATCACATATCAGCTCGGTGAACCCTGCACTCCACAGCCAACTCACTCCTCTTATTTAAGGCCAAGGTTATTAACGGCTGCTTATGTTCTTATGTGGTGTTTAGATTTTTGTCACTGATGTAAATGGAAACGCTCGTGTGACGGAGAAACACAGGCTTCCTGTTCTCGTTTCTAAAGTTCTTCCAGCGTGTCCCCGTTATTGATCTTGGAGCCGTTTCTCATTGAATGTGGGGATGTTTTTTCAGATGGAGATATAAAAATAGCTCATGCCTTCACAACTTTGGAATTCGTTTGGAGTCCAAAGTTCACTTTGTCCTCCGTTTCGGTCTCAATCAAAACAGTCTGGGAGGAAAAAAAAAAAAAAAGAGACTTAAGTTGCTAAATCCTCCAAATATGTTTACAAGAAGGTTTCCATCTGTCTGTTAGTCTCCTGGATGAAACGCTGCCTGATTTGACTTCAAATGTCACTTGTGAGAACTGCAGATTTGGAAACAGTCCGTCGTGCACCTTGAGCTGACCGTCTACCTCGTCACATGAAAACAGATGAGCCACAGGTTGATAAAACTCTCTGCCAGCGAACGGTGGAGGCTGGATTCAGGAGCTCCTCGTTTATTTTCTGTTCTGCTCTGTGGTTCGACCCGCTGCTGCATCACAGCACGCGCCCGCCGTCCGGAGAGCAGCTGGAGCTGGTTTTCATCCCACTCTGAACCCGTCAGCTGTTTGGATCTGCATCCAGGTGCTGAAGCAGGGACCTCTGGGAGCTCGTCGCTCTCCAAAACCCCACCAGAGGCCCAACTGGCCTCCGTCCCGCTGGACTTCACGGCGAGCCCAGAAAACAGCTGTCGGTTGTCACGGAAATTCTTCCTCTTCTCCCGGGCTCATGTGCTCAAATCCCAGATCAGCCCTTGAAATGGAACCAGCACATTTCCAGACTTTATCATATAAACAGACGTTTTGGTGTCTTCAGCTCCAGACTTGACAAAGGCATTTCCTAAGCTTCCACCAGTTGTTTTAAATACTACTTTTACTGCAAACATTTTTATCAAGTAATTTAAAGATTAAGTGTAGTTTTTCAGAGCAGATCTCTTTGTTTGCAGCGGTCAAGTTAAGTCAAGTCTCAGATTAAAATTAGATGAAAGGAGAGCGGAGCCATCCGGTGCTTGGTTTTCCCTGAGTGTCAGGTGCTGCAAGGTCGTTTTGTTCACTCATTTCAGGAACCCACCTAAAACTATTTTCCTTAAAGATCGAACTCATTGGGTTTCATCCGAGTGGCAGGAAACTCCTCATGTTTGTGTTCCAGGAACGATCTGCCGTGTGAGCTGAATGAAGACGCTGCTGCTCGTCTGTCATCTCAGCGTCAAGTCAGAGAACTTGCTTTCTTTTCTGATCTGACGCCATCTCATAGCTGAGTAACAGCCTCACCGCCTACAAATGTCAAGAGCGTGTGGCCGAGACTGTTTTAGTGGGTTTTTTCCCAGCTCGCTCTCTGTTCCAGCAGGCCACATGTTGAAGAAAGCTGCAGAGCCTTTTCTAAATAACAGTTATTTTTCCGAAGCTACAGCTCAGAGGTTATAAAGGAAGAAAAATCTGCAGCGCGCAAGTCATAAAGGAAGATCCTCATTGTTTGAAGTGAAGGTGAACTTTTTAAGTAGTGCACTGTGATCAGAATATATTGGAGCAAATGAAATATCTAGATGGTTTAAACAGACTGGTTCTCTGTCCGTCTGGAAAAGAAAAGAGACGGTAAAAACTTGTTTTCATCCGACGAGGCAAAAATGAGCCTGAAGGTACTTCGGGCTTGAAGAGATCTGTACAGTCTCTCTGCACACACAAGCTTAAACACACACCTCCCCATCCACCCTAGAAGGACATGCGCACATGCATGCCTGCAGCAGGATGCACCGTCGGGACAGAACTTTATTTATGAGGTAAAAGAGGGTTTGTGCAAGTCTGGGAAGCAGAAACATGCTATTTCTGGCAACTGGAGGCTGCTGAGATCACTGTTGAGAACCAGCTGTGGAAGAGATATGGGTCAAGGGGGCAGGAGGACGAGGAAGCCAGGGTTTACCAAGGCCTGGTTGCAGGAGGACAGGAGAGGGGACACGAGGGGCATTATGACGCTCACCAGAGAGAAGGAAAACACTGATCAACTGATATCCCAATCAGGGGATGTTAATGATCATCTGTTAATCAACTTCTAGAGGTTAACAACTGAATCTATTCCAATATACAGCAATTTATGAGACCAGCGCAATCTGTCTTCTCAAAAACGACCGCAGGTTTCATGCAGTACCAGACTCTGCCACCAGGAGGAGCCTCGCACCGGTGAAGGAGATGGTGTTCACGGTTATCTCTGATAAATATAAACGGTAAAAATAGCATTATTCCCTGCCAGTGAAGAAAGAAAATCCCCTTTGCTAACTGTGCCGACCGTGAGGATGACGGAGAAAGTCGAGAAAAACTTTGTGAAAGGCGTTAAGAATTAACCAGCTAGTGGACGTGGATGCTGAGCCATGTCGTGGGTCCGTCTGCTCGTCGATCACCAGGAGAGAAAAATTCCCCAGAGCTGCAAAGACAGATACACATGCCACAAAAACCTTGGCTGAGCCATGAGTGAAGATCAGATTACCGGAACATTCAGAGACGGACAGCCGTCCAAGAACCGTCACCTGACCCAACATCCGCTGTCAGCAGCTCTTCCTGTCCAACACATTTCTAATCTCATGCTGCCTGTTGCTCTGGATCCACTTGAATGGGACACCGTAATAACTATCACTTTTCCATATTTGAGGACTTCATACAGACTGGAGCCTTCCGAGAATCTTGAAGCAGCAGAAATATTTTGCTCATTTAATCTTTAGTCATCTAACTTTAATCTCTGGTGCCTTCAGATCATCTTTGCACATCTCAAAAAGCCTGTAATTATTTCAGAACAACAAAGACTCAGAATCAAAACAGGCTCTTATCGCCTGTTTTTAGTCTTTGAGAAATCCTGAAAAAAAAAAACCCAAACAGATATTAACTTTGCTGCTGGAAACAAACAAACAAAAAAGAAACCGTCACGACCAAAAACACATTTCTTTGTTTTTGTCTCCACGGTGTTTCCAAAGTGCTTCGTAAGAAGGAGCAGCAGATCCGCTCGGATGGAAAATTTACTCTTTTCCTTGGTGCAGTTTTGAACTTCTGCTTTAAAAAATGACCACTGAAGCCATTGTGAACACGCACCGTCTGAAAAATAAAGGCCATGATGAAAATTCCACCCACTGTGACATCACAGAGGGCCAAGATTAGAAAAAAACTCTTCAGAAGGAAGCATTCTCAGCACCCTGAAAACAACGTGTTGCGTGGACTTCAATCTTTTGAGCTTCCAGTTACATCTAAGAGGATACCTCATTCAGAAAAATATTGTAGGGGTCACTTAAACACTTTTGGTTTTTTAAGCGTTCAGTTTAATTTACCATCACATGTATTTTTATTTGACTACTAAGTGGTTGGAAAACCTAATTTGGTCAAGGCCGATTAAAGTGAAATTAAATTACTGTTCATTACATTACATATTTACCTTATGTTACTGTCGTGTGACTTGAAGGGGGAAAAAAATTATCTGTGGGGGGATTAAATATTAATCTAATTTTAATGATTGTTACAGCACAGAGGCTCAGAATTCTGTTCAACCCACTTTTGCAAAATGTTATAGAGCTCCCATAACATTGAATTTCAAGTTTAAGTGTTTCTTTTTTTAATATGACTTGACTGCCATGACACCTGAACAATGGCATTCAGCTGCTTTCACACAACAAGACTTAGTCGTTGGTAGAAAGTTGTGGTGGTGTTCACACTACGCAACTGACTGGTGACAGCAGAGCACAGTGCATGATAGAACAGCCCCTCATTCACCCACGCCATGTATTTTTTATTAACAAAGTGCACATGGGGAACCAGTCTGGAGCTGGGTGTAAAAATGGGCTTAAAACCGTGAGGTACGAAAGCAGCCTCAATCATAACAGAAAACACTTGCAATGTTTCACAAATCCAGAAATATAGAACCATTTTTCTTTTTTAAAAGGTCTCGTATCCTATCATGCTTTTCTTGACTTTTAAAGGCTCAAAACTGACTACAACTATTTATACCCTGTTTTTAGGGTGTCCAGATGTCATTTTAAGAGGTACACCACGGACTAATCACTGAATAAAAGTTAGAAATTACTTTCTGCTCATGCTAGCAGAATCTGCATGTGCAGACTCCGAGTATTTATCAGGCCGAGTCCATCCATCTACCCCATATGGGCCCCTTATGCCGAATTCCCACAGAACGGAGAACGGCCGTGGTTCAGTCTTACTCTGTCCTGGTCACTTCTGGGATGTTTCTAAACCTCTGCAGGGCGCTTCTGGGATGTTTCTAAACCTCTGCAGGGCGCTTCTGGGATGTTTCTAAACCTCTGCAGGGTGCAGCTGGGATGTTTCTAAACCTCTGCAGGGTGCCGCTGGGATGTTTCTAAACCTCTGCAGGGTGCCGCTGGGATTTTCTAAACCTCTGCAGGGCGGCGCTGGGATGTTTCTAAACCTCTGCAGGTGCCGCTGGGAAGTTTCTAAACCTCTGCAGGGCGGCGCTGGGATGTTTCTGAACCTCTGCAGGTGCCGCTGGGATGTTTCTAAACCTCTGCAGGGCGCCACTAGGATGTTTCTAAACCTCTGCAGGGCGCTGCTGGGATGTTTCTAAACCTCTGCAGGGCGCTGGGATGTTTCTAAACCTCTGCTGGGGATGTTTCTAACCTCTGTCTGGATGTTTCTAAACCTCTGCAGGGCGCCACTAGGATGTTTCTAAACATCTGCAGGGCGCCGCTGGGATGTTTCTAAACCTCTGCAGGGCGCCACTAGGATGTTTCTAAACCTCTGCAGGGCGGCGCTGGGATGTTTCTAAACCTCTGCAGGGCACCGCTGGGATGTTTCTAAACCTCAGCAGGGCACTGCTGGGATGTTTCTAAACCTCAGCAGGGCGCCACTAGGATGTTTCTAAACCTCTGCAGGGCGCCGCTGGGATGTTTTTTAAACCTCTGCAGGCATGCTAAACCTCTGCAGGGCTGCTGGGTTTCTAAACCTCTGCAGGGCATTTTTCTAAACCTCAGGCTGCTGGATACTTCTAAACCTCTGCAGAGCACCGTTGGGATGTTTCTAAACCTCTGCAGGGCACTGCTGGGATGTTTCTAAACCTCTGCAGGGCACTGCTGGGATGTTTCTAAACCTCTGCAGGGCACTGCTGGGATGTTTCTAAACCTCTGCAGGCACTGCTGGATTTTTAAACCTCTGCAGGGCACCGTTGGGATGTATCTAAACCTCTGCAGGGCGACGCTGGGATGTTTCTAAACCTCTGCAGGGCCGCTGGGATGTTTCTAAACCTCTGCAGGGCACTGCTGGGATGTTTCTAAACCTCTGCAGGGCACTGCTGGGATGTTTCTAAACCTCTGCAGGGCACTGCTGGGATGTTTCTAAACCTCTGCAGGGCACTGCTGGGATGTATCTAAACCTCTGCAGGGCACCGCTGGCACGACTGCACTGACTGACTTGATTTCACAGCGGAAGGAGCACCACTGCCGTTCCATGTTTTGTGGACCTTGAACTTGCGCCAAAGTTCCACGGAAGGCGGAAAGCGCCGTGGTCCGGTTTTTCTGCTGTTTTGCTCCATCTTTGGCGCCATTTCAAGTCCTACAGGGCACTTTTAAAAGTGGAGCGCTGGCAAGCGCTGCCTTCTCAGCTGGATCCATGAGCCCAAAGGTTTTGAGATCATGTGCCAGTCGCTCTAATCGTTCAAAGATGTACATCTTCCCATGTCTTGTTCTGTTTAGAATTATACATCTAATAGGATGAGTGGTGTCAAATAAAATGCACTTTTCTACTTTACTACTCTAAAAACCCCCTGAATTGTTTGCTCGCAGCCTCCATGGGTTAATGCAAAGTCGATGTACGAGTCAAAGCTCATTAGTGGTGTTTTATTTTGAAAATTCTAGTGTTTGGCTTCCTGCTAACTAGATCTGTTTAAATGATGCTGTAATTTACACTGATGTGTAAATTGATGCTGTCCAGCGATAAAATAGTACCTCTAGTACCCTCTAGTAGAGCAGAGTGGAGAGGCTGCTCACTGGAGCACACAGGAAATAAAAGATTTAGGCTGGACGATCTAACAGACAGAGCGTCTTTGAATCAGTCAACAAAGTAAAATGTTGTAAAATATTCTATGTCACAATAATTTGGTACCAACATCGCATCAAAAGAGACCAAATCTTTGTGTCATGGCTCAAACTGATCCATGTCTGACGGCTGGACGTGACCAGGCTCCACTCTCGGACAAAAGACATGAAGACGGACTGAGACACAAACAATAACTGAGCAGAACCAGCCGTCAGTCTATATCCCCCCCAGACATCAGACAAAACCCGAGCTGCACTCCACAGCACAGTTCACTGCAGATTTTCGCAGGCTCGACTCGCGCTTTAATAGTGTTTCCTGGTAAATGTTTTTTACAGCCTGGTTTACACAGGGCACAGTAATTAACTAGCAGATTCAGAGGAGTGGGGGGGGCGTACCGTTTGGTATCATTAGGAACTCATTTTCGCTGCGCACCGAGAGGAGGAGAGAGGCAAGTAACGGCAGGAGGTAGTGGACTGTTAACATTTAATGGATGATGAGTAGAAACATTCATCCAGCTCTGCTGCTGACTGAACCAAACGTCTCTTGTTTCTTCTGATAAATACAGGCCGGGCATTGTGCTTGGGGATGGTGCCAAAGCTGGCCCCACCGCCACAAAGCACTCTCTGTGGTTTCACAGGAACAACCGTTGGACGAGCCAGTGGCCGATCCCCCCCCCACCACCACCACCAATCACAGTCTTTAACCCGATGTTCTGTAAACACAAAGGGCTCGGGCTGTTTGGTACAGATACACTGAGCCAAACCAGCCTTTTCATGCAACTCTCAGAGCTCTGTGGGCATCGGCAGCTATAACCAAAGAGGAGGCAAGAACTCCCAGTGGCTATCAGCGCACGAACTTCTGATTAACACAACATATTTATGCTGGGGGGGGAATGTAGAAATAATGAAAGACTACAATCACTGCACAAATTCAATTCATCTCAAATGTTTACAGGACTTACAATTACAGGATGCAAGAAATAAACTACAGTGATCCCTTATTTTTCATGGTTAATGGCGACCAGGGCCCCCCGAGCCTGAAAAATGTGTTTAAAATATGTTTAAAAAAGGCAAAAAAAGTATCGAGGCACTGGAGCTAAACAAGACAAAGGCTCAGCTGTGGTCTTTCTGTTACCTTCACGGCCTCTGGTCTCTGAACCGTAGTAAAGAAACTGCTGGTATTGTGCTATTTTTGGCTCGTAATTAGCGGCTAACACTCTAACAACAACAAAAGAAAAAGTCCAGTTTTCTCTGCATGGAACGGGAACTTTATTCTGGCACTGCAGGAACTTGTAACATCACACAGGTTGTATTGTTGGGCTCCTGTTGGTTAACAGAGAATGTAAATCTATACACGCTGGGCTGCTGTTGATGCTCACTACACTTTTCATCTAACCCCGTTTTCATTCTGCCATCCCACGACACACACACTCCATTACCCATAAGGCCACACCATTACCCATAAGGCCACCTTCTTAAAAGGGGCCAGGCTGGCTCACAACATTTCTTCGCTGTGAGAGAACGCGCACAACATCCTGTGATGTTTCCGCAATTTTTTCTTGATTGTTTTTTTTTTTTATATTATATATTTCTGAAAAATCGACGAATAACTAAAACCGCAGAACTTGAAGCGCGAATTAGCGAGGGATCACTGTAGTGTTGCTCCTTAATCTGATACCAGTGTCCGATACCAAGTAATTTATATTTAATGATTTACTTACTGGTTACTTCCGTTACAGCACCACCAAAAAGAAATACTTTTTAATTTTGCAATACTGTTTTATCCTGTTCTATTTGGAAATAAATATAAACATAAATGGCTTGGATTTGCTGTATTTATTCATGTTTTACAACAATGATAATTATATTGCAGTCAGGAAATCTTTTGCAATTTTTTTTAATATCACACAATACACACAATACAAGAATCAGAATCGGGAGGGAAAAAATGGTATTGGAACATCCCTAAAGTAAACCTTTCCAAGACAAACACCATATGTCCAGATGGCCTCTGAGGCAGGAAAACAATATGTGAGCATGTACTTCTGCAGCTGCTCCTCATCAGCCTGCAGGTGAAGCAGGAACAGCTGAGTCAACAGTAGAAACACACGTTTCATATTTCCTCGAGGCCCGACCAGCTGATCCAGAACTGGGATTATCTGCTTACAGTCACGGGTTACGTAACAGGTTTTTATAGATGGCTATATAAGGACACTTTGTACTGAGAGTGAAACATTTCACAGTGAAGGCGTGACCCTACCACCACCCACCCCCCCCCCCCACCCCCACCCCGCGAGCAACCACCACAGAAACAACAGAATCAGCTGCCACCTGCATCAGCTCATCTTCAAAGCAAATCTGGAGGCTCTCCAGAGGGCGTTCCTACCTGAACAGAGGATGCCCTTGTGACGGGCGCAGGAGAAGTCGTCGCACTCGCAGAAGCTGCCGTAGATCTTCCCGAACTCCGACTCGTAGCACAGACACTGGTTGCAGATGCATTCGCCCCGCCCGCTGCAGACCTGCTTGCCCTCCGCTTCCCGACAGGCGCTGAGCAGCATGCCGCTGGCGTCGCCCTCCTGGCACTCGCAGCGGGCGCCCAGGTAGCCCGGCTCGCAGCGACAGGTGCCGCAGTTGTATGTACCTGTGGGGCCGAGAGGTCAGCGTGGGTTCAGATTCAAGGCTGTCATGGGATGATTCAGTCGCACCTGTTGGATTCAGGGTTCAGCTGCTGTGATCATTTCCCACCGTCATCGCTGCTCTGCCGCTGTCGGATGTCAAATGTTTTTGATGTTAAGCTTCCATACTTCCTTATGTTTCCCCAACGTCTACTAACGCATTATCCACTTCCCTTTCGAACACATATTGAGCTGAAATATGAAACTTTTCCTCATGGCTGAAGGTTTGAACGTTCATGGATTCATTTAAAGACCAGGGACCCTTCTAGTGAGACAGTCCTCCTCCAATCTTTCCCGTCTCTCTCTCTTGACTGTCAACTACTAAATTTAAGAGGCAACAAACCTGAAAACCTCTCTTAAAAAAAATACTATGATTTTTGTTTTTTATCATTATCATCATCTCAAAAACACCCACGAGTGAGACTAAACAGATCCTTGCTCTCTTAGGGGTCTAGACACTCACGAGGTTCCTTCATGGGCTTTTTCCTCCCTTTTTGGATTTGCAGCTCAGGTACGAGTGTCAGTTGGTGGTAGGAACATCATACTTGAACACTAAACTTCCTGTCAGTATTTCTGTGTTTTTGATCACTTAACTTAATTGATACAGGTTAACTGCTTGGCATCTCTGCCTGCCGCACCTCCTCCAGTGCACATTTGAGGTCAGCTGCAGGGTCGTCAGCTGGTGCCACCGTTCATTGATGTTTCGCCCCCTGGCCAGGACACCTCTCGGTGGGGGGGCAGTGGCATTCGTGGGGACGTCTCCCCACGCCACTCCCTGCAACTGACCTCACTGGGGTGTTGAGCCCCACCTATTGTCCTTCCTCCGCAACCACATCCAGAAACTTGCTTTCTCAGCTTCCTCCGCTAGCTCCTTGATGGCCTTTTTTTGGCTAGATCCGGTCATTCCTGCCGCACGGAGGAGCCGGATTGCCGAAGCCCCCACAAAGCTCCTGCATCCGACCTCCACAGGGTGAATAGTCGCAGACCAGCCCCCACTTCTGCACTCCTCCGCCAGGTCACTGTACTTCGACCGCTTGAACTCGTGTGCAACTGATATTCCCTCCTCCCAGGGCACGGTTAGTTCAATAATGAGGACTTTCTTCGCAGCTATGGACCACATCACAACGTCCGGCCTTAGCGTTGTCTGTGTGATCTCCGTTGGAAAGACTAGCTGCTTGTCCAGGTCGACGCGCATCTCCCATCTCTTTCCAGGTGTCAGCAGAACTGCTGACCTTCCTGCCACCATCTTCCGTCCTGCCTCTCCTGGTTTGATGAAGGTGATGTTTGGCCGATGGGGATCCGAGGAGTTGTTTGCCCCGACTCTGCATCTCTCCAACTGCTCTGCCAGCTTCCTCAGCACCTGATTGTGCCGCCACCGGAAGCGCCCCTGTGTCAGCGCGATGTTGCACCCTGACAGAATGTGTTGGAGACCTGCATTGTCTTTGTTGCACAGGGAGCATTTGCCGTCGCTTCCGAACCATTGAGCGAGATTTCGAGGGCATGGAAGGGTGTCATACGCTGCCCTCACTAGGAAGCTCAGGCGTGACTGTGGAGTTCTCCAGAGAGACAAGACTAGAGCCGACCAATCAGAGTGGATTTTAAAGACGAGCTGACGTTCTGCTTTTTACAGCCTGGTTTACACATAAGATGTGAAAACAAGATCAAAGATCAAGTTGCTAAGAGTAAAATGATGGAAAGTAACATCTCAGTAAGTCTCATGAGAAGCAGGAAAATGCACCTCTTCCCAAATGTTACATCATCTAGTACTATTATTATTGTTATTGGTCATTTTCAAGTTGGACGGAAAGATATATAGCTACAGTGTCTGTAGAAACGACAGATGCTCAACATTAATCAGCTCCAACTGACAGAGGATCAGCTTTTCTTTGCTCTGTTGCCATGTCTGATCTACATAAAAGGTGCGTTTCTACTAGCGGGGGTTCCAGGGTAGTTTCTCAGTTTCTCAGGGCCAGATGATTGACGTGTCTCCGCTACCAGGATCGGCCCTGCTAAAACGACCTGCAGGAACTTCTATGGGGAAAAAAAAAAAACGTTCTTGTTGGAGGACAGGTACTGAGAGCGCCCCGTTAAGTTCATGGATATGGTTGTCGTCTTTTGTTTTTTGGTGGTTGACTCACCATGAAAGCGGTGTGCTACTGCCACCAGGTGGTCTGGAGTGGTAGTTTATGGCACCGTAATTAAAAACAAGACAGCCCTGTTTAAAATCCCATCTCCCTCCAGGCACAAAAGTATCGGTTTCCATATTCATTTGAAGGAACATTTGTCAACTTTTGTGAAGCGCTGTATAGCTGTAGCGTTTATCGTTCCTGCTATCGGCAAAAACAAGACCAAGCAAGTTCCTAATCTCGTCCCAGTGCCTTCTGTCAGACATCAGTGATGAAACTGGCTCACAGAGCAACAGCAGTCAGAGGCGACGAAGATGCTCAAGGAAGTGATGACGATAGGGAAAACGAATGGGAGCGACCAGCTTTGTAAAAGCGACTTAACCTCCAACGCCTGTAGGGGGAGCCAAAGCATTTGAAGTTGCAAAAAACCAATACGAGTTGCTTTGAGGGCGATTCAATGGATTCATATGGAGGGAAAGAAAAGAACTCAATGTCCTCTGGCCAGACAAGGTTCAGCGGCGCCCCACCCTGGAGGAGGGGTCCGGCCAGGCTCAAACTGAACGAGCCACATGGCTTCACCCTCCTGAGGGCTCACCACTCGCAGGAAAAGCTGCAGGAGTTATAAGTGAGCCCTGGTGAGCTGACCCTAAAACGCACTCTTAGAACAAAATGTCAGCTTTAAGAAAGCAATTTAACTTCCTGGGCTGTGCTATAGATAAAAAAAAAACTATTGCAACTTAAAACCTTAATGTGAGGGGAGCAAAGTGGAGAGAACGTGCACGAGCAATCCAGCAATGAGAGCGATTTCACAGTCACTTCTGATGCCAACGCCCTGGAAGTTTCTCCTTGGCAGCGCACGGCTGACTTTTTATATGAGAAGTTAAATATGATGAACTATATTACAGCCAGCAGAGGAAAAACGGCTTTTTATTGTTACACTTCTCCCTGATCAACATCATGCATCGGTGACGGCAGTGTTGGCTCCTTTTAAAGAGGAAATCCCACTCGACGCCCTCGACTTTAACCTGGCAACGCAGCCTGCAACACCTCGTCTTGACATCTCATCTGCTTCTACATGACCTGGATGGTTTAAGTCTTTGAGGTTTTTGCTTCATGCTGCAAAGATGAGATGATCTTTGCGGTTCAGTTGACGGTAAACAACGTTGTCTGCGAGCGATCTATTTATTTATAGAAAAGGGAGGAAAAACCTCAAGGCTGATCATGCACCAGGCTTCCTCTGAGTTCATTAAAAAAAAACCCAAAATGAATCGGTTAAATGTACACGACAAACCCGCCGTTTGCAAATACTCAAAACAATGACGGAAAAATTAAACAATTTGAATGAAAACTTGGAATTCTAAGTGCAACTTTCCAGTGTTGTTACTCACCAGTATATACAGGATATTTTGTGGAAATGTAAATTTGCAGTTACTGATGAGTTTAATCCATCTGAGACAAAAATGCATGAATCCAGAACAACTCTTCTGAGCAGCGCACATCAAATCATTTCACATGGACTTCTTCAATGCTGAGAACAGTACAAGTCACAATGAGGGCTCTTTGTACCTTTTTCTTCATAGGAAACATTGTGTTAGTGCAACCGGCGCTGGCCTAACAGAGCTACCTGTCCTATTTTGGTGCATGTTGTGCAGCTTTCTGGACATATCTGTGAGTCCAAGGATCTGATGAAGTCTCAGACGGGACGGAGCCTGATGGATGAGACGATGATGCCAAACAGGGGTTCAGTCTGATTTGTTTTGTCTTAACTACTCCAGCATTAATGCTGACACACAGAAACTCCCAGTCTTGGTGCTACTGGATCTTAGCGCTGCCTTTGATACAGTAGACCATCACATTTTGCTAAACAGACTCAGAAACCTGGTCGGTCTCTCTGGTACTGTTCTAACTGGTTCAGCTCTCATCTCACAGATCAATGTTTCGTTGTAAGTATGGATACATGCTACCTCCAGAATGCATAACATTAAGTTTGGGGTGCCTCAAGGGTCAATCTTAGGTCCAATTCTTTTTAATCTTTATATGCTTCCCCGTGGTTGCAGGCTGTGGCACCTCTCGATGTCGATGGCCTCCCATAGGTGTTTCCTCCTCACCTGGATCCTCATTGCCCGCCCATGTTCCTTTAAACATGTTACTTTGTGCTGTGAGTGTGTGTGTGTGTGTGTGTGTGTGTTATACGTGTGGGGGTGAGAGTGACGGGCTTTTATTATGTGTTTTTGTTCCTGTTTTATGTCTGATTTTATTTTGTGAAGCACTTTGTGTTGCATTTTATGGGTATGAAAAGTGCTATATAAATCAAGTTTTGATTGATTGATTGATTAAACATTGATGTTAATTTTCTTACACTCTGATATGTCACGTGACACAATACTGCGGCCGTTATCAGTCGTTGGTGAACATCGGTAACTCCCCAGCACATGGACTTCTATGTTCTAGTCACACCACTAATTAATTTCTCATTTCTTTAGATCCTCGTCTTTCCTCTTTGAGGAACTCATAATTACAAGACTGCGGTCTGTCGGATGTTTGTGTGCAATAACATTTTAAATCTCAACACTTTCAAGACTATTGTGAGGATCCATATTCCCTAACATTTTAGACATTGGCGCTGCAACAGCATTCCTAAATGTTATTATGATGCCTCTATAGAAATTGTTTTGTTGTTCCAACACTGAGTCGCTGAGACAGAAGTAGCACCTAAAAGTCCCCATAAAAAAAAAAAAAAACTATGTTGTTTAAATATACATCTGTTTGTTTGTGTGTAAAAACAGAAGTTCAGAAGTTTGATGAACCTGAACGCCTCATAAAATCCTCGGCTGCTCTGATTGGTTAGCTCTAGTGACCAGCTTTCTCCAAAAGTAGCTATGTGCACCTGAGTGGAGGAAACTGGCGCTTTTAGGAGGTTGTTCAGAGAGTCAACAGTAAAAATCTAAACTGTGCAAGTCTGATCTCAGTGAACTGATGAGTGAACAGTCGGTCTAAACTTGAAAAACAATAAAAATAGGTTTGGAGTACCGATGGAGCTGCAGATGCTGCTGTTGGCTCTGGCGTCCCGGCTGCAGCCGCAGTCACACTGGTAATCCACGGCCACCTCCAGGCGGTCTTTGAAGCCCACCGGCTTGATGGTGAAGCTGCTTGTGTCCCCGCGGGGAGGACAGCTCCTCGCCTCCACGCTCACGTTGAACGACACCTACCGGGAAGAAACAGAGTTGTAACTCGACGGAGATGTGCGAAAGCAGGCCGCCGGCGGGGGACAGGAAGTGTCCTTCCTGTTCCTGGTTCACGTCAAGTTCATCTGATAGATCCCGAGCGACACGGACCCACCCTGCACCAGAAACACCGGCAGCCCCCAGCCGGTGGGTGCGACGTTTACACCCAGAAGAATTTACAGCTGGCCGTTGGTGTGGATCCGCTCTCAGAAACTGGGACACAGGACCAACACCCATGTGATTGCTCTGGAAGGAAGGAAGTCCCGGCAGCAGAGACCCCGCCGTGAGCCTGCTCTTCTGCTGTTTCTCCCTCAATTTTTCAATCACGGGGCTCATCCGTGCACAGCTCACTGCTCTGTGATGTTGCCTTGATGAAGATGGGCTTTGATGATTCTTCACAAAGGTAAATCAAAGCAGTGTTAGCAGCTTTAAACCAAATGCCTGTCAGATGAGACCCATGGAAAACAGACACCAGGGGACAGTGATATCCTCCCCTGAGTTTGGCTCTACGCTCCAGCTCACTGCATCAACAAAGAAACCATATTTTTACGGTTTCAGAGCCAGAATACATCAGTCTGAGGTAGTTTACATCCAGAATACTGGAACTATTGTCATACACTAAGCACCGTTATTTTGTAGATGCTTTATAAGCCAGATTCTCAGTCTTTAATTTCCATTTTAAAGGTATTCTGTCTCGGTAGATGTTCTTCTTCTAGATGTTAGGCCTGGGGAGGGATTCAGGTATCTGTGTTTGTTCTGCTGCACATGTGCACAAATGTTCTGGGGACCTCTTGATGCTAAACAGAAGGCTGTAAATTTACCAAAGGAGTTGATTCATTCATGCTAGTGATGCATGTTGATCCAGACCTCCAGGGCGATGACGTCCGAGTCTTCACACCAGGGTTGGATTAAATCCAAAACAAGATGCTGTGGCCCCTGTGTGATCAAGGTAACAGGTATCCACATGAACAGCGACGGGGCGGCTGAAGTGAGGTTAAATTCCCGTTTATTTTGGCTGAAAGAACTGACCAGAGGGAAGGGAGTCTTTTCCTCTTTAGCTTTATCGCTAGAAGCACTTGCTCCAAACTTTCAGTGGCGCGTTCGTTGAGGAGACGCGACATGAGTTTCTATCCCAGGCTGCGGGCAATTTGAACGACCGTTTCAGGAAATCTAGTCCATACGAGTCAAGAGAAGCAGACGCGAATATCAGTCAACTTTTCAGCCCCCTCCGGTGGGTTATGAGTCTCCGTTTTCCACCAGGTTTCATCCTTCTCAAGGTTAAAAACTTTCCAACAGAGAATGCACAATTAGACCAGGTCTCTGGTCTGAACCTGACATCATACCGTGACCCACATGCACAGTTCCCCTCCCAGCCTTGCTCCTACAAAGTACATCACAAGTAGGGATGCTCGATAATTATCGACCCGATAACTATCAGGCCAGTACAACAGGAAATTATGACGTCATCACCGATAAGTCCGATATCATGACGAATAGCCCTGATAACATATATATTTCTGTCAACACGGCAGTGCCTCGCTCCCTCTGAGCCTTGAATGACCAGCAGTGAATGTTATGTTCAAGTGACGTCGGCATAATCAGAAAAACGATTACTCAATAAGGAAAATCAAGAATATCCCCTCATGCCAGAAAACAACTTGTTAACTCGGTTTGGTAGTTGCTGACTTGAATTGATATGGTATTGATGTAATGATCTTAGGTATATGTGTGTGTTATCGGTTATCTGTATCGGCCTTTAGGAGCTGAAAGTTATCGGTTATCAGTATCGGTTTTAAAAAACAGTTGTCGTGCATCCCTAATCACAGGTGAAGAAATGACACTGGTCCTCAGTTCTGCTGCCGAGATCATCGACTGCTCCAGTTTTGGTTGGAAACCTTCACGCGCTGCAGGATATTCATACAGCTCTGACACAAGCTCCAAGCAACACATGGTTCCATCAAAGATCTAACTCATTTTTACTCCCTTGTCCCCATCAAATAGCCGACATGCACGTCTGCATCTTTGTGCATCATGAGTGGGAAGCACCCAGGATGTTAGTGACTCAATAAAAAAAAAAAACACCAACAATGCGAGCCGTTTCAGGAAACAGGAAGAGCCTTCGTCACATGTGGCCCAGAAACCCCCTCTGCTGGAGCGCGGGAAGCTTAACGAGTTAATGAGGTGCACAATTAAATTTACTGTAAATGTGAGTCGCGAGGAGGCCGCCCCCCAGTCACGTGGCTCAGCGGGACAACTATGTGGTTGTGGAGGATCCGACCCGGGGGGTGGGGGGGTGGTGGTTGGTAGTGGTGGAGGCTGGGAGAGGACAGTCTGGAGGGATGAAAACCTCAGGAGGGAATCAGCTCCAGGTTGTTAGAGGAAAAGAGGAGGGATTCTGCTGTAGGGAGCGGAAAGTTTAACGAAACTTTTCCTCGTAGTGGAACAACAGACCGGCGCCGCCGCGGATGAATCTTTGCAGATGATGGGATTCTTATGACCGCCCGAAATTCGATTAATTGGGATGAAACCGGTGAATGAGGCCAAACAAAACAACAAGTAACTAAATTCAAATGATTCCCATTTGATTGGGCAGAAATCTTTTAATAAAAAAGGACCCGTGGTGCGTTAGCGCAGGCCCAGTTTCCATTCACACGCACGGATCCATTCAGTCTGAAAACCAACCGCACACGCTCCAGCGGGCCTTCCTCCTCCTGCCAGTTTCACAGGCCTCCTGCTGCGAGCCTTTGTGTGAGGTCATTGGGATGCAGCTCACGCCGGCGCCGTGACTGACACCCGGGCAGCGGACTGGGTTGTCTCCTCAGAAACGACGGGGGAACCTTGGCACCCAAGAGCCCCCTCTCTTTTTTATCCAGTCCTGAATCACCCCCAGCTCCTCCGCTGCCAGTTCCCATCCCGGAGCCGTCCCCGGATAATACGGCAGCAGAGCGACGGGGGGGGGCTGAGAAAGGAATTCCCTCCACGCTGAAACCTCTCCGTGTGACCGCATGTATCGAACTGACCTGCGCCAGCATTTTCAATGGACCCAAATCTCATTTGGAGTCTCCGACGGAATATAAAGTGATCACCAGAGTAATTAACATGTACGGTCATCAGGTGTCAGCTGACCTCAGCTCCTGCAGCAGAGACGACAGCTGAGAGAGCACTGGGGCTAACAGGCATGGAATTACATTTAACATATAACTCTCATGTTCAAGACATACATCTGTCTCCCCTGCCTTAAAGGGGCCATAAGCAGCTCTTCTTTTTTTTTTTTTTAACAGCTTAACACAATTTCCTGAAGTCTTTTTGAAATGTCTGAGACATATTTGGGTAAAATGCCACAGAAGCGTCCTTTCGTTACGATGACTTTATGACCCTGTTTACTAGAGCTGAGCGGTTTTATAATTTCTGCGATATATATCGATATTTTATTTCCTCAGAGAGTATCGATTTTTCAGCAGCGAGTATCGTTATTCTAAGCTAACATCTATCGGAAAATGATGTTAATGTATTGTAAGATGAATATCATTATATACCGTATCGTGAGCCGAACATTGTGTATTAGGGATGCACATGGTTAACCGTTTAACCAGGCCTCTGATTGGTCAATTCTACATCTGCGTAGAAAAGAGCGCGTCATCGAAAAAATGAGGAAGTACCCACATCTGTACGATTCTGGTTCTCCACACTACAAAGACAGCACATATTCTAGTAATTCATGGAGGGAGATAGTGATGAATGTGGGTCTGGATACGGCCGAGACGGTGAGGAAGTGGAAAAACGCAAGAGATACGTTTAGTAAGTTTAGCTAGTTCATGATTGTCGCTCTTGCGTTGTGGCGTGGAATAACATAGCAGAGACCGCGCTAGTATAAATCAAAAGTGACGGAGGCATCTCTGCGACAAGCTGACAGCAACACATTGCCGTGAGAGTATACACGGGGAAGTGTCCGCATGCGTCCACGACAACGCGCGCAACATCGCGGCAGCCAACCCTCCCGGACTTATCGGTTAACGGTTATTAATCGTTAAAGGGCGTCGGTTAACAGTCATAAAAAAAATCCAAAAAGTGCATCCCTTTTGTGTATCGTATCATATTGCGGGATTAGTGTATCGCTACAGCCCTATTGTTTACAGTTGCGTTTCCACTAACGGGGGGGGGGGTCTGCTGTAGGTTTTCAGAGCCAGATCGTTGACGTGGGTCTCCATTACGAGGAACAACCCCCCCGAGAAAAGCTTTCAGGGACCTCTTTTAGGGCTGAAACACGTTGCCGTGAAATGATGGGTACTCTGAGCCCCAAAACACGTCTGGATGTGGCGACTCACTGATCAGGTACGATGACGATGTCATTCAGCCGACTGATGTCGGCTCAAGTCTTCTTTACCTTCTTGTCCTCATCGGTCCAACAGCTTTGTGTTTCCGTGCAGTCAGAACTTTGAACTAAATGACTCTGCAACCGTTAAACTGTTACAATCATATGGGGAACAGTCGTCCAGGGACTTCACACTGACTGGAGATCTCCTCAGATACATTTCCCTCTCCTGCTGTTTGGACACAGACATTGTTGAGCCCGAAACGATGCCATGATACCGTGGACGTTGCAGCTGGGTCCATCATCAATGGAGTTGATTTTATCTTTATACGCCACCGCAATGTATTTGAAATAAAACAATCAAGCTGTGATTAAAGAGTCGACCCTCGACTTTAATTTAAGAGGTTTCGTTTTAATGATGGTGTTTACCATTTAGGAGTCACAGCCATGACGGAGCTTAAAAGTATTCAGAAATGTTTTAACTGTAAATATAACCGTTATTTTAAAAAGTCTGGATCAAAAGGCTCTGCAGTCAGTGACCGCCCCGGGTCTGGAGATGATGGACTTCCCCGAGGCTTTCCTCTTGGAGATGCTTCTCCAGATGCTGCCAGTTTCAGCAGTTTTTCATGTTGGCAGCTCAAGTCAAAGCCAACTCAATACCAGATACCAACTCCAGACCTTTTTTCCTCCCTTAACCCTCAATCTTAACCCTCGAAAGTAAGTGTAAGGTCCATCTCGTGACTTAGAAATGGGAAACCCCTTGAGTGCAGTTACATTTTCAGCCTGTATAACGAAGACAATAAGATAGTTTCATAACATATATATCTTTATGAACTATGAAAATACTTACATTCGCAGCTAGCTTTTTTTTTGGAGCCATCCTTTTCGAAGACGTCTTGGCGAAAATACGCAATGCCTTCTGGGTAGCCCTTACTTCCAAGGGTGGTGCTGGAGAATCTCAATATTGAGGGCGATACAGTCCTCAAACTTGTCCCTCAACTTGACTTTCTAAGAATCGAGACAGCACTTGCACTTAGTGGCAGCATGTATTTTTGAGATTGAGGGTTGAGATTGAGGGTTAAGGGAGGAATTGGAATTCACCCTTTAACTGGTTCATTTTTCTTAAAGTAATAACGAAATGGAACTTGAGGTCCTTCACGAATGGAAAAAGAAAAATCAGGCTGTAGTTTCTAAATGGTGAATTAACCTCCACCAGTCAACCAATCACAACTGAAGCCAGCAGAACGCCAGGAAAGCCGTTAGACGTGTTTAAATCCACGTTCAGACTGAAAATGAGGCCAACAAGTCTCAGCAGGTTCCAGAAAGTCCTGTTTGAGCAACAGATCAATGAGTTAGAAGGATGGAGGGGGAAAAAAAACTGGCAACTGTTCTTCTGAGGAACAAATGTTTCGTTGCTGCTTCAGTTGACTGCAGCTTTAAGGTGGCGGATAAAACTTTCCCCATCATGTCATCCTTCTTTAACGTCGACTCCACCCGCAGAGCAGAGCGACACAGTTCACACTCATTTTTCACTGAAGCCCAGAATTATCAAGCAAAACACAGTTAACTCAACAGGTGACTAAACAGACTTCATTTCCACAATCAAAACATCCCTTACACTGATTCATGGTGGCCTTCCTAACTGATGACACCTCTTTACCAGTTTACTGTGTGTTGGGTCATAGGGAGGTGCAAGATAAACGCTACTCTAGCTGTGGTCCGACTTAAACACACAAGGAAGTCGAGCAACAAGGATTCAAAGGTCACATGGGGTTTCTTTATTCCTTTATTGCTTGTTTCCTCCGATTATTAAATGTTATTAGACTATGAGCAGAGCAGAAGGACAGGGGGACACCAGACACCAGACTGAAGGGAGAGTCTCCACGACGGGCTGAAGGCGTCTGCAGGCTTTGAAAAGCACGTTTTTAAAAGCATCCTGATGCTTTTAAAAACGTCTGAAGCAGCAGGAAGTCACCGAGTGCAGAGCGTCTTCCACCAAATATTAAATGTGACAGTTTTGTTTGGGTTTATGAGCATCTGTCTGGGTCAGGGCTGGGCTGGGGCCGAATCAGACGAAAGCACAGGCTGTACTTCAGCAGCTTCACTGCATCTGAGAAGTCAAAAAGCAAAACCATGCAACCGTGCAGAGTCAATGGTCCACTGAGCTGGAGCCAGTTGTAAAAGTTTAGCTATGTGCATGAACTTAAACACAGTCCAGTCACAGAAGATGGATTATGTGACCATTAAGGTCAGGAAAAAAAAAAAACAAAGGTTACTCCAGCAGGGAAGATGATGGTAAAAAGTGGTGTGGAAGTTTTTTGTTGACAAATGCAGGGATCAGATCTGGCCCCTCCTGCAGGACAACGCAATAAATCAGAAAATCAAAATAGTAATTTATCAATTTTTTCACCGTGGAAAGGCATCACACCACTGGGTTTTATGTGAAACACCAGGTTCTGTCACGGAAGATGTCCAGTCACAGGTAATGGTGGTGGTGGGGGGGGTGGGGGGCAGATCCCCATGACTGATGCTCCGTCACCGGCCGGCGTCTACTGTTCCCACAGGATGCAGCCCCAAAACATTCCAGGCAAAAATAATACGAACGAGCAACGGAAATACCAGCAGACGTGGCCGTCTCTGAACAGAAATACACCACCACGCACTTCAGCCGGGTCACCAGATGTGACTGACAGGAATTATTTTGCACTCTTTACATTGATTTTTGTAAGAATTTTGACCTCTCTTCTCTAAACTTCTGCATTTGATCGACTACATTAGTCTGCAGGATGTTTTATATCGACCTTCTTTGCACCCCCTGATAACAACATGATGACAACAACCAAATCCTGGCAAAAAAAGAAAAATAAATCGGTAAAACATAAATAAATAAATAGCTGGAGAGCATCTTTTAAAGTTGCTTTTAAGTGGGTTTCTCTGCAAGGCTGTCAACTCTCGCCCACAAAGAGCTGATCCTTCAAACCAGCACAGCTTTTTAAAAGTAGCTGCTGTTGTAAACATGTGGAGAAACAAGCCTGAACACCTGCAACGGCGATACTGACCTTACAGAGTTAATCTGTCTTTTTCTGGGAGTCATAACATCCAGCTGCACGAATCTACAACCCGTCAAATGTCTGCGTTCTGCGCAGACAGTGATTTCCAGGCGAGGCCGGTTGCGTTCACAAACACCGCCCGTTTGATACGCTTCTGAGCATCATAAACATTTACGAACACAAAAGCATCATTCCTCAACTGATCAAGTCACAAAGCGCTGTGTTCGTCTCAGACGGTCCTGCAGCCTGAGCATCACGTCCCATCATTCAAAAGCAGGCAACCCAGTAAAGCTACTGATGAAGTTTTCATAAGCCTAAAGCAGAAACTGGTGCAGGTGAACACAGCCAGGCCAACCCCCCCCCTCGGACCACATGGACGGTAAAACATTTATAACACAGGATGGGTTTGAGAGGGGGGTGCGGACAGAAACTCACGGTGTCTCCTATCTTCAAGTCGGCACATTTCCTGAAGCCTGGAAGAGGCTTTCCATCCTGGCAGGTGGCAGTGAAGGACAGGCTGATGTCCTCTGGGTGGTCCCACACCGTCAGCTCCACCTTCGAGCGAATATTCTGCAACAACACAACCAGCCACGTCAATAATGAATTTGAAACATTTCTACAATTGCAAGGTCAAATAAATCTGCAGAAGAATTTCTCGCAGCTGACACTGAGCAGATAGGCTGGAACCAGAAGTTGCAATTTACCCAGACGTTTTTATCAAAACCACCTCAGCGTGGCATTTCTCTGACTCTGTTTTTTTTTCTCCACCTCTTAACTGAGTGGAAAAGTGTGAAACATGGGGAATGCATTTCTCTGGTTAGGCACATTTTTAAAGTTAATCTAACCACAACCACGAGTGCTGCGCATGGATGCAGGTTGTATGGGTGGATGCCTGCACAGGCTGCACCTGGCACCGCGCACCCCTCCACTTCCATTTTTACAGCGCCAAGAGCACATTTAAGACGGTGGAGGAGTTTTTGAGTCCCGTCTCTGACCCTGAACGCCATCGCAGCGTGGAGCGGCTTCGTGCTGCGGTCAGACCGAGGAAGCTACAATGTTCACTTTTTTTCCCCCTCTTAAAATAATTTTGATTGCTAGTGTTTGCGCACGCTCGCGACAAACAAACTAAAACGGTTTCCAAATGTTTAGTTTTAGAGATTTCAGCAGTGACAGGATTTAACTGTCACAACTGGGTTTAAACAGGAGACAGTGGTTGCTGTGGAGGGAGTGAGGTCCAGAGACGGTGCTAAGGCGGGAAGATGCAGGAGGAGGACCTGAGGAAGCAGGAGGTGAGATGATTAACGTTAGGGTAGATGGGAATATGCAGACCAAGGGAAAGAAGGTAGATGATGAAGAGAAGAGGCCCCAGGACAGAGCCCTGGGGCATTCCTGAATTAAAGGGGGAAGGGTGGGATCTGGGATCTGAAGGATAGGAGCTAGATGGACTGAGTGCTTCCTGAGAGACGGGAGTGAAACCAGTCCGGGCATTTCATCCCTTATGTAAAAAGTAGGGCTGTCAGTTGATTACATTTTTTCATCTCGAATAATCAAAAGATTTTCATAGTTAACTCGCGATTAATCGCACAAATAATTTTTTTAATGTTCCATTTATCCATCATCTATACTCGTTTTGTTCTATACAGGGTCACAATGATCTGCTCTTTTTTTTTTTGAAAACCGGAAGTCCACCCATGCTGCCGTACTTTTTGGTACACATGAATTCATCATGCGTTATTAATGCGTTAACTTTGACAGCACTAGTAAAGAGGTTTCTTCAGTTCTAACAGGTGTATAAGGTGATGAGGCATTCATTCAGTGGGTTATTAGGGTCGTTCATCAACCTGGTCAGTATCAGTTATTTTGGTCACATGACTCAAGGTGAAAATGTCCGTAAAGTCTCCTGAGGAGCAGAGTCAAGGCTGCATTGTAAATGTTGAACAGGTGAAATCTGAGGCTACCTCCCTGTTTAATGTTGTTTTTTTTCCTCCTGTTTAACACAGACAGCTTCTTTCATTCCTGCCTCCAAACACCAGTCTTCTGACACATAAAGACCTCCTTCATTCTGCTCCCCAGGGATATTTCATAACCCTTCACACCTCGAATCGTACGACCAAAACAACTCACATGCTGACCAGGTAAACAACATATGTTGGTAACAAAACTAACAATCCACAGGAGAAACGGCTGCTTCAGTGGCCTCCATGTAACTTTAAAATCTGAACAACTTCTCAGCCTGAAACTCCCTACAAGTCTGTTAGAAGTGAAAAAGCCTTTTATATAAGAGGCAAAGTTTCTTCAGAAAGAGAGGACAGAAGTCCAGTTCTCAGGATTACCACGACCTGTTGACAGAATCCTGAACGACTGGTGCCACCACTGACATTTAGCACATCCACAGCACAGATCAGCAGAGCTGCAGCTACAGCTCAACTAGGCTTTTTAACTGGACTACCCTCTCTGCTGAAATACACGTGCACATGAAAGGAATCAATAATGAGTGGTGATGGTGCCCACTTTCAACTCGTCAGCGTAGGCTCTTCTGGTTGACCAAGCAGGCTACGTATCAACAAACTGGAAAAGATGGACAACAGTGACCTGAGCAGACTTACAGCTCTGCACGCTACAAACATCCTCAATGCTTTTTTTTTTGGGGGGGTAAATGCACCAAGTTCCTAACACGTCTCAGCTCTGTGGCATAACGTGGATGTTTGCTTTCCAGCTACAGTTACACAGCCACCTGTAGATGCCATACGCAGTTTATAAAAAGAACCATTTCTTATCCTGATAGTTCCAGGAGGTACTGTGAACTGTGTTTAGACCAGATGTTCTGGGTGGCTCAACTTCATCATATGACCCAGACTTGAACTAAATCTGCATTTTCTTTGGGTCTGTGGGCCACATCTGTCTCTCAACACTTCCCAGGACCAACGTCAAAGCTGCTTTGAGGCATCCGAGCCACAGGTGACCCTCACAACACTTGGCAGCGCCATAACTGACACCAAGTTGCCCAAAACAATCCCAGAGCAGGTAACTGTGATAACTTGGGTTGTCAGGCCCACATGTCATAAACTGGCTGAGGGGCTGATATGGATAAAAGCCGATTTAGTCTTTACTCTGAATCAAAGGGGCCAATATCCAATCAGACCGATATCTAATCAGAAAGTCTTGAGTTAAACTGTCCATCTTTTAAAAGATTTGGTTGCTCCGCTTTCCTTTTGCTTGACAAAACAAAACAGACCCAAACTGTTATCCAGTCAAAAATGTTTTCATTTTGAAAGAAAGCGGAACGCTTTTCCAGGCCACAACCCCCCCAACCCCACATCTTAAATTCATCCCTGGTTGCAGATTGGACAGATCTGATGCAGCCAGTGACCCCGGGGTGGTGGTGGTGGTGGTGGGGGGGTTATAATGTGGCAGCTGGAATGTTAATGCGGCCGGGAGTCAAAGATTACTCCCACACAGTGAGCACGTCAAGCCTGCGCTTCACATGAGTCAGAGAATCAAAACGGGAGGCAGCACACCCACACGAGGAAGCATCCGGGCTCGGCATGCGCGCTCGTCGTCGTTTCACGAAGCTGCACTTTGATTTAGGGCCCAGACAAGAGAGGAGCACGACACGCTGCAGAAGCAATAATGACGCGATGAATACTTGGACCACGGGAGTCTTTCATGCACACGTCGAGTTCATGATTGAACCACGGCGGTTCAGCGTCGGCGGACTCCCGACGGCCGTGACGGCCTCCAGTTACATAAAACCGAAAACAACTGTCATTCATCCGTCATTATGAGCAACTTTTGTGCTCCTCCACTTTGGTTTTAAGTCTGAAAAGGTACCAGCCTGCTAGTTTTTGACTGATCGTGTTTCAACGGCCACCTGTTCACACTGACGTCAAGGTTCGCTGCTGCGGGCCAGGATTCAAAAGCCGTGTGTGTTTTGGGTTAAACACACACAAATCTAATTTCTGCTGAGCTGCAAAAACCCTCCAAGACTCAAACAATCTGGCGAAGTGACAGCAGTCAGCTTTGTAATTTTATTCAATATTATTCAAAAGTAGATGGTGCCTTTGATCGGCTGATTTCCAAAAACGCACAAGCAAAATGCCGTGAATGCAGAGGGACGGAGCCACCGTGAGCTTCAGGAGAGAGGGCGGGTTTCTGCTGCAGGTTCCAGGGAGGGCTGGCGTCTGGACCTGGATTCACCGAATTGTTTGACCTTTCAATTAAATGTTGCAAATAGAAAAATGCTCACAAAAAGTGTGCCGTCCTCTCAATAATGTGAGCATCGACCCAAAACCTCAAGACATCTGACTTCCAACAAATCCTCACATTTGGCGAGCTAAGACGTTGGGATGTTTCCTGATAAGTGGCTGAAATCTGCTGATTACTTTCCCGCCATTCAGTTGGGAGATGACACATCTCCAAGTTTCCATCCCAATAACAGTTTTACGAGTCAGCTGGAGGCTCATTAAAGCAGCTGGGGACTGTTTTAGGGGTCCTTCCCACAGCCCACTGCAGGAGCCAGAGCGTAAACCAGAGATTTTTTTTTTTTCTTCTAAATCTATTACCGTAACCTCAAGTCGCTCCACAGGAATAACCGTTACTGTTAAAAGTGATGCGTTTCCATGTAGACCGATCGTCCGTCCGCTCGCACAGACCTGAGCGACTGCCTGGACTCAGCAGCTCCGTCACCTTTTCTGTCCGGCCACGTTAAAATGCCACAGCTGAGCTCAGAGACTGAAACTGAGTCTGTGACGTACTGACGTGAGGAAAAGCCCCGGAGCGTTCAAGTCTTGAGTGCTGTTGGACAAATGGACCTCAACTGTAGCGCGGTAAAGTACCACATGAAAGAATCTGTGCCTACTCTCCTCTCATCAGATTCCTCCGCCGTTTGTCAGCTCTCTCAAACGCACAAACAGGAAACCAGACTTCCTTCAACAACACTTTCCTCATCCATTTACTCCGGACAACGACAGACCGGTTCCTGACCTCTTGTTTCTGAGACAAACACTGGTTGCTGCCTCCAGTTATCTCTGTATCTTTCAAGTAACCATCTGTTTGATGTTGACCAGGCTGGTTACACATCGCTGACAAAGGTACCAAAAATGTCCCGATCAGAGTTGTTAATGATTTTTAAATTGATGCAGACAAGTCCAAGTCTCTGTTCTGGTACTCCTGGACCTCAGTCCAGCATTCAGTACAGTGCACGGAGCAATTCTGCTCCATCATCTGGAACACTGTTCAGATTTTACAGTCTCTGTCTATCATGAACTGGTTCACATTTCCTCTGGAGTCCCTCAGGGGTCAATCACCGGTCCTCTCTTGTTCACTCTTTACAGGCTTCCTCTTGGGTCCATTAGACATCAAAACACCATCTCATATCCGTCATATGCTGATGACACTCAGTTATATGTGTCTGTTTCTGCCAGTGACCTTGTTCCTTTGATAGACGTCACTCAGTGCATCACTGATAAGCAGCTGTTTGCTGGACTTGGAAAAAACTCCTGATTATTCAAAATGTCTTCGAAAAAGAAACTTAAAAACATATTTATTTCCACAAGCTTTCTCCTAAGACTAGACGAACGGACAGTATTTCAGTGTCCAGGTCATGCACATGCGCGCCGTGTTCACTCGACTGGACTTACGTTGTAGGCCGTGATGATCAGCTGAATGACATTCTTGGAGTCCTGGTCCAAGATCTCCACCGTGGTTCCAGGTATGAGCATGGTGATGTTCTGTGAGAGGACGCAGCAGTAAAAGACAGATCAGTAAGCGCCTGGACACACGAGAATACATCATGATGTCTGATTCACAAAGAGGAGCAGGCTGACCGGGAGTACCTTGTAAATAACGTACAGCCGTTTCGTCACAGCAAAGATGAGGAAGATGTTGTTTTCCGCCAGTTTCTCCCCGAGCAGAGCCAAAGACGGATAGTCCTGCAGAGACAAAGGTTCATCCACCCCTGCTGTTTACAGATTGCAGCTCAGCGGACAGATAAGACCCTTTAATGCTCCCCTGACCTCAGAGTTGTGTTTACATTGACCTTCTGACTCATGAGGGAACTTTGAGGTTGTCCTGAACGCCCCAATTATCTCTCTCGCCGTCACACATACCGCCTTTCAGATTATTTTCTCTGGATGCCTGGTAGTATTTGTGTTTCGCGTGCAGCAGGAGAACAGAGTGTGCTCGAGGAGGAAACACTGCAACACGTCCGAGACGCACTGAGCGGCACTGCAGCTCAGGGGGAAAAAAAAATGCGTTCAAAAACAGTTTTGTTGCTTTTACAGCTCAGGATTTTCTGCATCACAAACAGTCTGTAATTCTGTGTTTAGAAGAAAACAGAGCTTGATAAGAGGAGTTATCTTTGCTTCTGACCGTGAACCGTTTCACCGACACCCATGTGACCTCCGTGGGTTTAAGATAACCTAACTTCATGTCATCTTCGGTCCTCGTGTGTGCAATTTAACCGACTTTAATGTAGTGCTTCATTTCTCGCTTTATCATTGTCCAGAAATGACCTTCAACTTGGGGTGCACGATAATTATGACGTCATCCCGATAAGTCTGATATCATGACCAACAGCCCCGATATTATATATAGTTTTTGTCAACACAGCAGTGCCTCGCTCCCACCGAGACCCGAATAACCGGCAGTGAATGTTATGTTCAAGTGACGTCGGCATAATCAGAAAAACTCAGAAAAACTTGAGAAAAATTCCTCAATAAGGAAAATCAGGAATATCCCCTCATGCCAGAAAACAACTTGTTAACTCGGTCATAATTTTGTAGTTGCTGACTTTAATTGATATTTGCAGTATTTCCCCACATGTTACAAATAAAAATAGAAAAAATAGAAAAAGCCAAAAGAACGACTAGCAACGAGGAAATGGAGGAATTTATGTTACACCTTAAATGCAGCATTGCAACACAGCCTGCTGATGAAAACAAACATGGCGGCGATTGTACGGAACTTCATTAAAGTTTCAGAAGAAGATAGTTCGCTGATTATTTGTGACAAATGCTCCAAGCGAAGGAGGGAAAAATAGCACAAGCTTTTATATGTCAAACCCGATCAGCCACCTGAAACATAACCATCGCTTTTGAAAGTTTTGAAATAGCACTAATAAGAGCTAACGTAAGCTAACGCTAATGTGAGCTAACACTAACGTGAGCTAGCCAGCAGTGGAGAATTCACCGGGACTTAGACACAACGGCGAGGCTTTTGAAAAATCCAAGGAAATATGCCAAAGATGACCCACGGTCAAAGGTGAGATGGGTAGAAGGTAGAAATGTTTGAATCTAACTTGTGTCAGTGCATTAATTTTCTATGTATATATTTTTTTTTTTTTGTAAACTTCTGAAATGCACTTTTTCAGTTTGTAGTCTGATGCATGTATTTCCATCAGTTCAAGGAGCCTTTATTTTTTATATCAGTCAGTAATGAACCTTATTTAAGTTGATGTGAGATATCAAATAGGTTTGTTTGATAGCTTTATGAAAATGTTTGAGAGGCTTGAGAATAGTTTTTTTTTTTTGTTGGAAAAATAAATATCTGTTCATTTAAAGAGTTAAAACTATTTTTGGTTTAGTTTATAGTATTGATGTAATGATCTTAGGTATATGTGTGTTATCGGTATCAGCCTTCAGGAGCTGAAGGTTATCGGTTTTCCCAGCAGCCTCCAGGTGTGGGAGCGTGCCTCGGCCCCTCCCTCCACAGGCCACCATTGAAGCTTCCTGCTCTAGCTGCCTGGTTGAATCACAACGTTAGCTTTTCTTTGGCAGGAAGGCAGATTCAACAAAAGCAATCGACGTCAGAAGCACTCGGATCCAATAATCGCGGCTGGACAAAGACCAAAAAAACCTTAAAGAGCAAATACACGGCCCACACTTTGGGAATCACTGCTCTAAGTGATCATTTTTAATAACTGCTGATCAGCTGATGGAGCATTGAAGTTAAAGGTTTTAAAAGTTTTCTCTGTATTTTGGGTTTTCTGAAGTTTCAGATGTGCTCAGCCGGTTTCACGTCTCGGCGGCTGCGCTCAGCTCGGCTTCGTTCCTGTGCAGAAGTGGCTGAAATCAGCAAGATCTTCCCCGACAGGGACTCGGTTCAGACAGAAGCATGTCTACTCATCTCCTTCTGTCCAGATGTTTTCCTGAATCTTTTAATATCACCAAGTTCAGACGATGAAATCCTTTTAACGTTGATAAATCCCTCCCACTGCATGGTCACAATCATTTCCTATTGAAAGCATCACAGAGGTACTTTTGACTTGTGTCATACGGTGAATTTTGTTGTTTATATTTATGCATTACTACAAAATAGTGAAGCTAGAAATAAACCTCCCTGGACGTGGCTGCGACCTGAACCTCTGAAGTACACGCCTCCGTGCATGTTTCTACACATCAGGGAAGTCTGCATGCCTTAGAAATGACTGTTTAGTCTTTCAGGGTGGTACCTCCTCCCCAGCCTCACCTTTGACGGACCTGACCTCTCATTTGAGCTGGTTCTGTGCCACCTTCAATCAAATACGGGGTCTGAATGAGTCTCCGGTGTTTTTCTTTACATCTGCTCACTATAATGCAGCCTGTCATTTCTGAGGGGGCGTAAAGGCACAGCTGCTCTTCTTACCATCCTCGTGGAGGCGCTGTACTCGTTGCGGTCGTCCAGGTGACACTGGCCGTCGTGCGGCTGAACGAGGCCTCCCAGCCGCCCGTCCAGGGCGAGGTGCGGCACGTCGTCCGTGGCGAACACCAGCAGGTGCAGGGCCTCTTTCCTCCAGCCGATTTTGTCCTGTTAAGATCCGGCAGCAGAGTCAGAGCCAGAGAAGATCTGTGCACAGAGGCCCATCCTGCAAACCCTGCAAACCCTGCAAACACTGTCACTGGAGTTCAGGAACTCAAACCAGAACGCGCCAAGGATCTACAAATGACGGGAAACTCAAACCAGCATGTGGAATCAAATCCAGGAATTTTTATTTTAAATAAACTTTTGACTTTCCGTCGCACACAAAGAGCAGAAAGGTAAGCCAGAGTTTTCTGCAAAAGGCGCTGCCAGGGCCATTATCAACAAGAACAACAGAGAGCGCTGACTAATGCACGCTGCGAAACAAACGCTTCATCCCATCAGCTGAGGGGCCTTTTGTTGCTCTTTTGTCCTTTGTGTGTTGTGTTTGACCAACAGCAGAGCTGTGGATGTTGTGATCGGACGCCCGAAGACCAACAGCAGAGGCTGAATGCTGCATAAACCCAGCGTTCATGCTGCACGGGGGGGGGGGATTTAACCGAAACTCTCGTTAAAAAGAAGCAACAGCAGAGTCCGTGAACGCCTGTCCTGGAACGACTTTTGCATAAAACATATTGATTGAATTACGTTTGTGTGGCCAACCTTCTGCTGCTGTTCAATAATTACTGATGCAGCTTTAAACGCATCAAATATGAGCCTGGCCGTCTTACAGATTCTAGCACGTCGGACGTTTCAACCCAAAGTTACTGCAACGCAAGCGATCCAATTCAATCTGCAGGAATGTCGAGCAATCCGACGGTGCCGAAACGAATGAAAGCGAAGACTCCGGCTCCGCCTGCAAGCGTTTGAGACGCTGCAGCTCCAGTAAATTACAAGGCAGGAGTCGTCCTCTTCCTTTAGAGAACAATTAAACTGGGACATGACCGGGCCTGCGAGGGACTCTTCCACATGTCTAAGCAGCTGCGCCAAACTGCACTTCCTGTCTGACCCCCACCAGCTAACAACTAACAAATGGACCATCTGCTTGTCATGGGGGCGTCTCGGTACGAACATCAGTCCGAGTCGGTGTAGTCACCTTAGAACTGAAAAGAAAAGATGTAACAGTGAAGCGGGAGGCACCTTGCACACAGCAGCCTGCAGGATGGCGTCGAAGCCGCCCTCTGGTGCGTCACGGTTGCGAGACCATCTGCTTCTGCACCTCCTCGTTAAAGCGGTCCACTTTGTCGGTCAGCGAGAGGATGTGGCGGAAACCGAAGGTGGGGACGCAGTTGGGGAACAGCTTGTATCTGTGGGGGGGGGGGAGAGAAAGAAGAGTCAGAGGTTTCCTTCCGGGAGTCAAACACTACGTTAACCTGGCAGGGTCGCGTTCAAGCAACTTCCCGCCGTGATGATGATGATAGGAAAGGCCCGTCCACACAGGAACGTCAGGAGGCAGCTGGGTCAGCAGGGGTTGGAGCGGTGTCACCCCCCCACCCCCACGCACACACGCGCGCGCACACACAGCTGAGCCGGGCCGTGACCCAGATGGGAAGTGGTGCGTGACGGCGGACGGTCCTACCTCCGGGGCAAACATCACGTGCCCCTGCTCCACCGCCTCCATCTAAACCGCTTCCTCTCGGTCTATCTGGTCCACTGGCTCAGAGATGGCGGCGTCTCGTTCTGACCAGCGTTAGGCTGCACACGTGTGATTCACAAACGTACAAAAACAGAACCGGAACCGCCCTTTTAATCTGCCGCCGTGGAGTTACGCCGTGCAGAAGCTTGCCCACCTGAATTTCAACCCCTAAGGCAGGGGTGTCAGACTCATTTTCACTGAGGGCCACATCAGCATTATGGTTTCCCTCGAAGGGCCAGGTTACATTTTGTTACATTCATGCTGTCAATGTAAATCAAAATAAATTAAACTACACTTTAGTATATTCTTAAATGGTTTCTGTATTTATTATGTATTCAAGTTTCAAATATTTAACTCAATATTATATTAAAATCAGGGTTTGTGGTTGTAAACCTGCTCTCGCACAGGTGATGTTTAAAGGGTCCGTTGCCATGGTAACGGACGGAGCTAAGTATGCTAAATTTAGCCCACGGGAAAAACAAAGAATCGCTTCCGCTAATGAAACCAAGGTAATGGTTTCATTAGCGGAAGCGATTCTTTGTTTTTCTCGTGGGCTAAATTTAGCATACTTAGCTCTGTGTTTGCTGTCAAAATGCTAACGTAGATTATACTCTTTCATGACTGACACCGCTTCATAACACAAAAGACTGGCTGTTTTTTTTTAGCTTGAGGTACAAACTTGTATTCGTTTTCCCGTCGTTCATGAAACTTCCTTCCTTGTGCATCATTGTTTCTTTTTTTGGATGTGTTAGGGTTAGTTTGTAGAGGTTTTTCTTCAATCAGTTCTGAAAATCATCTTGTCTCGTTAATGGTAAGATACAGTTATCATTGTGGGTAACGATGAAATGCATGCATTGTGGGAGAGATGTAGTTTATTGTCGATATGCGCTTTAAAGCGACATAAGCCTTAATTAAGTCTTATAATATCCCAGTTTAATATGTAAGCCAATAATGCACAAACTCTCTAGGGCCACATAAAATGACGTGGCGGGCCACATTTGGTCCGCGGGCCTTGTGTTTGACACATGTGTCATAAGGCATCAAGGCAAAGCCAACCAACCCATTGCAGGGATTCTCCTGATACTTGGACGCGGTGTAGGAAAAGGGGGACATGTTCTTGTCCACGAAGGAGCCGAAGCCCAGCCTGAAGTTGCTGGTGAGCGCCCCCATCTCCTGCGCCAGCTTGGTGCCCAGGTTGCGGATGGTGTTCAGGTCGTCTTTCATGGAGAGCGAGAGGTCCATTAGGTAGTAAAGATCCACGGGGTAGTCCTCCACCTGCCGCACCTGCAGGTCGAACCACGTCTGGTCTCCTGTGGGGGTGAGAGGGGAGTCAGTCAGCGGGCTCGCTCGGGGGAGCGGCTCGGTCTCATCGGAGACTTTGGTGGTTCTTACCCGGCCGCAGGCTGAGGGAGATCTTCTGAGGCATGATCTGGACAACATCATAGTGGGTCGACCCGGACCCTTTATCGCTCAGGGGAAGACTCCGCAGGACCCGCATGCTGCTGGTGGGGTACTCGATGAAGCGCGCCCCGCAGCCCCGACTCTGCAGGTTTTGACTGAAATCACAGCGTGACGTCAGCGTCCGGCTCCTCCCAAAGTCCTGCGGGACAGGAAGATCATCACAGCTCATCTTCGACAGCGCCAAAGATTCTCACTTCACCTCTGAGGAAACCGACATCTCAGGGGAAAAAAACCCAACATTCGAGTCCACGCTCCTGCCATGAATTTGAGAGATCAACAACGGTGATTCAGAGACATCTAAGGGGGAGTATTGGCAAGGACCTCGCAATACGATATGTATCGTGATACGATATCACGATATATTGCGATATTCTACCCAGTTAATATCAAAATTAAAAGTAGAGATGAAAAATCAAGTTGCTGTATATGTTCATGAGATGATATTGATCATTCTGAGGACAAATTGAGTCAAAACTATTTGTTTCAAAACAACCTATTTATTGTTTATTATTAGTGTTTTTGAAAAAAATCGAAACAAATCAATATTAGGAGCTGAAAAATCGATATTATATTAGGTGGCAATATAATATATATTGGTAAATCGTTTTTCTTTTTCCCCCACACCCCTAGAGACATCTGCATTCACATTCTTACTGCAGCTCAGTAAACGTTGGGATCAAAAATACAACACGTTCCTGCATTTCAAGCCCTCAACACAACCCAAAAACAGTTGGGACAGTAGAAGGATGGACTTCGTGGTCATTTAAATGTTTAAAAACACTAAAAAAAATGGTTCAAAAACCACTAAAAGACAAAGAATCCAGAGGGATTTTGGTGCTGGACACTCCATCTCTCAGACGGCATCAACAGCCGCCCCTCAACAACAGCTGATACAACCGCATGGACGAGAGATCGTTTAGACGAACCGCGCGCTCAACAACAAGAAGTGACATTCAGGATCGCCTCTGAAAAAGTAACGGTGCAATAACGACTCCTTCTGTGAACCTTCTGCAGAGGCAGCTCTGTAAAACACTCAGCAAAAAAATGTGGAATCAGGACAGAAGATGAAAAGGAGCAACTGGTCCAGCGGTCAGGCTCTGTTGCTATGACGTCGCACCAGGCCCCTCCCCCGCACCGGTTACCACAGAGATGGTAGCATTGATACGTTCGCAGAGATTTTAGAGCTGCACACCTCTTCCAGGGATGTCCCGAGCAGTTTTCAGCTGGAGAACGCAAACTTCTGCACAAATTACAAAGTGTGGCTAAAGAAGGAAAGAGCATGAGTACGGGACTGATAATAAAATAATAAAAATAACAGCTGAAACCCATCGATCGTTGCCATAATCAATTCCAGAAAGAATTTAGTCTCCACGTTTCTCAACAGCGTTGCAGAGCTGAAGTGAAGGAATGAATCTGGATTGACCAAAAAATTATCATTAATAGTCATTATCACAGTTTAAGTGGTCATTTTACCATGACCACTTAAACCTTGACATTTTAACAGATGTGTATTAGGTCTGTAGCGATACACTAATCTGACGATACGATACGATATATGTCGATATTCATCTTACAACACATTTACATCATTCTCCGAAAGATTTTAAAGGGACAAAGTGATTTTGGGGACATCTTGTGAGTGGTCCAATGACTTTGTTTTGAATTAATTGAACTGAAAGCATCAATTACACATTATATGGCTGACAGGCAGCTTGCAAATGCTGGACAAAATGAATAAAAGATTTGTTGAGAAAAAATAGTTTCATTTATTTAAACAGTGCAAATTGTTGCTTGCAAGCTTTTAAAGGTGGGACACGGGGTTTTGAAAGAAGCTTAGAATATTGATACTCTCTGGGGAAAAAAATATCGATATATATATTAGGGATGCACATGGTAAACCGATAACAGTAACTCTAACCGATTAATACTAACGGTCAAGTTTGTTTTTAAGCTACGTAATTCAATCAACTCATGGGGGCGCGTCAACAGGTGCGACAGGTCTCTGATTGGTCAATTCCTACATCCGCGTAGAAAAGAGTGCGTCATCGAAAATACCCACATCCCACATCTGTACGATTCTGGTTCTCCACACTACAAGGACAGCACATATTCTAGTAATTCATGGAGGGAGATAGCGATGAATGTGGGTCTGGATACGGCCGAGACGGTGAGGAATTGGAAAAACGCAAGAGATAAGTTTAGTAAGTTTAGATAGTTCGTGATTGTCGCTCTTGGGTTGTGGCGTGGAATAACATAGCAGAGACCGCGTGAGTATAAATCAAAAGTGACGGTGGCATCACTGCGACAAGCTGACGGCGACACATTGCCGCGAGAGTAAACCAGGGGACGTGTCCGCATGCGTCCACGACAACGCGGCAACATCGCGGCAGCCAACCCTCCCGGACTTATCAGTTAACGGTTATTAATCGTTAAAGGGCGTCGGTTAACGGTCATTAAAAAAAATCTAAAATGTGCATATATATCGTAGAATCAATAAAATCGCTCAGCTCTAATGTGTACAGCAGATGTCTCCATCCTAGTTCTTCCTCGTAAAGAAAGAACCTTCCAGATGTCCACTTTTCTTCCAAACTTCCAAAACCTGAGATGTCATTCTTTATCATTTCTGATGTGTGAAACACGGAAGAAAAGTCCCATTCCAGATATGGATCATGAAAACTGTTACACCTGGAATCATCCCTGTGATGCTGACTTGGATTGTCCCTGACCCCTCCGCTACAGCTGCTACAGCTGCTTCACCGAACGCTCAAACGAGGCTTCGTTAGCAGCCCGGATCGTGACGTTAACGCAGGACGCTCTCACCATCTGCACGTTCTTACGCACCATTTCATCTGGTCGACTACGATGTCTAATGATGCCTAAAAGGCAGCGGACATCAACAAACATGTCCTCACATAAAGACGGACCACATTACAGTTTCATTTCCCTCTTTTTTTTGGCTGCCGGCAGCTATAATTTAGAAATCTATTACACAATTTCCCATGTTTGAAGCTCTATTCTTGTCAGAACAGCAACTCAGATGCTTCCAGTTCAGATTTGACCAGCTGGAGACATCATCCACGATCATACCACTGGTGATTTTACTACAGCTCAGAGACAGGTGCAGTCTGGATGTGAGCGATGACAACTGAGACGGGAGATATCCGTGTTCGGGAGCGTGCCCGGTGGAGGACGGACGCACCTCTTGTGCGCACCAGGCGCAGCTGGGATGGGTCAGGAGGCATTCTTCACAGGAGGTGGCGCTGCCACTGGTGCAGATGTTGAGACCTGAGCGGAGGAGAGAGAGAGAGGAGAGGCTGTGGGTTGTGACTGCGCTGCGACATGGAAGCTTTTCTCTCACAAACCAGCTCCGACCACCGAGCGGGAAACTCTGAGGGGTTCGTAAAAGTTATATAAAAGAGTCTTCTGTTTATAGCTCATTAGTTAAGTCACAATCACAGTGGTTTTCCTTCTCTTATTAGCATTTTTTGTACGTTTTTTTATTGCAAATTAAGACTTAATAAAGTGGATAAATTCTGAAAAATTTTAGAACAATTTTGTTCGTTGATAAAAGTTGAGATTTGAAGTTCACAAGGGCCCTGTACTCCTTCACACAAAACTTGACTAGCTCAACTTTAATTTGACCTTTGGATTCTTTTTTAATTAAATCCTTAGTGAAGTGTACAGGGGAGTCAACAGAAAATTGGAAAAAACTCGGAAGCGGGGGGGGGGCTCAAGAAGATTTTGAGCACTCTCGAGGTGCTGCTTTAGGAGGCATATAGAGGTTAGATATTAAAAATAAAAGTAGTTGTTATGAAACAATTAAGTTGCCTATTAAAGGCAAAAATTCAGAATGACTAGTGATTCAGTCACTCGTGAACTTCAACAGTAAAACATCACTGACAACAAGATACATGGATCCAATACACTAGTAAGCAGTTATAGAAAACAGCATGTTAAATTCAACATGTCTTTTTGATGCCTGTAACTCTGTTACAGTTTTCTATTGGGGGGGGGGGGGGGGGGGGGGGTCGGAGTTGGGAGATTTTTTTCTTATTTTATTTAATTATCATATAATTGCCCTAATATGTAAACTGAGCACTTCAGAAATCGGCAATGTTAAATGTACTTGGAGGTTACATTGCTAAGCGGTTTTTAATGTTAATTAAACGAGGCAAATGAGCGTACGTTTCCTACCTACATTTACCAGTGGTGAGAAGCGCTGTATATTTCATCCGCGTTGTCTAACAATAAATAAGTACAATAAGGAATAAACATCTCTCCTGTGAATTTAAAGCGAATAATCATCCATCCAAACAAGAAAGGGAGAAGTAATATCAGAAAATATGTGCTTCGGGCTTACTTTGACGGTTGATTGGCTGGATTGTCAAGGGCTCAGTACTCATGCCCTGGTCTTAATCAACCAATTGCAATCGAGAATTCACTCACGTCCGGATAATATTAAACCGGATTTGCATGGAAAAAAAACTCGGAAATCCGCGAATCCGCGGAAAATTGACACCCCTGAGTGTAACTGATAATTGCATCAGAAAGGAGCAGCTCAGCGGCTTTGAACCCTCTCATCTCATGGGGGCCTCTGAACAGTGCGCTGCCTGGGGCCCGCAAAACAGCTGGACACGGCCCTGATGGTCTGTACAGCAAAATAAAGGGAGAAATCTTTAAAAAGAAATTAAAAAAAAATGTTTGCATGACAACACTGCGCAGGTTTCTACTCGATAACCGTCATGTTGCGTTGATTGAAACACCTGTAAGGAGCCGCGGGCGTTCACGTGTGAACACCTACCTGCGGCGGCGCGCAGCAGCGTCTCCAGCACCAAGCAGCACAGCGCCGCTCTCCCGGGGCTCCACATGCCGTCCCGGTGTGCTCCCCGGCGCTCGGTGCACTTCTTCCACTCCCGGCTCGGAAAACGGCCCGGTTCGTACCCGCTTATCCGTGCAAACCGCGGCCGCGCTCGCTCGCTCCGCGCGCGACTCCTCGCTTCATTGTGACGGACTGGCGCGGAGGTGAGCGGGCGGTGCGCGCCCCGAGTCGCTCCCGCAAGACTCCCACGGTCCGGAGGCGCTGCGGGTCCAACTGACAGCCGCCGCCGAACTTCTCCGCCGAGCCCGAGCCTCGGTTCCTCCCGCGGACGCGCCGCAACAGTGAGTTGGTGAGCAGGAGTCAGCGAGAGAGCGACATCAACATCACGTATCAACGGCGGCGTCTCTCCGTTTGTTCAGTTCAGCGTCGCCGCCGGAATCCCCGCCCACTCCCAACTAGGGATTATGCTGCATTAGCTGCGCCTCGGAGAAAAGACTTTCAAAAACCCCGAAGTCCCGCTCGTTAAGAACACAAAAGCAGCCCGACGTGGTTGGCAGATACAAGGACAATTATGTAGGAATTTATTTTAGTTTTCTGATATCGCTGCCAACTTCAAACGCAGTTCCCGTCACCAAGAACTTCTTTTTATGCTGTTTTCTGGAGTTGTTTTTCAAATGTTAAACAGAGAGAGCCTCATTTCCCAGCTGCCATCGAATGCAGCGTTGCATTAAAGTCTTCATGAACAGTTGGCACTTTGGCAGAGTTACATCCACGCAGGGGCTCACCAGCACCTAGTGGTGATATTTATGGACTGACCCAGGATTAGGAGGAAAAACGTTTCTGCAGCTGGGGTCAGTAAACAAACCTGTAGCCTAATAGCAAATCAAACTGACGGAAAAAAAAACAAAAAAAAAAAAACAATCACAATACACATTTGATTTAGGAGAAACAGTTGAGTCCATCTGAGATGTATGTTTATACCTCTCTTTTCACTGCTAACAACATCAAACTAAACATTTCATGTTTTAGCTCAGTTACAAATACCGAAATTATTTATATTTGCATAATGCAAATTACTGTCTTTAAACCAGGGGTGTCAAACTGATCAGTGAAAGGGCCGTGTGGCTGCAGGTTTTTGTTCCAACATGCCGAAACGCTGCTGACTTGTTTCATCCAATCAACTGAACTGGTTTAGACCTTTAGTGAAGACAACTAGTTGATTGACTAAAACACGTCAGCTGTGCTGCATGGTTGGAACAAAAACCTGCAGCCACATGGATCAGTTTGACACCTGTGCTTTAAACAGTTTGGGAGAGGCCAGGTGATGATGTCATGGCTCTGGAAGCTTCTGACAGATTAACTGACATCCGAGTTAACTGGAGCCACACTTGTGGATATGTTTTAAGTCACACCTCAAACGCACTACTTCCTTGTGTGACATCATGGGAAAATCAAGAGCCAAGATATCAGGAAGAGAACTGTGGACCTCCACCACTCTGGTTCATTACTGTCGACAATTTCCAGATGTTTGAACACTCATACACCAGTAAAACCACCATGGGAATGTCCAGCTGTCACGGCGCCCAGGAAGGAGGCGGTTCTGTGTCCCAGAGATGAACCTGCTTTGGTGTGAAATGTTCATATCAACCCCAGAACAGAAGCTGAGGATGCTGGCTGAAGCTGGTATGATCCAGAGAAACCAGTCCTGAACCAGCATGGACCGAAAGACTGCTCAAGTCAGAAAGAAGACATTACTCCAAACGAAACAGGAAAAAAAAAAGCCAAATTACAGTTTGCAAATCCACACAGGGACAAAAACCTTCATTTCTGGAGACATGTCCTTGTCTGAAGAGACTAAAACTGAACTGTTTGGCCATGATGACCATCGTTACATCTGGAGGTAAAAGGGGGAAGCTAACAAGCCTGAGAACACGGCTCAATGACACGGCCAGGACATGATACGTATCTGAGTCTAACTGGAGGTCCATGTGGAGGTCTGTTCCATTCATCATCTCCTCCTGCTTCTTCTGATTCAGGACCGGTGGGGCCTTCTGGACCCTGTCGAAGCTGTCGGCAGACAGAAGGCTGGTACATCCAGACAAGTCCATGACCCGCCACAGGGCTGACATTGTTCACTCGTGAAAAAAAAGACTACAGCTTCTCTTTTGCAAAGGGTTGCAAACAGTCCATATTATAGCAGAACTATTAATATTATCGTGACTAGAGCTGAGTGATTTTAACAATTCTGCGATATATATTGATATTTTATCCAGTATCGAATATCGATTTTTCAGCCGTGGGTATCTATATTCTAAGCTTCTTTCAAAACCTCCATGTCCCACCTTTAAAAGCTTGCAAGCAACAATCTACACTGTTTAAATAAATGAAACTATTTTTCTCAACAAATCTTTTATTCATGTTGTCCAGCATTTGCAAGCTGCCTGTCAGCCATATAATGTGTAATTAATGCTTTCAGATCAATTAATTCAAAGAAAGTCAATGGAACACTCACAAGATGTCACCAAAATCACCTTTAAAATCTTTTTAGAGAATGATGTAAATGTATTGTAAGATGAATATCGATATATATCGTACTGTGAGCCGAATATCGTGTATCGTATCGTGAAGATGAGTCTATCGCTACAGCCCTAATCGTGACCTAAATCATACAACCTAGATTTCTACATTTTACCAGTAGAGGATGGAATATTCCTTTTTTATTCCCTTACTTCCCTTTACAGATTTGAGCACATGAACCATCCTAACAGAAAATCCAAAGTTCACTCCAGTCTTGCATTAACAAAATGCAATATAGATCAAAATAAATTAAACTACGCCTTGTTAAATAACGGTTTCTGTATGTATTATGTATTCAAGTGTCAAATATTTAACTCATTATTATATTAAACTCAGGGTTTGTGTTTGTAAACCTGCTCTCGCACAGGTGATGGTTAGAAGTGGAAACGATTCTTTGTTTTTCTTGCAGGCTAAATTTAGCATAATTAGCTCCGTGTTTGCTGTCAAAACACCTACGTAGATTAAACTCTTTCACGACTGACACCGCCTCATAACACAAAAGACAGGTCTACTGTTTTTTCACCTTGAGGTACAAACTTGTATTAGTTTTCTCAACGTTCATGAAACTGCCTTCCTCGTGCATCAAATTTTCTTTTCTTGGACATGTTAGGGATTAATTTGTAGGAGGTTTTTCTTAAGTTCGTGAGTTCTGAAAATCGTCTTGATGTCTTCATCATGGTGGTGGTTGTGGGTAAGGACAAAATGTATTATGGGATATGGTTTATAGTCAATATGCGCTTTAAAGCAGTGTAAGTTTATTTTAAGGCTTAAAATATTGGTTTTTAATTTAAGCCAATAATGCACAAGCTCTGGAGGGCCACATACAATGACGTGGCGGGCCACATTTGGCCCGCAGGCCTTGTGTTTGACACGTGGTTTAAGGTGATATCATTTATTACATGTATCTCAAGTTTCTGATGAGTGAGCGTCTGCAGCAGTGAGATTAAAGCACACCACACCAGAGGACGAGATTTTCCAGATTTACTGACAAATGACAAGTACAATCCAAAAAGACCCCTAAACACTGAACTTCTCACAAACCTTAACACAATTTTTTCAAACTTAATAATGCAAGAAAGGATAGATTCACCCCTCTTGAATCCCCCTTCCTTTTCTGGTAACATTCTGATGATCCAGAAGGTTCTGCTCTTTCAAACATTCAAAACAAACAAAAAGACAACAGGAAACCCGAGCTCTGTTCTTATTTATGAAAATAACAAGTCAAGGGGCCGTTCTGCTCGTCTAACGAATCGAGAGCAAACAACTAAAACTTCGAGGCACCTTCTGCTTCCTCCTCATGACTGCGTGGAGTCGGCCGGCCTGCTCAGCAGCTCGGACATCATGTCCCTGATGGTCTCCAGGGGGAGGCTGCTGAGGACGCCGGGGTGCTTGGCTCTCAGCTCCATCAGGGCGTCCACGACCCTCTGCCTGCTGGCGTCTGGGTGGCGCCGCATCAGCTCGTGGGTCAGGATGTCGATGCTGCCCATGGTGCCGAAGTGCTGGGGCACGTAGGTTTCCTTGGCGGTGGGTGAGATGCAGACCAGCTTCTTGGTCTGGATCCTGGGGCTCAGCGGTGGCAAAGTTATCCGGCTGAACAGAATGGAGACGATAAATAAATCCACCTGGAAGTACAACAACTATGCAGCTGACATGAAAGGGGGCACAATATCTTTCCATCCTTCAGAGGGCACGTTTGGGTGAATCAAGTTACGACCAAATCAGTTCGATTGGGGCTGCCTAGGTCTGAAAAAGATGTCGCAGGGTGTTGTAACTAGGGCTGTCAGGATTTCGGTACGGATTCGGTACAGTTTCAGACCACCTGCTTAGTTCCAAAGTTATTGGAACATAAATCCGGCGGAACATAAAAGCGTATTGTCCCGTGCAGGTCGTACCGAACCGTTCGGTATTTTACAGAGTACCGTTGCATCCCTAGTTGTAACATCATACTACCTGTCCAGGTGTACCCCTGCCTTTCCCCCTAAGAGACCCGGGTGAGGCTCCAGCAGATCCCCGTCACCCTAGAAAGGACTGAACGTTCACGGATGGATGGAAGATCACGGTTCCAGTTCAGACCGGTTATCCAGCCAGATGCCTATTACGCTGTGTTTTCTGCTCCTCAGAAAGACGCTGCATGGGTTTCTAAAGGGGGTGATCCACCAGGGGACTGGGTTGGATCGGCTCAACTAACACCAGCCGGTCCACTGGGGGTGTCGTAACCCATCGATCGACACCGATACACCGATTTAATGATGGATGATCCAAAAATATATCGCTGAGACTTCAGCACATGTAATCCAGGTCATTTTACGTTTAACTGTCCCAGTTAAACCCAGAACTGGATGTGAAGGGATATTTTAGGTACTTAATACCATCTGATATTAATGGAAATGATTGTGATCTATCAACACGACATCATCTCACATCGACAGACTGAATCAATTCAAATCAAAATCATACAGTTTGAAATAAATAGATATATTCATAATAGGGATGCACGATACCTGTTTTTTAAAAACCGATAGCGATAACCGATAACTTTCAGCTCCTAACGGCCGATACCGGTAACACACACATATACCTAAGATTATTACATCAATACTATGAACAAAATCAAAAATAGTTTTGACTTTTTAAATGAACAGATATTTATTTTTTCCAATGAAAAACTATTGGCAAGCCTCTCAAACATTTTCTTAAAGCTATCAAACAAACCTATTTGATATCTCACATCAACTTAAATAAGGTTCATTACTGACTGATATAAAAAATAAAAAAGGCTCCTTGAACTGATGGAAATGCGTGGATCAAAATTACAAACTGAAAAAGATTAACATTTAAAAGATTTAGGCTTGTGGTTCCATTTAAATTAATACTTTTAATTAAAGTAAATGAGGTTCAGTAGTTTTTATTTCTTAATCTCATGGAAGCTTTAGATGAGAGGAATGAGGGAGAGGAGAGACTGCTGCTGGATTGCGCACGTTAGCATTAGCTTCTGTAAGCTCACGTTAGCGCGATTTCAAAACTCCATGGAAGCGATTGTTATGTTGTAGATTTAAGTATTAAAGCTTGTGCTTCCCTCCTCGTAGAATTCGCTCGGAGGATTCATCGCAAATAACCACCAAACTATCTTCTTCTGAAACTTTAACGAAGGTCCACGCCGCCATGATTGTTGTGATCAGCACAATGCATGCTGCATTCAAGGTGTAACGTAAATTCCGACATTTCCTCGTTTGCTAGTTGTTATTTCAGCCTTTTCTATTTTTTTTTCTTTTTTTATGTGTAACATGTGGGGGAATACTGCGAATATCAATTCAAGTCAGCAACTACCAAAATTATGACTGAGTTAATGAGTTGTTTTCTAGCATGAGGGGGTATTCTTTGATTTTCCTTATTGAGTAATCATTTTTCTGATTATGCCAAATGTTAATTGAACATAACATTCACTGCCGGTCATTCAAGGCTCCGAGGGAGCGAGTGCCGTGTTGACAGAAATATATGTGTTATCCGGGCTATTCGTCGTGATATCGGACTTATCGGGATGATGTCATAATTTCTAGGGCTGTGCCGATACACTTTTGTGCCGATTCGATTCTCCTACAATTTTTGGGTCCCGATTCGATTTATATTGCGATTCTGATTAAACAAGTATTGCATTTCGATTTTACCAAGTATTGCGATTTTTTTATTTCAATTATTGAAATATAAAAAATCATATAATAATAAATAATAATAATATTAAATATTATATTATTATATGTAATTATTGATTATTATATATAATATTATAATATTAATATATTCTTATTATTATATTATTATTTCAAGTATGAAATAATAATACAAATATAAAGATTAAATAAGTTTTAATATTTAAAAAAAATGTGCAATTTCTGTAGTTTAGAGCAGAGGTCTTCAACCCTGGTCCTCGAGGCACCTATCCAGCAGGTTTTAGATGTTTCCCCTTCTTCTTCACACCGTGATACATCAACAGACTTGTGCAGACTTTGAGGACAACCTGATAATGACCATTAATTAAAATCAGGTGTGTTGAAGCTGGGAAACCTCTAAAACCTGCTGGATAGGTGCCTCGAGGACCAGGGTTGAAGACCTCTGGTTTAGAAGACCTCTAAACCTCTGGTTTAGAGATCTTCACGGGTCCACTTTCATGGACCCGACCCCGAACGGAGCCGTGAAAATTCGACCAGAAACCGACCCGACCCGAGCTATTATCATAAGCTCGGGAGTCCAAACCTGAATGGACCCGCAATTTTTGGACCCGTAACCGACCCGACCCGAGTCTTTAGTTTCCGACCACGAACTGAACTGAGTTACCAGAATAGAACCGAGACAATACAGCCTATAGTTGCTAATTTTAAAAGTTGTCTATCGTTGAATAAAACTTGATTTTCTTACCTAAAGTTGTCTTCCTCTACCCGGCTGAGTTGCTCCATAGGCTACGTGATGGAAACGACAATAAATCCACGTCGTTATTCTCTTTGCGGATACAGATGCTATTGGTAGCAACTGCTAACACTTATAGCCTACACCGGTCAGGACGTGTCGCGAATATGTTCTCATGCAGCGCTGTCATGTTGGAGATCCGTTGTGCTTTACAGCTGCCGGTAAACAAACCGGTAATATAACGCTACGGCAACACGATTGTTTCATGACAAACACGCCACGTTAATTAATAATCATTTAACTGTCCGAGCCCTGACATTAGCTGCCACCGCCAGTATATTTAACTCTCGAGTAAACGCGGACCCAGCCTGTCAGAGAGCACAGTGGCGAAGGATGTGCGCCGTCATGTTCGTGGTGTTACCACAGTAAGAGATTTGACTGCGACAACGCTTACATATGGCTTTCCTCATATCGAGCTCTCCTGCCCCGTGCTTTTTATAAAAACCAAAATAAAGCCCATACGTTTGATTTAAAGAGGGGCGGTGTGGGAAAGAGTTCAGGCTCTGTGAAAGTACTCCGCTCGCTGCACTCCGCCATTTTGTCGCGTGAATTTGCCGGCATTCTGGTAACTATGGTGACACACGCGCTTCTATTTCCGGAAGTGTAGATGACAAAAGAGACAGCGAGCGGAGTATTTCCACGGAGCCACCCGAACTCTTTACCCCACCACTAAATAAATAAAAATCGATTCTTGTATGAGAATTGATTTTTTAAAATCCCCAGAAAAAAATCGCGATTAATATAAAAATCTATTTTTTGGCCCAGCCCTAATAATTTCCTGTTATCGGCCCGATAGTTATCGTGCACCCCTAATTCATAATGATTGAATATAATTTCCTTTAATTAATCATCAGTAGTGGAATAAACAGACATGATCATTAGCACCAGATCATTAGGTCAGACTCAATCTGCCAGAATCATTTTAAGGACAACGGTACAGTAATGCGTAAACGTCTTTGACTGGCCGGGGATGGGTCATTGGCCGTTCCCCACATTGATTGTCTTCTAGACGACAGACACAAAATAAAACCACTCAGTGTTCAGAAGAAAACGACTCCAGAAGCAGAAGTCAGTGTTAGTGTGACCTCCCTCAGAGCTGAGGACAGATACGCAGTAACTCTGTTTGAAGGAGATCGACTCATACAGATGTTTGACATCCATTCTAGTTAGGGTTAAGTTTATTTTCTCTTTGGATCTTAGAGACATTGGAAAACAAATATGGATGTCATGAAAATGTGGATTAAATTTAGATTCATGTCAAGTCTGGTGGCTTAAAAGCCCTTCACAGATGCATTAATATCATCGTCATGATTATTAGAGCTGAACAATTTTATCGATTCTGCAATATATCGATATTTTATCGAATATCGATTTTTCAGCTGCGGGTATCAATATTCTAAGCTTCTTCAAAACCCCCATGTCCCACCTTTAAAAGCTTGCAAGCAACAATTTGCACTGTTTAAATAAATGAAACTATTTTTCTCAACAAATCTTTTATTCATTTTGTCCAGCATTTGCAAGCTGCCTGTCAGCCATATAATGTGTAATTGATGCTTTCATTGATGTCACCAAAATCACTTTGTCCCTTTAAAATCTTTCAGAAAACGATGTAAATGTATTGTAAGATATCGTATCGTGAGCCGTATATCGTATTGTACCGCGAGATTAGTGTATCGCTACAGCCCTAATGATTATATTTATTTTGTCATGATCTACAAGTAACTTTTCCAAACCACACTGGCAAAGCAACAACACTAATAAACTTAAACGCACTCTTAACTGTGTTTTTTTTTTAGTTTACCTGGATAAAATGAATGTAATAAAATGTTTATCGTTGCTGATTCAGTTTGCTTCCGCTGCTGCTGATGCACTTCCTGACAGGGGTGTCTGCTTTTGCACCAACATTACTCAAATTCAAAGATGCTTTCAAACAAACTGCGAGGAGACGGCGGCGAAACGCTTCTGGTGCGACCGTTTGACTTGAATGGTTGCGACTCACAGCGGCCGGCGCCGCGCTGCTTCCTGGCTTCTTTGAGACTGAGCTTGAGGCCGATCCACCACACGAACCCTAAACTGGTACCTGCCTCACCATCACCTTTCAGAGTAAATCTGCCGGCGCAATCAAAACCGTCTTCAGCATGTTCAGAAACCACAGGAAGACTCGGTTTATGATCCCACACGCCGTCTACACACCAGCACTCTGGCAGATGGGGGCAAGAAAAGCAGTTTTTGTATCCATTAATACTATTTTAAGACTTCCTGGGAAAAAAAAAAAAAAGCTGCCTACCAGCGTTAGCAGCTGACGGGTTCAGTAGGTGCATGTGGATTAGTAATGAGAAAAAAAAAAAGATTAAACTGCTTTGATGTGTCATGTACAGTCATGGCCAAAAGTTTTGAGAATGATGCAAATATTACCTTTTTTTACAAAGTCAGCTGCTTCGGAGTTTGTTTCTATCAGGTGTTTCTATGTTATAATTAGAAGCATTTCATCAGTTTCAAAAGCTTTTAATTGACAATTACACATAATTCATGCAATAAGTCAGTATTTGCAGTGCTGACCCGTCTTCTTCAAGACCTCTGCAGTTCTCCCTGTCTTGCATCCAGGGGCAGTCATAACGAAATGGCTCGGGGAACAAAACATTAAGGTTTTGGGCCCTTGGCCAGGAAACTCACCGGATCTTAATCCCATTGAGAACTTGTGGTCAATCCTCAAGAGGCAGGTGGACAATCAAAAACCACAAACACTGACAAACTCCAAGCATTGATTATGGAAGAATGGACTGGCATCAGTCAGAATTTGGTCCAGATGTACCTAACAGGGAGAATTGCAGAGGTCTTGAAGAAGAAGGGTCAGCACTACAAATACTGACTTATTGCATGAATTATGTGTAATTGCCAAGAAAAGCTTTTGAAACTGATGAAATGCTTCTAATTGTATTTGATTATAACATAGAAACATCTGATAAAAACAAACTCTGAAGCAGCAAGGGCTGAAAGGGTTGTGACGTAAGATTGGGTGGGCTCGTGTTCACACCTTTCTCTCACTGCTGCTTGGGGGGTTGGAGGGTTGTGGGGTGATGGCGACGACCTGGGAGGGCTGGGACTGACTGCTGGGAAACTCCTCCTGTAACGTACGACTGTGCGTCTGCGGACCTTTGGGCTCTGCTGCTGCTGCCTCGTCAGACTGGGGGGGATCCGCCACCGCTGTGGGAGCCCTGGAGACCGCCGCCAGGCAGACAGGTGGTTGTTAACGCTGATATTCATGCACCAAATAACTGCTTGTTATGGAAACAGAACATCCACAGAGAAATCTGAGCAAACATGATGGAGTTGACGACTAAAAACCGGATGCGAATCTAACAAGTCAGCTTCTGAGACTCACCTCGAGTCTTTAGTTGAAGCAGAGAGCGTGACCTCAGATGGCTGGAAGTGCACGGCCTCAGACTGAGAGAGAAAGTCTTGGTTAAAGCCTGTACTGCCCTCTGCTGGCAGCAACCGAACTGTACAAAGAGCTGAGCTTTAAAGGATCATTGCAAAATTCAATTCACTTATACACTGCCTGGCCAAAAAAAAAAAAAAAAGGGTCATATACTCCAATATTTCGTTGGACCACCTTTAGCTTTGATTACGTCACGCATTGCTGTGTCATTGTTTCGATAAGCTTCTGCAATGTCACCAGATTTGTCACAAGATCTTGCATTGATGATAGTAGAGTCTGACCGCTGCACAAATCCTTCTCCAGAACATCCCAAAGATTCTCAATGAGGTTCAGGTCTGGACTCTGTGGTGGTCAATCCATGTGTAAAAAAAATGATGTCTCATGCTCCCTGAACCAGTCTTTCACAATTTAAGCCCCATGAATCCTGGCATTGTCATCTTGGAACATGTCCGTACCATCAGGGAAGAAATAAATCCATTGATGGAATAACCTGGTCATTCAGTATATTCAGGTAGTCAGCTGACCTCATTCTTTGAGCTCATACTGTTGCTGAACCTGGACCTGACCAACTGCAGCAACCCCAGATCAGAACACTGCCCCCACAGGCTGGTACAGTAGGCACTAGGCATGATGGGAGCATCACTTCATCTGCCTCTCTTCTTAAGCCTGGTTTATGCTCAGAAATCAGGTCGTCTGTGTGTGATGCAGATAACACAGATATACCCCCTCCCCCCCCCACCCTCCGCAGACACTCTGGTGCACCTCCCCAAAATTGTAGGTGACCGCAGACAGTGCCGCATAGCGTTGCAGGGAGGAGAGAAAGGAGGCCTCTGATTGGTCAATTCTACATCCGCTCTACATTACGCGTATTTCCAGGCTTGCTACCTAACTGGCTTGTTTTGTTTGTATGACCGCCATACCGAGATGATGATAATTCACCATACCAACATTCCTCACCGAGACGGTGAGGAAGTGGCAAAACGCAAGAGATAAGTTTGCGTTGTGGCGTGGAATAACATAGCGAGCAGACCGCGCTTCAAAATTGGGCACAAATCAAAAATAACTGCAGCATACCTGCGACACGTGCGAGAGTATACACAGCCCTGTACCCTGATGCTCCCATCACTCTGGAACAGGGTCAGTCTGGACCCATCAGACCACATGACCTTCTTCCATTGATCCAGAGTCCAATCTTTATGCTCCCTAGCAAATTGAAGCCTTTTTTTCTGGTTAGCCTCACTGATTAGTGGTTTTCTTAAGGCAACACAGCTGTTCAGTCCCAATCCCTTGAGTTCCCTTAGCATTGTGGGTGTGAAAATGCTCTTACTTTCACTATTAAACAGCCCTGAGTTCTAGCTTTGTGCAGAAGCTCACCTGCGTCACGCTGCCAGGCAGCACCAAGTTGTCGGCCTCGTCACCGGATGATTCTGCATTCAAATCAAATTCAGGGTGAAATCACGATCTGTACATTAGCAGCTGGAATGGCTCGCCATCACTCACGGAGGACGTACCGTCAGTGGAGTCAGGGGTCGTAACCGACCTCTGCGCCGGCTGCAGGTTGGGGAGGCTGCAGCTCTTCTTCAGCATCGTACCACGTCTCCTGACTGCTCCCTTCTCCGCACTGCTGCTGCTGTCCAAAAATACTGCTGATTATTTCATCAACAACTGCTGATGCGGGAATGATAAAAGACGGTTTTTGTCTTACGCGTCTGCTCCTCCTGCATCTGGTCACGGTGAAAAACTCCGCCATGGGAAACCTGACAAGAGGAGAAAAAAGTCCTCTTGAGTTGTAAAACCAGATGAGGAAGTGGCCAGAAAGTGACACCAGGCTGCTGCTTCTTTGGCTGTGTTGAGACTGCCGGCACACCTGACAGCTGTTTCTGCTTTTATCATCTGCACATCCTTTTTCTTCAACCGCTCCATGTTTCGGCAGGTCCTGGGAAGTCCTTTGGATTAGAGAGATCAGTATTACAGCCTGCAGAGAGGGACTTGTCTGCATATAGAGGTCACATTTCCCTTTTGGGTTTATTTCCCAGGTAAACTTTCTGCAGAGTTGAAAATCCCAACAATATACTCTCTCTCCCACAGAGGAGACTGCTGCGTGAAGATTTACTTCCTGCAGTTGATGCAATCACAGCGAAACACATCTGCATGCTGCCTCCCAAGCGGTTAGTTTAACACACTTTCTTTTTCTTAATCAGAGGACTGAGTTTTTTTTTTTTTTTTTTTTTTTTTTTAAGACACAGGGGCTAAAGTTGAGCATATCAATAACATGCCTTTGAACATTCAGGTATGACAAAATATTCTGGTGGATTTTCAAAATAAAACGAGGAACCTGCATGAGAGTACAACACAGTTGTGCTGAGCCCTACTTTAATCCTTTGTGTTTAATGTGAAATTCATGATTAAAACCGAAGATGAGTGACATTTTTTTTTTACTTTGCCATTAACAAAAATGAATCTTGAAAGAAAAAAATTATTTAATAAATACCAAGTACTCCCACTATTAAACAAGTGTTCATTTCCTGTATGATGCCATCAGCCTCTCAAATCATTGTGGAGGAACTTTGGTCTTCGTCACTTAGTTCATCGAAGTTATTGGGAATTGATCCTTTAGTAAGCACCGCCCCCCTCTGCCTTTTCCCTAGTTACTGTTGCTACGTTGGACAATGTTGCTGCTCCTGCGTTGAGGACTATGTTAATTCTTTATATTTCCGGTCTGTATCATCAGTGTTAATATTATATTAGAATAACCCCCTGTGGTTGCAGGCTGTGGTGCCTCTCGGTGTGGATGGCCTCCCATAGGTGTTCTTTCCTCACCTGGATCCTCAGTGCCCTGCCATGTTACTGAACTTTTTACTTCGTGCTGTGAGGGTACATGTGTGTGCTTTGTGTGTAAGTGTGAGAGGGACGGGTCGTTCTTTGTTGTGTTTCCGTTTTATGTTTTATTTTATTCTGTAAAGCACTTTTTGTTGCATTTGTATGTACGAAAAGTGCTACAGTGATCCCTTGCCACTTCGTGGTTTGAGTACTGAGGTTTTAGTGCTTCGCAGATTTTTTCAGAAATATATTATAATAAAAAAAATCAAGAAATAATTGCTCGGAGTCCACCCGACGAATCATTGGGAATCTATACTCAAGCATTCTATTGATTAAGAACCACTCAACAGACTATATTAAACAAAAATGGGAAAGAGAGTTGGACACTGCAATCTCTCAAGAGGAATGGACTACCATAATACATACCCAGATGTCGACCACAAATTCACAGTGTTGGAAAAATTTTTGTTGGAAGAACTTGGTGAGGTTTTTTATAACCCCAAAAATAAAATCAAAACAAACTGGTCATCAGACCCAATGTTGGAGACTGTGTGGTCAACTAATGGCAGACCATACCCACATTTTTTGGTCCTGCCCTGCCTTACAACCTTTCTGGACTCAAGTACAAGCTACAACAAGGAGGATTCTGGGGTTTGATATGGACTTTTCTTGTCTTTCATTTTATCTGGGAAATATACCAAAGGACTTGCAAAACAGGGATGAATATTTATTAAAAATCTTTATGGTTGCAAATAAAAAAGCAATAACCAGGTGCTGGCTTCTTAGAGAACCTCCCACCCTGAACCAGTGGATAAGCATAATAACTGACATATACAGTATGGAACGCATAACTTTCATTTTGAGGCTACAGGAGGAAAAGAGGAAAGATTACTGGGCCAAATGGGTTACATATTTAGCCAATGTGTGTGGCATTCACACACATTGGCTAAATGTGTGTGAGTTCTCTTCGGTCATTCAGTGTGACTGAATGACCGAAAATATTGTAAACAATGCTAAGAATGAAAGTATTTCATCCTGTGGCCAGCATTTAAGTATATCATTCAACGTTACTGAATGTATGTTTGTGACCTCATGTTTGTGTTATGAAAATAAAAATAAAGTTAAAAAAAATAAATAAATAATCGCTGAAATTCTGCGAAAATCCACCCTGCAGCAGATGAGAGACCACAGCTGCCAGCGAAACATCAAACAATGACTCACAGCCTCCTGTAAGCAACACGAGAAACATAGATGGCCCAGAACTCTGGAATCTGTGCTCTGATTGGCCGAGACGCATTTACTACAGTTCAGAGACCAGAGGCTGTGAGGGAAACAGAAAGACCACAGTTTAGCCTTTGTCTTGTGTCACTGCAGTGTCTCACTACTTTTTTGCAGTGTTTAAACATATTTTAAACACATTATTTAGGCTGGGGGGGCTCTGGCTCCAGTTCACGGATTTGGATTGTCGCGGGCGACGGTCCCCATTAACCGCGAAAAATAAGGGATAACTGTATATATATATGCCTCCTGTACGAGTAACCCCTGATTGCAGACTGCAGATCGGGGCGTCCCTCAATGTGGGCGGAGCTCAATGTTTAACCCCGCCCACTTGCTCCCACATTGATCTGCAGAAGAACATCTGCTTGAAAAGAAGATGAAGAAGAAAATGGAAGTAATGAAGGTTTTTCTTTTGTTTAACGTGCTATTTTCAAATATTTGAGAGGGACAAGGAAGGAAGTAACATTATTGTTTTGTTTCTGTTCTGTTTTTTTCCTTCTCTGTAACCGTCTTGATTTCTTATTACTCCCGTGACAAAGCTGGGGGCGAGGGCTGTAGATAAATGGAAATATCGCTCCCTTCCAGGAAACACGCTAGGAAAAGTAATTCAGTTACTGATGGATTTATTTTCCTCTTTAATTCATCGAGATCTACCGTCAAACTCGCTAGCTGCTTATCACTGAGAGGGAAATGAGAACAAAATTTCAGTAGAAAACAAACTTTAGACAGCGCGGCATATTGGCAATAGCCGCGAGTCGGCTTCTAGCTTCTCCCCCTGAGAATGTGTGCCACCTCAAAAGGCATCCGTGCGAAACCCCAGACCCCACGACATCCCATCCCATCAGCTAAACACAAAAGACATGACAAGTGATACCCAGTACATCTGACCGAAATTAAACAAATAACAGAAAATAAAAAGAAAAATAAGCAACTCACAAATCAATAAAGGTTTGCACCTACAGGAAATATAATGAAAACATTTGTTAACAATTGTTGTATTCTTAGTTACTATTATTCTTAAGAGTTTCCTCTTAAGAGGTTCAGGGATTCAGAAGCATCTCTGAAGCATCAGGTATTGTTCAGTATCGTTGTTGTTCACATTTCCATCAAGGTTGTAGAGGTGGTTTGTCAGTTTGTTTTGCAGTCATCTCTCCATTTTCATTAAACCAATATACTCTAATTAGCCACTGATTTTATTATTATTATTATTATTTTTACATCTTGCATTGTTATTGTGCCTATAAGAGCCATAATCTGTTTCTGTTCTAGAGGAAGCTGAGAACATGCAGGACTGGGAACATGCAGGACTGGGAACAGGGAACTTGGTTTCTTTATTTCTGATTAGAAGGTTACTCGGGACGGATAAAAATGACAGAAAGAGAAGAAAATAAAGTTAAGTTTATTGTTCTTTATGCTTATTGTTATTTATATTTATATTGTTCTTGATACTTATATTGCTCCGTAAACTTATTGTTCTTTATAATAAATTTCATGAATAAAGTTTATTGTTCACCCACCTCTCTACCAGCGTCTATATCTGGGTCCAGTCATCTGTAATTCCTGACACATACATGGTTGGTGAGATGTAGACTATAGCTGGTAAATCATATCCTCCTGAGACTCATTTATGTCCTCTGTAGTGGACAGTTTCCATGCAGGGAACTTTACTTTTTTTCTCTATCAAGATGCCCACCATTGCAACAACCACATTTTATGGAAGGAGGAGAGTTAAGTGAAAATATTCTTCATGTAATGCTATTTTTACCATGATAATGATATATATTCTTGTTCATTACCATGTCAGTAACAATACTTTTACTCTTGAAAACAGTTTTAATAATTTTGTTTTGAAATAACAGTCATTTAATTAATTACTGCACATTGTTGAAGGAGAAAGAAGTGAAGCAGAGAGGATCCTATACCAGATAATACAGGGATTCAGATTTGGAGCTTTAGATGAGGAAGAGGAGGGGAAGAAGATGCAGGAGAATCTGATGAAAGGGAGCAGCAAAATCAAAGTGTTTTGTGGGCGAAGACTAAAGTGTATGTTTTAGTTAGTTTCAGGCTAATGGATTCATTTTAATTTTCATGCTAGATTATTGTAGTATTTGTAACTGCTGTTTTATATATGCAAGTTGCCTAAAAATACACATATGAGTTTATTCAATAGGGAGTGATATCACATCCATCCATCAACTCCCACTTATCTGGTTTCGGGGGCAACCACGTAAACAAGGACTGCAACAGTCAGACTTAGATGAGATGCATCAGATGCAAGATCTTTCTCTGCATAACTAAAAACAAAACATGCTAGATAGTAAAACAAAAAAGAAACTGTAAGATACTTTTTCCTTTAGGTTCTCAGGAGGATATACAGTAGGTTTCTATGCAGAAGTGTATGTTTTTGTTTTTGTTCTGAGGAAAAGCTATAAAAAGTGTTTTAAGTAAAAGAAAAATCTATCTCATATTTATATATATAATTATAGCTGTTTCGTATTTCTTATTTTTTCCTTATTTTAGGCAACGCTGGCCATAGGCGCTGCATTGCTGATTGTGAATGTGCTGCAAGCGCGGCTCAATGTGGGCGGAGTCAAACGCTGAGCTCCGCCCACATTGAGGCAGGCCCGATCTGCGGTCTGCAGTCAGGGGTACTTGTCCTGTACTCAGCTGATGAACACTGACCTCTGGTGGTGCAACGGGAGCAGTGCTCTGCAACGCATCCCCTGGTCACAACATCACAAGACTTTCTCCACATCCAACATAAGAGGAAACTGTAAAAAATCCAGATCCATACGGATCTTACCTTTCACTATTCTCCTTCGGCTCTTTACAATCTTGAGGCATCTTGAGTTTCATGACGTCCTGAAATGTTACAGAGTGATTGACATCTTGCTGGAGCAGTAATCAATGCCAGAGATTTGGTTTCAGATCTTACCTCAACAAGCGGGTCCAACTCTCCCATGTGGAGCTGAATGCTGGTGTGCTTCTCAGCTGTTTCGGGCACTTCAGTCTGGGTGTGAGCCGACGTGCACTGCGTCGGCTCCGTGCTCACCATTGCATCACAGGTGGGAGGGCGGGGCGTTGTGGAGGTGACTTGCCGGTACGACTTTGGGAGCTCAAAGCTCCCTGCTGGCTTACTGGGGATGCTGGTGGCGGGACACGAGCCAACCTCACCGGTCTGTGCTTTCAGTTCTTCACTGGCCAGATAGATGAGGATGCTCCCATCCTCCTCCATGATGCCAGGCAGTTTTCCGCTCAGACCTTCACAACTGAAATCAGCTTTACCATCTACGATCGTATTACCATGACCCAGGTAAGCCCGATGGTCTTCTATTTACAAAAAGATGAAAAAAAGAAATTACTGAGTAACCAAGTGAGGATGGATGGTTTTCTGTGAGCACAAGTGTGACGGTTCATATGCAGAACCCGTTCCTCCATCAATAACACTGTAAACAAGTAAGACTGATGACTTGTTTCATCATAAAAAGTCACAAGACAGCAGTGTGTAAGAACTTTACCCCATATGTACTTCTGTGATCCTGCCAGTTGAGATCTGCGAGGAAATCAGAACAATCCAACAATCAGTGCGAAATGTACAAAGCCTCAGCTCATCTCAGATGGAAACTCACTGCGAGACGTACGTTTGCTGGCTGGACATCACGCTCGACAGGGCAGGTTGTCTGAATCCGTCTGTGAACAAGTGAACGGACATTTTTAAATGAGTGCAGAGTTTTTAGACGTCTGAAGCGGCTCCACACACTTACACTTGACAGAACTCTGATCCTGGGACAGCGCCAATCCAGGATGTCGTTGCAGGAAGTAGTGGAAACCTCCTTCTTCTGAAAGAAACACGACCAACCAGACTGTCAGAAGGATCCTGTTCAGTTTTAACACACAAAAACAAGTGCCATCAAAGCAAAGCAACCCAATCTGTCCCTGTGTGACACAAAGGTAACGTGGCCACCCGCGCTCATTCACTTCACCAAGTTTCTCTCTAGTTTCCCTTCCATCCATTTCCACAGGTACAGAATGTATGGAACCAATCACCAAAGGCTTTATGTGATGATGACTGATGTCTGGACTGGTAGTCTGGACTACCTGTTCATTTGCACATTTCATGGCACATAACTCTGCTGCAAAAAACAGCTTGTGTATATATATTTATATTGCAATATTTTTTGTTTACATTGTTTGTTAGATTTTCTCCCGTAATTGCATGCACCATCATCGCCACAACAAATTCCTCGTATGTGTAAAATCGTACCTGGCAATGAAGTGATTCTGATGTGGTACAGAGCCATGATTCAAATCAACCACGATGTTAATGAACAGGATTATATGAAAAGTGTAGTGAGCATCAACAGCAGCCCAGCGTGTATAGATTTACATTCTCTGTTAACTGACAGGAGCCCAACAATACAACCTGTGTGATGTTACAAGTTCCTGCAGTGCCAGAATAAAGTGCTCGTTCCATGCAGAGAAAACTGGACTTTTTGTTTTGTTGTTGTTAGCGTGTTAGCCGCTAATTACGAGCCAAAAATAGCACAATACCAGCAGTTTGTTTATTATGGTTCAGAGACGAGAGGCTGTGAAGGTAACAGAAAGACCACAGTTGAGCCTTTGTCTTGTTTCGCTGCAGTGTCTCGCTACTTTTTTTGGGGTTTTTAAACATATTTTAAACACATTATTGAGGCTCGGGGCACTCCGGCTCCAGTTCGCGGATTTTGATTTTCCGCCGGTCCCCATTAACCGCGAAAAATAAGGGATAACTGTATATATATATATATATATGCCATATTGGATGTCTTTTGGTAGTAGTCTGGTACTAGATGGTAACCACACCAACAAGGTGCACACCTCAAAGCAGTTTACAATGGCCTCTCATTCGCCCACACACCAGTGGGCGGCTGGTACCATACAAGGCGTCTTTGTGTGTGCACTTTGGCATGTGGACAGTTGGAGTCGGAATCGAACCACCAACCTTTCAGTGATTGGACGACCCGCTCTACCAACTGAGCTACAGCCACCCGCAGACTCTAGCACTGTTTAACCAGCCCACCCAGCCCCCTCTAGGCTGTAATGGCAGTCCTAACTCTGTTTTCTGTTAAGGTTGAGTTAATTCTGCTGTGTGGTCCTGTGCTGGATGGACGTCCTCCTGATACAACTTTCCCCGCCTCCCTGCTGACACTTGAGGACATCACTGGAGCAACACGTCCTCCATCCTGCTGATCCTACATCCCCTTTGATATGGAAGAGCCTTCAAGGTCCACGTGGTCTAGCAGTTTGTGCGACTGTTCATCCAGCTCGCCTCTCAATTATGTGATGCTATATTTGTTAGAGGGCTTTAATATTTTGGATAGGGATGCACGATAACTGTTTTTTTTAAACCGATACCGATAACTTTCAGCTCCTAAAGGCCGATACCGATACAGATAACACACACATATACGTACTTAAGATCATTAAATCAATACTATATACAAACCCACTCATGTTGCACAAAGATGCAGACGTGCATGTCGGCTATTTGATGGGGAAAAGGGAGTAAAAATTAGTTAGATCTTTGATGGAACCATGTGTTGCTTGGAGCTTGTGTCAGAGCTGCAGGAATATCCTGCAGCGCGTGAAGGTTTCCAACCAAAACTGGAGCAGTCGATGATCTCGGCAGCAGAACTGAGGACCAGTGTCATTTCATCACCTGTGATTAGGGATGCACAATAACTGTTTTTAAAACCGATACTGATAACTGATAACTTTCAGCTCCTAAAGGCCGATACCGGTAACACACACATATACCTAAGATCATTACATCAATACTATGAACAAAACCAAAAATAGTTTTGACTCTTTAAATGAAGAGATATTTATTTTTTCTAATGAAAAACTATTGGAAGCCTCTCAAACATTTTCGTAAAGCTATCAAACAAACCCATTTGATATCTCACATTAATTTAAATTAGCTGCATTACTTACTGATATAAAAAATAAAGGCTCCTTGAACTGATGGAAATACATGCATCAGAATTACAAACTGATAAAATACATTCCTAAAAGACAATAAAAAATAATGCACAGGTCATAATGTACTGACACAAGTTAGACTTGTCTGTGTGAATTAACTGAAAAAGTGCACATAGTAACAAAGAAATTATGTTTAAAGGATTTTGGCTTGTGATTCCATTCAAATGAATGCCTTTAATTAAAGTAAATGAGATTTTGTAGTTTTTTATTTTAATCTCATGGAAGCTTTAGTTGAGAGAAATGATGGCGATGAGCAGAGAGGAGAGGAGAGGAGAGGAGGGAGGGGTTGACTTGCTGCTGGCTTGCTCACGTTAGCGCGATTTCAAAACTCCATGGAAGCGACGGTTATGTTTCAGGTGGCTGATCAGGTTTGAAGTATTAAAACTTGTGCTATTTTTCCCTCCTTCGCTTGGAGCATTTGTCACAAATAACCAGCGAACTATCTTCCTCTGAAACTTTAACGAAGTTCTACTAAATCGCCGCCATGTTTGTTTGTTTTTATCAGCGCACTGTTCCGCAGTGCTGCATTCAAGGTGTAACGTAAATTCCTCCGTTCCCTCGTTTGCTAGTCGTTCTTTCAGCCTTTTCTATATTTTCTATTTTTCATGTGTAACATGAGGGAAAATACTGCGAATATCAATTAAAGTCAGCAACTACCAAAATTATGACCGAGTTAACAAGTTGTTTTCTGGCATGAGGGGGTATTCTTGATTTTCCTTACTGAGAAATCATTTTTCTAAAAATGCCAACGTCACTTGAACATAACATTCACTGCCGATCATTCAAGGCTCAGAGGGAGCGAGGCACTTCGGTGTTAAAAAAAAAAAAAATATATATATATATGTTATCGGGGCTATTTGTTATGATATCGGAGTTATCGGGATGACGTCATAATTTCCTGTTATCGGCTCGATAGTTATCGTGCATCCCTACGATTTTTCATGGTAAGAAGCACTGAGAAAACCAAAAGCTCTGCGATTGAAAAACTCAGAGGACTTCTTCAACGCTCACAAAAAACCCCACTGAAATCTGCCACCAACAGCTCACATTTCAGACTGATCCACATGTTCCTGATACTTCCACAACTTCCAAGTCTCAGGACCCAGATGAAGGGTGAATTCCAATTCCTCCCTTAAGCCTCAATCTCAAAAATGCGCGCTCCCGCTAAGTGCAAGTGTTGTCCCGATTCTAAGAACGTCAAATTGAGGGACGAGTTTGAGGGCTGTATCGCCATCAAAATTGAGATTTTCCGACACCACCCTTGGAAATAAGGGCTACCCAGAAGGCACTGGGTAATTTAGTCAAGACATATTCGAAAAGGATGGCGACAAAAAAAGCTAGCTACAAACGTAAGTATCTTCGTAGTTCTTAAAGATATAAATGTTACGAAACCATCTTATTGTCTTTGTTTGAGACTTTTTTCATGGATTAACATCATTGTTGCTTAACATTTATTTTTTTACTTTACGATGTTTGCTGCTGGATCAGCGGTCCAGGCCAGCAGTCCCGGCCGGCTTCACGCTACTTGTATAGCTTGTTGTGTAGCAACGGAGGACTGAATAATGTATCCTCTATTGTGTTATTTGCTAATATTATTTAGAGAATATATGGCGCTCTTTTTAATGTTATCCCTGTGTCATTTCAGGGAATACAGAGACAACACGGGCTCTGATACATTTTAGTCTGAAGACGTAACTGCACTCGAGGGGTGTCCCATTTCTAAGTCACAAGATAACCCTGACACTTTCGACGGTTAAGATTGAGGGCCAAAAATTGAGGGTTAAGGGCGAGGGTTGCGATTGAGGGTTAAGATTGAGGGTTAAGGGAGGAATTGGAATTCCCCCCAAGTCTTACCATTTATGATATTCTTGTCATCTGGACACAAACACAGATACCAGTGCAGCAGTCTTGGGTCCGTTAAGGTCATTTGATTATGAGCAGCCACAAAATTGAACACAGACCTGGAAAATGTAGGAAAAATTAGCGTTTTTTTTTTTCTAGACATTCATCTTAACGTGAAGGCAAATGCAGGTGCAGCAGCTTACATCTGCAGGAAGAACTTCCTCCTCTCCTCTGTAGAAACAGAAACAGTAACAGGATGAAGGGAACCTGGAACACGTTTTTGTCTTTTACTGCAGATTGATGTTCAAAGCTAAACCAGGCAGAACAGGGAACAGGGGTGTTCTGTCAATTTCTGCTACTTGTCAAGATATGCTACCTCGGGGTTCTGCGCATGCGCAGAGCGAATTCCCGAATGGCACTTTTTTTAAAAATTAATATGACACAGTGAGTGTCATGCAAGAATAATATGACATTCCATATATTGAATTCACATGCTGAATGAACGTTTACAACACAACAAAGACGAAAGACGACACTGTAAACCGGTGTTGGTTTGTCCCGGTGCTCCCGCTACAAAGGGTTTCAAAAAATTATGGGCGTGGGAAACGTCTTAGGTAGCATATCTAGACAAGTAGCAGGAATCGACAGAATACCTGTACTTTCAAAAACCACCGGAGCTGGCTGTTCCTGGAGCGCAAACAATCCTCTGTGACTTACTTGCAGCCGTGTTTTCAACCTGCGGAGGGTTAAAAATGGCGATGAAAGGCGGCGGCATGAGGTCGGCTCGGTCCGCAGACACTGAGGGCCAGGGGACAAGCCCCGTCAAGGGCACCATGGGGGCAAAGCCAGGACTCGCTGTCGGGAACATGGACATGGACGAAACCTCTTCGAGGAAGTCCCGCAAAAGACTGAAGATTGAAGCGTGCCGCGGCTGCTGCGCACTGCGCATGCGTCAGAGTCATGAACCGCTTAAAGCGCAAGAATCTTCACTGACTCCCGCCAGTTTCTCCAAAAATATGTCAAAAAAAATAAACCGTGAGAGTGCTGGAGATTGTAAATGTGCAACCATGTATTGACAGAATTGACATCCCTTCGTGTAAATACGATGAATAACATATGTTTATTAGTTTGTTTAATAAAATATCAATAAACCTGAATAAACCTGTTCTGTGGGAAAGGTAACCTTCAGGGGCGGACTGGTAATCTGGATTCTGGAAAAATCCAGAATCCTCCACCAAAGCTGTGGAACACCAGGAAGCCCTGAAGGCCGGTGCACTGGTCAGCCTGCAAAAGATACCAACCATGAAATACAGCAGTCATCCAATATTTACAATGAAAAAAGGACTGCTCTGAATTTATCCACCAGTTTGCGGATCCTGTCCAGAACCAGGTTAATGATCTCTTTTCCAATGGTGTAGTGTCCACGGGCGTAGTAGTTATTGGCAGTGATCAGCTGCTCAGGGTGGAACAGCTGGTGGTAGGTCCCACTGCGCACCTCATCTGAAAGAGATATGATGAGATATCAGCTGTGGTTCACAAATACTTTGTCCCAGGTTGTGCAATTTGAAACCCACCCAGAACTGATGCTTATGAATGACAGTTGGCTCAAGGTCCACAAAAACCGCCCTGAGAACATGTTTCCCAACCCCAGTTTCACCGAAGAAGGTATTAAACGAATCATCTCCTCCCCCAATGGTTTTGTCGCTCGGCATCTGTCCATCCGGCTGGATTCCATGTTCCAGACAGTAAAGCTCCCAGCAGGCATTGCCAATCTGAACACCTGCCTGACCTACGTGTACTGAAATACACTCACGCTGCAGGTTTGAAGAAGAGAGAAAAGAGAGAGACACACACACAGAAACAAGGATCAACATGAGCACTCATTCTTTAAGATAAATTATATGAAAAGACTTGGGAGGCTGAACAGAGTATACCATTTTAATCAGTTTTACTCCAAAAGACTACAAGCAGCACTGACAAGCTATTGACAAGCTTGTCAATAGGGGGCGCTATGGCGCCGCCCCCATTAAAAAAATTACAGGAAAAAAATATAGACACAGTACACATAAATTACGTAATAAAAAAGTAATTATCACATCTGTGCACTCATAAAATGTGTCTGACTTTTAATTTTTCAATCCTTCCCATCCCATACTGGGTTTATTTAGAGTTGTTTTTTGTGCAGACTGAAATACATAGGTTTCAATGGCGAGGGACGCCGGCCAAATGAGTGCGTATGTATGTTCTTAAACCTTTCTTCCATGTGACTTCATGGTGGTCTCTAATTGGTTACTCAAAGATTCTCCGTGGCGAATCAGCGTGTTTTCTGTTATTCTTCATCCAATCAGATTGATTCATGATGATAGCTGTCAATCAAAGTCACTCCCCTGACAGTGTAGACGCGCGACCGCATCTCTCACTCGCATACGGATACAAACGGAGTCACAACGACAAGACAGGAGACAATGGCAGCAGAAAAACTAAATTCGGTCGTTTCGTTACAAAATAATAATTTCACGAGGCGTTCGCCGGAGGAAAAGAAGCTGATTAAGGAGCTTGGACCGGACCAACCAGACCTAAAAATCCAGCAGCAGGCAAGTGACCGTGGACGGAGTTACACCCGGGGCTTTTCCCGCCTCTGCTAGCCAAACACAGTTGGCTAGCTGGATGTGAAGTTAGCGATGCTCTTTATTGCTTTCCCTGCTTGATTTTTCAAAGTGTTGGCACTGAAGGTCTGTGGACAAAAACGGGGGTCAGAGACCTGAAACATCTCTCTGAAAAATGCAAACGGCATGAAAGTAGCCGCAGCCATCTTGACAACAGCTTGACTCAGAAAGCCACATAGCTGTGTGCGGTGTTGAAGCACATTTGGAAGCAATTCCATACTGACTAAAGGGTATGTATACTTATACAAATGTGATATTTCAGTTTCTTTTTTTTATGAATTTGCAAACATTTCTAAAAACTTGTTTTTGCTTCATCATTATGATGTATTGTGTGCATATTGATGGGGAAAAGATCAATTTATCTATTTTAAATTGACTCTATTATGTAACAAAGTTTGGAAAAAGTGAAGGGGTGGTGTATACTTTCTGTCACAAACTGTATCATTGTCATGTTGCAGAGATGTTCCAGCCAGTCACATAATCACAATTAATCTAACTAACTGTTTAATGACAATGAAAATTATTCAGAAATATTTAAAGTCACATCACAATTGCAGGCGTCAATAATATCAAGATATTTTTTCCAAAATCATGCAGCTACAGAAAGTAACAGTGTCAACAAAATTAAATTAATTACATATTTATTTTTTCTCTATATATTTTTGTATTCTTCTCTTTCTGTAGATCTGCAACACCATCCTGGGACACACCAAGGAGCGCTTCTCCTTCACGGACCATCTTGTGTGTGCAACCTTGTTGCAGGGGGACAGGTTTGAGGAACACATGGGTCATTTCCGGAAGATGCACTGCAAAGCACCTTGAAGGCCGACCCAATGCTGAACGTAAGCAAGCTGAAGACAGAGCTAATCTACAGCAAAGAAGAGTTCGGATGATGTTGTGGTGCTGTGGACCTATTCCATCTGTTCATGGAGAACAATCTAGCGGAGGTCTGTTCAGAAACTGTCAGTCTTTTAAAGATCCTCATCACCACACCCATGACCACAGCTGAAGCTGAGAGGTGCATCTCAACCTTGAAAACAGTGTTGCCAACTTAGCGACTTTGTCGCTATATCTAGCGACTTTCCAGACCCCCCTAGCGACTTAATTTGTAAAAGCGACTAGCGACAAATCTAGCGACTTTTTCTGGTGATTTAGAGACTCGCGCGCACTCAAACCGCTAGGTTTGAAGCCATCACTTGGCTGGTGTCTGTTAGTCTGCCTCGCAAGCCGCGCTTCTCTCTCTCTGCCGGGCTCAGTGCACAGAGCCCGCGACAAACACCCCGCCCCCCGCGCGAGACGATTCAAGCTTTTTTGAAAAAAAAAAAAAAAAAAGTTTTTTCCCTCGGGCTCGTCCCTCTCCCTCAGTCTGTCTCAGTTCATCACCGTCCGCCCCTCTCCCTCACAGTCTCAGTTCGTCACTCTCAAGTTTAGTCACACTTAATTTGTTTTAGTTGTTTGAATTTGCCTATTGCTAGCCTACTAACGTTAGCCATTGTTATTAGAAATGTCAAACTCAAAACAATACATACAAAAATATAGACGGGAGTGGGAAACTTACCCTGAGTTTAAGGGATGGTTGAAGCCACACGTAGGCAATGATGGACGTGCATATTGCATGTACTGTAAATCCGACTTCTATGCAAAACTCAGTGATGTTAAAAAACACATGGGTACCCAGAGGCACATCCAAAAAGCAAAGCCGTACAACACTGCCACACAAAGCACGTTGCCTGTCATCAATAAAAAAATGGACGAGGCAAAAAAGGCTGAAGTAATTATTGCCATGGCTATGGCTGAACACTGCTCCATGTTAGCATGCGACCATTTTGGAGAAGCGTGCAAAGTGGCTTTTGCAGATTCCACAGCTGCCACCAACTTTCACATGCACAGAACCAAGTGCACAGAAATGATAAATGGTGTTTTGTCTCCATATTTTCTTAAACGCTTGGTAGCAGATGTAGGTGTCCAACGCTTCAGTCTCCTCCTTGACGAGTCCACTGACATTAGCGTGTCCAAGTATCTTGGCGTGGTTATAAGGTACTTCAGTGAGACTCAAAAAACCATCCTGTCAACATTTCTCGGGCTTGTGGAGTTGGAGGCTGGGGATGCCAGAAGTATAGCCCGAGCTGTTTTGGCATTTCTTGAGAAATGTGGACTGAAAAAAGAGAAGCTCCTAGGCATAGGAACAGATAATGCTTCAGTAATGACTGGCATTAATAATGGCGTCCATAAGGTCCTGAGGGATGAGTGCGGGTTGAAGGAGCTCGTTCTCATTCGGTGTGTGTGTCACTCCCTGCAGCTGGCTGTAAGTCATGCCAGCAACGACACAGTCCCGCGCAGTGTCGAGTACCTTGTGCGAGAGACCTACAACTGGTTTTCAGTGTCTCCCAAACGCAGAGAGGCGTACAGCGCCATATATGAGACAATTAACTGTGGCGAGAAACCGCTCCACATAATTAAAGTGTGTTCCACGCGCTGGCTTTCAATAGAACCTGCAGTCTCGCGCATTTTGGATCAGTGGGAAGAGCTGAAATTACATTTTAGCGTCACTAAATCGACTGAGCATTGTTACATGGCTGAGATTTTGTACAATATGTACAATGACCCCCAGAATGTCCTCTACTTATCCTTTCTAAAGTCTGTGTTAGGTGAGGTACAGCTGGCCATCAAGGCTTTTGAGGGAGAAAAAGCAGACCCAGTGAAGCTTCTCGATTGCTTGATTGGCTTGGTCAAGTCTGTCAGCAGCAGGGTGCTAAATCCCTTGGCAAAAGTAGATGTCCTCACAAAACCTATAGATGGGTTCATCAGTCCCAAACCATATCTCGGGTACCTTTTTGAAGCTAAGGCAGCTGAGGTCCGCTTGTCCGAAGAAGATGAGAGCAATGTCAGAAGGAGATGTATAGCCTTCATCATCACCTTGACCAATGAGCTCAGAGAGAGACTGCCAGACAACATAAAAACACTTCAGGGCATGTCCGTTTTCAGTGTGGGGGGGGGGCTCTACAGTACACGAAGAGCTTTGGAGAAATTGAAAAAATTGTGAAGCTCCTTGGGTATTCTCCTACTGACATTGACAAAATAATGCAACAATGGCGTATAATCCACCTGTCGAAGTGGAATGAAACACAGGACACAGTCGGCTTTTGGAGTGAAGTGTGGCAGTTCAGGGATGCAGCTGGCGTCAACCCATTTCAGGAGCTAGCAATGGCTGCCGTGTCTGTTTTGTCCTTACCCCACTCTAATGCTGAAATTGAGAGTTTTCAGCCAGATGAGTGTGGTCAAAAATAAACTGCGAAACCGCATGTCCTTGCAGACGCTGAACTCCATCTTATATGTCAGGTATGGTCTGAAGCTGTCTGGGGATGCTTGTTATCAACACAAGCTGCCTGACACCGTTTTGCAACAGTTTGGCAAATCAGCGGCGTACTCATTCAAGTCAGCTCCTTCCACAGCCGCGGCAACACCAGCACGAGGACCTGAAACTGACCTGGATCATGTGACCCTGGATGAGAGTGATGATGACAGTCTCATTCTCACTCTGTGAACCATGCGAGCAAAAAAAAAACAACAAAAAACTAGTTGATGAACACAAAAAAAAATTGTAAATATGGAAATACCAGGAGTTCGTTACAGGCTATAGGCTACTATTATTGTTATTGTTATTATTAATTTACAAATAAAAAATAAAAGCTAGTTCTAGTTCTACAGCAACCAAAAAAAGTTTTATAGATATCATTGTTGTTACTATTATTGTTATTATTAATTTACAAATAAAAAATAAAAGCTAGTTCTAGTTCTACAGCAACAAAAAAAACGTTTTATAGATATCATTGTTCTTACTATTGTTGTTATTATTAATTTAAAATAAAAAATAAAAGCTAGTTCTAGTTCTAGTTCTACAGCAACCAAAAAAAAAAAAAAAAAGTTTTATAGATATCATTGTTCTTATTATTGTTGTTATTATTAATTTAAAATAAAAAATAAAAGCTAGTTCTAGTTCTACAGCAACCAAAAAAAGTTTTATAGATATCATTGTTCTTATTATTGTTGTTATTATTAATTTAAAATAAAAAATAAAAGCTAGTTCTAGTTCTACAGCAACCAAAAAAAGTTTTATAGATATCATTGTTCTTATTATTGTTATTATTAATTTAAAATAAAAAATAAAAGCTAGTTCTAGTTCTACAGCAACCAAAAAAAGTTTTATAGATATCATTGTTCTTATTATTGTTGTTATTATTAATTTAAAATAAAAAATAAAAGCTAGTTCTAGTTCTACAGCAACCAAAAAAAGTTTTATAGATATCATTGTTGTTACTATTATTGTTATTATTAATTTACAAATAAAAAATAAAAGCTAGTTCTAGTTCTACAGCAACAAAAAAACGTTTTATAGATATCATTGTTCTTACTATTGTTGTTATTATTAATTTAAAATAAAAAATAAAAGCTAGTTCTAGTTCTACAGCAACCAAAAAAAGTTTTATAGATATCATTGTTCTTATTATTGTTGTTATTATTAATTTAAAATAAAAAATAAAAGCTAGTTCTAGTTCTACAGCAACCAAAAAAAGTTTTATAGATATCATTGTTCTTATTATTGTTATTATTAATTTAAAATAAAAAATAAAAGCTAGTTCTAGTTCTACAGCAACCAAAAAAAGTTTTATAGATATCATTGTTCTTATTATTGTTGTTATTATTAATTTAAAATAAAAAATAAAAGCTAGTTCTAGTTCTACAGCAACCAAAAAAAGTTTTATAGATATCATTGTTCTTACTATTGTTGTTATTATTAATTGAAAATAAAAAATAAAAGCTAGTTCTAGTTCTACAGCAACAAAAAAGTTTGTAGATATCATTGTTCTTACTATTGTTGTTATTATTAATGTTCTTACTATTGTTGTTATTATTAATTTAAAAAATAAAAGCCACTTCTACAGCAACAAAAAAAAAAGTTCGTCAACTCAAACCGTCAACTCTTTCGTAGCAAAATGGGAAAAAAAAAACACTTTTTCACCTCCTTTTTATCTATCTTTTTTTTTCTTTTTTTTTTTTAACCCGGAACACGTTATCACCACTTCCATTGGATTGGAAATTCTATAAAGAGTTTTTTTTTTAAATGTATCTAAAAATATACTCGTATATAATTTACTCCTTGGAGCTCGGAACGTTATTTGCCTGTGGTTATAACACAAATGTTCAGTGTCTTTTTCAACAGGCAGGGTTCTGTAACTTGAACCAAATGGCAATGTTTGAAGAAATACATAACATTATTATGATAAAAATTCAAACCGCTGCATAGTAAAATGAATCTTAAGAGAAGGTTGATATAAGCAGAAAATACATTAGAGGGAGAAAAAGTATTAATCACTCAACTAAAGAAAAACACTAAAGGAGAGTGGGCTAGGGGGCTGCTAGGGGATACAATTAATACTTATCAGTGTTTCTGAATTCATGGGATATAATAAGCATCTTCATACAAATGTTCTTATACGTGTATTTCATACTTGTCAAGTATCCCGTTTTGGCCGGGAAAGTCCCATATTTTAAACTTCTCTCCCGTCGTCCTCTCATATTAGTATTTTCCCGTAAATCTCCCTTATTTTAACCTCCGTTATTAAAAAGTAATAATACCGCATCGGGCAGAGTTAAAAAAAACAAAACAAACATTCCCAATCTGAGATTTCACTTGTCTCGCGATAACTGCCACAGCAGCAGCTACTACAGGTGCTGTAGGTGGTAGATGTCGCGAGGTTAGTTTGTGACATCCGATGAGTGACAGCGCGTGAATAAAAAAGATTGTTAAAGAGAATTGGATGTCGTTAGACAACAGAACTGTTTGCGCTCTTCTCTCATGTAAAATAAACTACTCTGGACCAGTCCACAAATACACTCCTTCCAAAACAGTCATAAAGAATGTAAAGTCTGCAACAAATGAGTACAACAAGTCATTAAAAGAGTAAAGAAAAGTCACGTGAAATGAGATAAAAAAAAAACTGTAAAAGAAGAGCAATATGAAATGAAAACAATGTGTGGAATGAAAATCAAATGTAAATGTAAATACAAGCAATGTTAAATGAACAAAAAAAATATGCAAATCCCTTCAAATAAATACTCTTCATATATACCCCTTTGTGTTTTCATTTAGGCTATAATGAATGTTCACATTTTGTCAATGTGTCTTTATGCACAGCTGCACTACTTCCTGAACTTCAGCCAGCGCTTTTGTTTCCTGTGTACCATTAATTAACAAACTGATGAATCCAGGTGTGTCTGACCTCACAGCAATGGTCAGACACACCTGGATTGATCAGTTTGTCCAATAATGACACACAGGAAACAAAAGAGCTGGCTGAAGTTCAGGAAGTAGTGTAGCTGTGATTTTAGCTTTTTTGTACATCAAAAATGTAAGAAATACTAGAGCTTGTGTTGGGATGGTGGGACTGCTGCCACGGCGGGTAGCAGGAAATTTCCCTTATTTTCAAATCCAAAACTTGACAGGTATGATGTTTTGATAAAAAAAGAAATTACATTCCATGTCCCTTCTCAAATCAGTGAAGACAGGTTTAGTGATTTACATTTATGAATAAAAAAGGTATTTGCAGGACATTTGTTTAAAAAAAAAAAATGTAATTTGGATTCAAACAGTAACACAGTAGAAAGAATATTTGATCGAAAAGTGGAAGTGTTGCTTTTTTCATCGTACACTGTTCATATTAGGGATGCACGCGATTAGTCGTCTAACCGATTAAACGTCCGCCCACTTTTTAGTTGGCACCAGAAATATTAGTCGTTTAAACCAATTTGTGTTTTATTCATGTACAAGGCCGCTTAGCTGTCATATAGCCGCCCGCCACTAGTTGGGGCTACAGAGCCGTCAGACAGCAGTCCCCTCCCCGCGGCAATGCTCGAGTAGACTGGAGTTTTAAAACGTCACGGTGGGAAGATAGTCTCGCAAAACCAGCGCGGTTTGGCGGTACTTTAATCTAGAAAATGAAAACAAGATAGTATGTAGACTGTGTCAGAAACAACTGGCATACAATCGCTCGACTGGAGCAATGCGCAACCACATTCAACTCAAGCATTTGGATGTTAATCTGCGCGAGACGACGGCTGTTGATGCTAGCGGTGCTAGCCACACTCAGACCGATTTGACATTGTTTACCCGGAGACGTGTTCTCCCGTCCGGTCTGAGAGATTTTAGATGTTTGTTTAATTTTACAATCATATTGAACTGCGCATAGAGCTTAATAATTCAGCAGCAATTTATCTTTTTTAGATGTTACATTATTTGTTAACTTTAAGTGAGTTTTTGTCGGATGTGCAGGAGATCGTTTATATTCATACTGCACGGTGCAAAATGCTGCTCGTTTTGGTTGATATTTAATTATAATTTAGATGTTTTATTAACTTGAAAGTGAATTAAAGCTATAATTTTTGTCGGATAATCTGCAAGATTCAATGTGTCAGAGGCAATTTATTTATTTTGGTGGTTAACGTTTGACTGAGTTGCCTTCATGTTCACATTCATTCATACTGCACGGTGCAAAGTGTCTCATAATTCAGCGGCATTTAAAATCCGACATGGTTGTTGAACATTGTGTTTAAAGGCTTAAAGAACTCTTGTTACACACAATATTTTTTGGGACAATGGTCCAAATTCTGTTTTGATGTTTCAATAAATTGTGCTAAATTTACACTGTTTTCTGAGTGTTTTCCTTTTTTTTTAGACTAGTCGACTAGTCTTAATTAAAATTTTCGTTTAGTCAACAGGGAAATTAGTCGCCAGGAACATCCCTAGTTCATATATCATCCCAAACGCTTGATATGAATGACCACAAGGTTGATAAGTTGGTGACCTCTTCTCACTATGTTCTTCAGCATCCTCTGACCCCGCCCCCTCAGGTTACCTGTCCTACCACTTCATGGCTGAGTTGCTGTCGTTCCCAAACACTTCCATTTCCTGATAATCCAGCTGACAGTTGACTGTGGAATATTTAGGAGAGAGGAAGTTTCGCAACTGGATTTGTTGTACAGGTGGCGTCCTATCACATTTCCACGCTGGAATTCACTGAGCTCTTGAGCTTTTTTTTTTAACCCGGAACACGTTATCTGATAACGTGTTCCTTAGGGCCTAAGGAAAGAGGCAGGGGGTCCCAGCGTTCACGGTCTTGCATCAAATTAGATAACAGGGGTTGATAATTAGCCTTATATAGATCTTTGTAGTCACGTGTAACCCATATACCTAGGTATCGGAATTTTTTGGGCTAATTTTAAAGGGAACTGACCCAATATGCAGCTCATCTACAGAGGTAATAGGGATAAGTTCACTTTTATGTAGATTAATTTTATAACCAGATATTTTTCCAAACTCAGGGAAACTTGACAGGGGGTGCGTTATAAACAATAACATATCATCTGCATAAAGTGACACTTTATGTTCTGAACCTGCTCGGTGAATAATCGAGGAGCTCTGTCTCAAAGCTATTGCGAGAGGCTCAAGTGCAACAGTGAACAGGAGCGGCGTAAGAGGGCGTCCCTGCCTTGTATCCCGTTTGAGCTGAAAGTAGGTAGATATAATGTTATTTGTGCATACTGCAGCTACTGGAAGAGTATACAGAATTTTAATCCAGGATATGAATTTGGGGCCAAAATTAAAAACTTCTAAGGTCTTTAAGAGGTAGTCCCACTCCACCCGATCAAATGCCTTTTCAGCGCCAAGTGCCAAAATTTTTGCAAGGATTTTAGCATCTGTATTTAATAACGAGACAGGGCGGTATGAACTGCAATCGAGAGGATTTTTATCTTTTTTAAGTAACAAGGAAATTACTGTTTGACGCATGGTTGGAGGTAAGGAGTTTGTAAGATTCTTCAAATACCAATAATAATAAAGGGGAAAGCTGGTTTGAAAACTGTTTTAAAAAATTCACTTGGGAAGCCATCCAGTCCTGGAGATTTACCAGTTTGCATGGCTCTTATTGCTGAGGCGATCTCCATGACTGAAAAGTCCCTCTCTAACTCAGCAGAAAGTTTTGCATCAACCGAGGGCATATTCAGGGATTTAAAGAAATCTTCTAAAGCAGAGGGGTCAGTAGATGCATCTGAGGTATATAATAATTGGTAAAAATTTTTAAAACAGGAATTGATTTTTTCATTATTCGTGCATTTTAGACCTTGTTCATCATTAATTGCAGGGATAGTTTGATTAGCAGTTCTTTGGCGCCTTTTCCCCGTGTTCATATTGGCCATGTTTTGCTTTGGAAATAAGATATTCAGCCTGCCGCGAAGACAAGAGATCAAATTCTGTCTGTAGTGACAGACGTTTTTTAATCGTATCTGCAGTGGGGGAACGACTGTTCAGCATATCTAATTCTAATATCTCATCTGTCAAATTTTTAAGTCGTTCAGTACTAGCTTTTTTTTATTTGCGCAGTATGAAATTATTTGGCCCCTTAAATTTGCCTTTAATGACTCCCATACAATAGATGGTGACATCCCTGGGGTCTGATATTGAGAAACACTTTAATTTCAGATGATATGAAACTGATGAACTCTTCTTCTGAAAGAAGCAAAGGGTTAGGGTGGATTGTGAATTAGGAATATGTATTTTCATATTCAAAGGACTGTGATCCCAGATAACTATAGCTCCGTATTCACATTCTTTTACAGTGTGTAGGATTCTTTTGTCTAGGAAGAAATAGTCGATCCGTGAATACGTCTTATGGACCGGGGAAAAATAAGAGTAAGCTCTGGAGGTGGGATTATGAAACCGCCACACATCCGCCACACCATAAGTTTTAAGGAAGAGCTGTATAGAACGAGCTGATTTGGACAGGGATACCCTCTTAGAATTACTCCGATCTAAAATGGAAGAGAGTGCACAGTTCGTGTCACCGCCGAGTATAAGGTAATGTGTCGTCATGTCTGGTAAGCGAGAAAAGAAATTAGTTAAGAATGTGGGATCATCCCAGTTTGGGCCATAAATACAGGCTAATATACACACGTGGACAAAATTGTTGGTACCCCTCAGTTAAAGAAGGAAAAACCCACAATTCTCACTGAAATCACTTGAAACTTACAAAAGTAACAATAAATAAAAATTTATTGAAAATCAAATAATCAAAATCAGCCATCACTTTTGAATTGTTGATTAACATAATTATTTAAAAAACAAACTAATGAAATAGGGCTGGACAAAAATAATGGTACCTCTATAAAATATTGAAAACTGTTTGATGATATACATGATTAACTCAGGTGTGTCCTTTAATTGACATCACAGGTGTTTCCAAACTCATAATCAGTCAGTCTGCCTATTTAAAGGCAAACAAGTAGTCACTTTGCTGTTTGGTGAAAAGGTGTGTAACACACTGAACATGGACAACAGAAAGCGAAGGAGAGAATTGTCCCAGGACATCCGAAAAAAAATTATAGACAAACATCTTAAAGGTAAAGGCTATAAGACCATCTCTAAACAGCTTGAAGTTCCTGTGACAACAGTGGCTCATATTATTCAGAAGTTCAAGACCCACGGGACAGTAGCCAACCTCCCTGGACGTGGCCGCAAGAGGAAAATTGATGACAAATTGAAGAGACGGATCGTTTGAATTGTATCCAAAGAGCCCAGAACAACCTCCAAAGAAATTAAAGGTGAACTCCAAGGCCAAGGTACATCAGTGTCAGATCGCACCATTCGTCGTTGTTTGAGCCAAAGTGGACTTCATGGGAGACGACCAAGGAGGACACCACTGCTGAAAAAAATCATAAAAAAGTGAGACTGGAATCTGCAAAAATGCATGTTGACAAGTCACAAAGCTTCTGGGAGAATGTCCTTTGGATAGATGAGACCAAACTGGAGCTTTTTGGTAAGGCACATCAACTCTATGTTCATAGACTCAAAAACCAAGCATGCGAAGAAAAGAACACTGTCCCTACGGTGAAACATGGAGGAGGCTCAGTAATGTTTTGGGGCTGCTTTGCTGCATCTGGCACAGGTGTCTTGAATGTGCGCAAGGTAAAATGAAATCTGAAGACTATCAAGGCATTCTGGAGAGAAATGTGCTGCCTAGTGTCAGAAAGCTTGGTCTCAGTCGCAGGTCATGGGTCTTCCAACAGGACAACCATCCAAAACACACAGCCAAAAAACACCCAAGAATGGCTGAGAGAAAAGCGTTGGACTATTCTAAAGTGGCCTTCCATGAGCCCAGATCTGAATCCCATTGAACATCTGTGGAAGGAGCTGAAACATGCCATTTGGAGAAGACACCCATCAAACCTGAGACAACTGGAGCAGTTTGCTCATGAGGAGTGGGCCAAAATACCTGTTGACAGCTGCAGAACGCTCATTGACAAATACAGAAATCGTTTAATTGCAGTGATTGCCTCAAAAGGTTGTGCAACAAAATATTAAGTTATGGGTACCATCATTTTTGTCCAGCCCTATTTCATTAGTTTGTTTTTTTAAATAATTATGTTAATCAACAATTCAAAAGTGATGGCTGATTTTGATTATTTGATTTTCAATAAATTTTTATTTATTGTTACTTTTGTAAGTTTCAAGTGATTTCAGTGAGAATTGTGGGTTTTTCCTTCTTTAACTGAGGGGTACCAACAATTTTGTCCACGTGTGTAACTGGCAGTGTGTATAGTTGTCCTACAACAATTACATATCGCCCATAGGGGTCAGTTTGCACATTTAATACTGTAAATGGGGTAGTTTTACTAATCATAATAGCAACACCCCTGGCCTTGGAGTGAAAATTGGATTGGTACACTTGCCCCGCCCACCGTTATAATTAACATAACATAACTGCCTCTGCAAATATGTTAAAGAGGAGAGGAGTCAAGACCAAATGGAATGTGTTTCCGATAACTTAATTTATCATTGTTTTGAACAAAAATGATAGAAAAGTTACCATTTGTTTTTTTGTTTTGTTTTTTTGTACAAATTGCCCTTTACTGAATTAAATGGTTGTTCAATGAATCAGATTAATTGGCTTGACTGAGTTTCACATGTTTTCACTTATAACTTAATAACCTTTACTTTCTAAAATTCATTTAAATTGAAGGTCATCTTGTACATTACTAAGCACAGTGCCAAAAAGTTGTTTGCCAAGTTACCTAAAATGTGTATGCGTTAGATCCACTGCATCCCCGGAAAAAAAGTTCAGGCTCAGGATTTTTTTTAACTTTAAGCACTGTAGTAGAATCTGTGTATCATTCGTTCTTTCCATTTTCAATTGTCAATAGAAAATTAAAAAATTAAAAATGGACATTTTTCTTCATTTTTTTTAATGTAACACAAAAAAAAAAAAAACGAAAAAAATGCCTGAATTTTTGTATTTCAATTTAAGACTTGAATCAAAAATATGAAATTAAAAAACTGGCCACAGGACTGAATTTGTTTTTCATATTTAATTATCCGGTTCACGTGACCCGGAAGTGGCTTTGTGCGCAGCAGTTCGGGTAGCAACTCGGGTAGCAATACTAACAGTTCAGTCTGTTTAAGAAAAAAAAAAAAAAGGGCTGCATAAAAACTTTCAAGCCCCTTTGTTCGAGTCCATCATGTGGTTCCTCCATTTATCATCAGATCTGCTCCATCCGTTCGATGCTCCATTCACCTTCCGTTTACGTTGGTGCGGCGCCATCTAGTAGCACAATTGTGTAATGACAAAAGAAAAGTTTAGACCTCAATTATCAGACAACCTCCTTTTTAAGAATATGATTTGCGTCTTTGTGCACACCAGCTTCTTCTGTACCATGTGAAAGAGCAGAGAGGTTGTGTAAAATAAAAAGGAAATCGCTCAAAACCTGTTGAGAGACTTTTACTTCTTAATAAAATGACTAAAGTTTCCCCTGTCCTGCACATCATTGTTCAAGTTACACAAACATTCAGTTCCATCTTCCTAGTTCGACCAGCACTTTCACTGTCCTCTACCTGTTCAGGCCCATGCTATTCTCCTAAACTGACAAAAAAAAAAAAAAACATTATTACACAACCTGCCATATAATATGATACAGTGATCCCTTAGTTTTCTCGGTTAATGGGGACCAGCGCCCTCTCGCGACAATCAAAATCCGCGAACTGGAGCCGGAGCCCCCCCGAGCCTAAATAATGTGTTTAAAATATGTTTAAACACCACAAAAAAAGTAGCGAGACACTGCAGTGACACAAGACAAAGGCTCAACTGTGGTTTTTCTGTTACCTTCACAGCCTCTGGTCTCTGAACTGTAGTAAATGCGTTTCGGCCAATCAGAGCACAGATTCTAGAGTGCTGGGCGTCTACGTATCTCGTGTTGCTTACAGGAGGCTGTGAGTCATTGTTTGGTGTTTCGCTGGCAGCTGTGACCTCTCGTCTGCTGTGGGGTAGATTTTCACAAAATTTCAGCAATTATTTCTTGATTTTTTTATTATAATATATTTCTGAAAAAAATCTGCAAAGCACTAAAACCGTTAGGTCAGAATTTTCTTAACTTTTCAGATCCAGAATTAGTGCAGCTAGTGGTTCTCATTTTTGTACAAGTTACACATTAGTTACATATTGGTAATAGTATTGTTATCAATAGCATTATTAATATTCTAGTATTGGAAACATAAATGACATTAACCTTGGTCTATATCATACTGTTTTGTTGAATGAACCATATGTCCATATCACAGTGTCTTAGATCATTCTTGTCTTCACTTTATATCAGAAATGTAGCAAACTGGCCCAGCTGTAGCCGGTTAGAAACACGCGTTTGGAGACAAAGGCCTGGCCAGGTAAATACACTCAAGGAAAAAAGAAACGCACCACTGCTTTTTTACCACATTTTCTTTTGGTTACTTATTTTTAATGGAAATATTACATGTGCACATCAACCATATACCTGTCCCTGATATTCAGACCCAATTAATCAATGCTTGTGACAGTTTCAATAGCAATAACATGACCAAACAATAAAGCATCACAGTAAACAAAAACACAGTTATTTGATTCGATTGTCAGTAATTAACATGACCACCATTCGCCTCAAGGACACTGATAATTGATGGGTCCCAATGGTTTCAGCAGCAGTTCTTGTTGCTGGTCGAAACCTGTCACGGAGATGTGACAGCCGATTCGCTCGGTCCTGTGCGGCCGTTGTGACACGTGGTCGACCAGATCTTGGACGGTTATTGGAGGATCCAGTGGTCTGGAAACGCTCAGCAAGGCTTACAACAGTAGAGTGATGGACTCCAAACACCCTGGCTACAGCCCGTGTGCTCCTTCCAGCTTGAAGCATGCCAATGGCACGATCTCTCTCTGGTTGCTGTAGTCGTGGCATCGTGAACAAATGTGCTTTTTATCCATTTTGGTGTCTTTTTATAGGGAATGGTTGTGCACAATTGAGGACAGGTCCAATTCATCTCTGAGTTTTACTCATGACCCAGACATAGGTGATTATACAAAACTACAATTGTTATTGCTGATCAAAATCAATCAACCGGAACCAGGAAAACAGTGATTTCATTTTGACTCAAAATTGTACTAAACTCATTGTAGTCTGTAATTTTTCACTGTCTATAATATTTTTGGAAAAATTGAGAAAACGAAAATGGTGCGTTTCTTTTTTCCTTCAGTGTAGAATGGCATTGTGGGATATGTGGTCTTTCTTCCTTTTCAGGACATACCGGCAGTGAATTGGATCAGAAGAGGACAACATGAAGACAATAGATTGGACGTACGAACGGAGGACCTGACCGGCCAATCGGAGAGCCAAGTCTAAACCGTGGCTCCTTCCCATCTAGTGATGCACATTTTTGTATAAATTGTTGTTGTTTTGTTTTGTTCGGCCTCTCCTCGTGTTAGAGACTGCCTCTACCAGGGAGCCGTGATATCACGTTTATTACATATTAAACATCTGTGTTGTACTACCAACCACGACTCTCCTTTCCAGCAAAGAATACGCAGTTAGAATCTTTTCAAAAAAGATCCTAACATACTCAAACCGCGAACTGGCAAGGGATCACTGTACTTCCATATTGGAAAACTTCACACACAGAATACATCCGTGGCATATTTTATTATACACATATGTGATAATGTATGTAGAGAATTTATTTGGTCATACATTCTTTGTAATTCATAATCATTCCCAAGGGCCATGACAGACAAATATTCAATGCACCACAACCAGCTGTGGTTGAGATCCAGCTGCCTGTGATTATAAATCTGTCCATTAGGTGGTGTTGTGTGCAGATGAAGCTTCGAGTAATGAACTCTTTCTGGAACAGATCGGCTCAAGTGGTTCGATGTCACATGAGGCTTCATCTCACCATCACTAGCGAATGGCACTCTTTCATAGCTGCTAGGTTACTGTGCATATTTACAAAATCATCCTGAGCTGCATGAGATGCTCTATTTCAGTTATTTATCTGTTTTTTTTTTTTTTTTTTTTTGTCATATGAGAAATTGTTTACTTAGTATATAGATTAACTGGAAATACATTTTTATTATTACCTCTGCCAGGTTATGTTTTTGCCGGCATTTATCTGTCTGTCTGTCTGTGTTCAAGATAACTCAAAAAGTTATGGATGGAGTTTGATGAAATTTTGTTGTCAGAAATGTGAAAAGGAAGAACTGATTTTATTTTGGGTGTTATCTGGAAGAAATCCTGGATTCTGGATCACTTTCAAATTTTTGATAACATTGCGGTCAATGGGGGCTGAAAACTTTGTTTCTCTGTATCTCTGTTAATTATTGCCCAAACCTCATGAAATTTGACTCAGGGATTGACAATGAGAACCTCTAATCAAATTTCAAAGGCTGATCTGGATCTGATCCAGAACGCGGATTTTATCGCAATCTGTAAATCACTGTATGGGAGAACTGTTGCACTTGGCGGAGGTCTGCGCTCTCCGAGTGCTTTTCTAGTTTAACTTGTTTTAATCTTAGATTCTCAGAACTTTACATTGTCTTGTTGAAAAACATGGAATTTAGGCAGTAAATGTTTCTCCAAAGTATTGGTGTTTCTCATTATATCAGTTAACACGGGCACCACAAAAGTGTAACTGACCAACCCCCACACCATCACAGAGCTTGGCATTTTCATTTTAAGACCTACTAGTGATCAAGGGATTTTTTAAAATCCCACCTTTAAAACTAAAGTAAAAATTTACTTTCCTCTTCACGACTGCATTTCATCACCACTTGAGCCTTATTTAATCAAAAAGTACACCCCAGAGGTGTATTTTAAGTTTCTGTCAGACTGCAGTTGTCTATATCTCCACTTTAATTCAAAGTCCTGGAGTGATTGAACACATATCTGTAACAGCTTCACATTAGGGCCAATTTGTTGGCATTTTGAAGAAGAGCAGGATGGTGTGAGCATGAAGCTGCACAAATTATGAAGAGGAAATTCAAGTAACTATTAGAGAATACATAACTTGAAAAAGATTTAGGATGACTGGAGCATTCTCTGCTGGTGAAGTCAGTGGCTGTGGAAAACTGAAAGCTGACACGGTTCAGTTAATTTCCAGTGTGTAGCATTCAGAGTAATCCATATGCAGAAGTACAATTTGATATCCATAACTCATCTGTCTAGAGTTTTATCTGCATTAGAACTGTTGTGAATTTTCAGTTTTAAATTTGTTTATGTCCAGTGATGCTGCACATTTCACCAGCTCGTGCCACTAGATGTCACTGCAACCTTAAACGACTTACTGTGTCCAAAGCTTTTCTGTCTCTGTTTTTAGGAGTAAAATTTGAATAGCTCTGACACGTTGAACTGTTGCTAGGCCTCTGATTTAGAAGCATGCAGTGCAAACAGTCACGTCACTTGGAGCAGAAATGCAGACCGAACCGCCAGCTTGTTAACAAATAATGTCCATGAGTGTTTCTGTTGCAGCACTAATGAGACACTTTACTGTAACTGTCAGGTCCTTTATATCAGATGCTGATCATCTCAGAAAGTTCTGAAATGTTTCATTACAGTCTATACTTTGCATTAAATTCATATAAGAGACAACCTATTTAGTCTATACGCAAGACAAACAGGGGAGCTTCATTAGGTGCTTGGTGAATACATGTGAAACTGTAATACTGAACAATAAGATATCAATAGGTGATTCATGTGATGCCAGTTTGTAAAGTTTGACCTTTAAACCTAGTTATGTAAACTGTGACCACGCTGGCTTTTTTAGTAGGAGACATAAGGGTCCACCAGAGGGCAGCCACGATCAAAAAAAAAAAATAAAAAAAAATCAGTGTCCTCGTAACATTTTGAAACATATAATGACATGTGGGTGGTGTGTGAAAACCTTGTTATGTAACAGAGCTGGAGGCCAAACCATGGTCCTTAACATTATGCAAACGCAGCGTGTTGGAGTCATGCTGAGAAAGATTACTGGTGTTCTCTTCTCAGTGACCAATCATATTTCTCAATAACCGGATCGGAGCAGATGACTCTCAAGGCTAAAGTACTGTCATCTGTGTTTCTCAGTTTCTAAGGTTTCAAGGGCACATGACATATTATATCATTGTTGTTAAATTTCCCTTCTGGGATGAATAAAGTATTTTTCATCATGTTATTCCTTATTCATTAAAAAAAAAAGAGAGAGAGAAATGGAGAATCAGTGTGCAGAAAATCCAAGTACACTCGTCTGGAGCATTCAGGGGTGTGTTACCAAAATACCAATACAGAGATCAGCAGTGATCTCAGAGAAGCAGCCCATCGATCTGGTAAGAGTCATTCATTTCAATTCAATTTTATTTGTATAGTCTGTTACAATGTCAGTTGTCTCTAGGCGCTTTACAGAGACCCAGAGCGTGACCCCCGAGCAAATATCGTTAACTAAAATTATAATATTAAATCCAATCAATGATAATGGCAAGTAAAAAAACTCCCACGTAGGGAGAAAAAAAACCTTTAAGCCAAACAGTGGCAAGAAAAAACTCCACTTTAAGAGGAAGAAACCTTGAGCAGGACCTGGATCATATGGAGGGACCTTCCTGCCGAAGGCCAGCTGGGTAAAGAAAGAAAAGAGGGGAGACAGGACAGAGAGAAGATGGAGGACAGAGAGAGGAGAGCACACAAATGACTAAATATGATGACCACATAAACATAAACAGATGTTTATGGGATGAGATGGCCAGAGGACCAGGTCGCAGATCACCACGCCAGTCGGCACCCCAAACACAAGTGGAGGAGAACCCCGGGATGGACAGAGGATGGAGCTGCAAGTCAGCATAACACCCAGGATACTCTGGGCCTGCAAATACACAGAAAAAAAAAGGGGGAGGGGCACAACAAACCACAGAAAAGCAAAGAATATGGAGCACACTTATAGTAACAATGTATTCCCAAGTAATTATGAATGAGCTGGAGGAGAGGGAAGGGAGGAGGAAAGGGAAGGAAAAGGAGAAAAGCAGCGGAGACACCACTCAGCAGATCATGTTGGTGTCCCCCTGCAGCGTAGGCCTATAGCAGCATAACTATGACATAATGGTCATAAGACCATTTACCAAACTATTTGGAGTCCATCATTCTACAGCACTAAAAATTATTTACAAGTCATAAACATTCAAGACAATAGACAATTTCCCCAAGGCTGGATGTCCCCAAAGTCAAGCCAAGCAATAGGCAGAGTAATTGTAAAAACTGTTAAATGTTAAAGTTCATGAAAATAAAAAATAAAAAGAAGAATCTTTTAAAGATATTGCTGGGACAAAGACTCCTCTCCAAGAGGAGCATGGCAGCTCATAATGCTCCTAACATATTGATAAAAAAAAAGAGTTAAGTTATGTTATTTGGCCCTAGTGATACCTCCAACAAGCCTGGGTGTAAAACTGGACAGCAAGCTTAAACTTGATGCACAAATTAGCTCAGTTGTCAAGTCCAGTTGTTTTCAGCTGAGACCAAGGCTGAGCCATTCCTATCCCGGCGTCACTTTAAGACTTCAATCCATGCTTTTATCATGGCACATTTAGACTCCTGCAATGTTCTTTATGCTTGGGTTGAACAGCCAGAAGGCTCAACTGCAGTTAGTTCAAAAATGCTGCTTCTCAATGTTTAACTGGTGCAAGAAGACAAGAGCACACTACTCTAACTTGAGTGTCACTTTGTTGGTTCTCTGTTCATTTTTGCCTTGATTTTAAAACTCTATTATTTGTTTTTAAATGTCTTCATGGTCTTACTCCTGAGTATCTGTCTGATCTGCTCTGGCCATATGCTGCTACATACTCTCTCTGGTCTGCAGATCAGTTATTGTTAGGTGTCCTTAGGATTATTAGGGCCCAAGCACCGAGGGTGCGAGGACCCTAATGTATAATGAATGGCCTTTTTGAGGGGCCTTAATGTGCCCAGAGACTCAGGAAATTTTTGCACACATGTTAATTCTGCATGAAAATTATATATTTTATGGGCTTCAAGCATGGGCATACAAAAACGGGCTCGATAGTTTCACCTACATATATGAAAGTTGTGTCACTGATGTAACAAAAAAAGTCTCTTGGACCCATGCTCTAAATCCAGACACATGGCTGTTTGTGAAGTTTGTGAAGCTTGTACCTTTTTACCAGAGGGCATGATGTCAGTTTGATGTCATTTCAAAGACACACCATCAAAGAAAAATTGGCTGAAACTGTGCCATCTATTGTTCAGTCTGGTCCAAAATTGCTGACTAGGATTGTAGTCCCATCCTGAAAACACATAGAACCTGTAATATTGAGGAAAGGTTGTAGCACCATCTTTTGGCAATAGGAAATGTCATGTTTTGTATTAGGCAACCCTGCTCCTAGTGGAATGAGCTGACACACTTCAAATCTGGTCTATCAGTAGTTCAGACACTGAAGATGGCTGACAGTGAAAACTGTAACTTTTTATCAAAGGGAGTCACTGTGAGAGTACAGCGAATTATAAAGTCTCACCACGAATTGAGAAGTTTTTCTAATTTGTTCACACATTGTCCAATCTGCCCTAAAATCGATACATTTGATGATTCTTCGACTCCAAACAAGTGTCAATGACGATGAACTCCATAGTGCCAGAATCTGGTCAAAGGAACATGATTTTGGTCACAGTATGTTCGATATCTACTTCGTGCTTCATCATATCAGCCTGAGATGCAAACAGAATATACTGATAAGTCTCCTCATGGAGTACAGAAAGTTTCATGTATAGACGTCCAATGCTGCCAGTGTTATTTACCATAAAAAAGTAGGTGGATGGTTTTGTGACACACAAATGAAAAAAAAAATCACTCGTTTGTCCTAAGGAGTAAGATTGAAGGATCACATACCTTTCACTAAAACAAACATTTCATAAACTGCAGCATATGGTCTATTCAGAAGTCCACCACTCTAAATTATTCAAATTAGGAATCATAATCAACGATCATATTTCAAGCATACTTTATCCAATCAAATTCAAACCGCTCACAGACATTGTCCACCCTCACCTCATTAATTTCTGCGTGTTGCGTTCAGAATAGTCTGACGGTACACACACAGTGACATTTTTCAATTTTGGACCCTAAACACATTTTTTATGATATCTAATTTTTCAATCAGAGTCACCAAAACTTAGCAGAAATATAGCTGGATATGTTAACATGATTAGTGATTATTTCCAGATTTTTTTCAGTTAATGGTTGAATTTAGGTACATTTTTTTTTCAACTGTCAACATTATGAACAGTATTTTTTTTCTCATCTAAAATATCAATGCTGGTCGACAGCTTAAAATATCTGTATTTTTTTTCTATGTATTTTTTTTCTAGAATTTTAAGAGAAATTGCTGATTTTTTTATGAATATTTTTTTTTTTATTTCAAGCTAACTTTTATCTGTGAACTTCTTTGACAGGTGTCACATCACAACAGTGTGAAGGGGGAGGGGTGGTGATTTACTGTTCCTAGAAAACAATCTTTGACGCCATCTTGTGACAGAAAATTATGAATAAATTTTTATTGTTTATTTCAAGATGAAAATTTGCTCAGTGCTTCTACTGACTGTTTTTTGTAACTGTTTATCCATCTGAATAAAAACCCTTGTGAACAACAACATATGCTTGGATTAAATGAGGAATCCAGGTTCACGCTCATGTGGACCCACCACCTGCAGAAGGGGCCATATGAGTCCGGTGCTGTGTGGTATGAGGTAATGGCCAGTGTTCCTACCCTCTGTTATTGAAGCTTTCATTTACTACATGGAAAGGCACCCTTTCTGGTGAGAAGGGAAGCTGAGCTTCTGTGCAAGGTGGAGATTACCTATTAAGCATAATTGAACTCATCTCAACACAACACATAACACAACACACACAACAGAACCAATCTCCTCAGGACAGGTTTGACCTTTTTCCTATATGAAGCTTCCCTGGCTGACAGGCGTCAGACTACGATTACGTACAATTACTCGAACTGTGAGCCTTTACATTGAGGTTTTCCCCTGTTGACATGACCTGTTAACGTGCCAGATGGCTTTTCAGAGTACCCAGTCCACTTGGAGCCCTTGGCAGGGTACTAGAAGATGCTGAGCTGTCAACTGGTCACCACCTGATGGCCAGTTGGATCAGATGGTTGGGAGGATGCTGGTCACAGCCAGTTGGCTCTAATGTATAGTGATGGTTCTCTAGCCAGCTTCAACAGAGCTTCAACCACCTATAAGGGAGATAGCAGACTATTATCTGACAGAGTTGTCACAAATCTTCATCTTTAGATATATCCATCTTAATAAAAAAGTAAATATGCAAGAATAGAGCTGTCTGAATAATAATTCAGTACTGTGTCAGCAGATCTCTATTGACGAATGTTCTTTCTCCTAATTTTCATTTTAAATCTTTGTCTGATGCTTTTGACAAAAGTGCAACAATATGTATCTATTGGAAACATGATTCAGTTTCTGTTTTAAATGATCCAGGAGCTACAGTATGCTGCAGATCTATCTTGTTCTACCATTTCTACCATTACCATTCCAACTCAGATCAAAGTTATATCTAATTCATGTTAGAAGTCTTTTGAAAAATCTGGAAAATTTTTAATTTACTCTTCTTAATTCCATATTTATTGTTTTAAAAAACATTGTAATTATAGAAGTTAAACTCCAATTGTGAGCAGAGCAAAGTCTGGCCATGTTCTTGAAGTCAGAGATGTGTGGTGTGCAAGGTTAAACGATGCAAACTGGGCTCCTTATGTGACTTGTGTGTAAACAAAACTGAAATATCAGGAATATTTTGACAGGTTCAAAATTTAAACAAGAAAATAAAGGATTTGTCGATTTCATCAGCTTACAGGTCAAATTCAAATATGCCATCAACTGTCTGAGAGAGGACTATCATTGCTGAGTAGAAGGTGTTGATTACAATGGCACTAACATTATCTGAAGGATTTAGCATTTGTAGTACTGCTACATTTACCGTAAAGATACTTTATTGTTCCCGCGGCATATTCAGGCCTCCAGTACAAAGAAATAAAACCAACAAAAGACTGAAATGCAGATATTTTAAAGGGGACATTTTGTGAAAGAATATGAATCTTTCTGTCTATTAGAGTATTTGGGTGACTCATGTTACTCACAATTGAAAAACTCCAACATAACATTGTTTTGGGCTATCTGGGTCCAAGCATGTACTGTTCAGATTTGGAGATCGCTGCAACATCATACACCATTAGATAACATCCGCCGTTTCTGGCAGATCTTCAAAGACCTCCACCTCCTCATAAGGATATAGCCTACATAGCTTCTTGTCATCGACAACAGCCAAGATTACTGAGCAGTCCAGTCCATCATCCAACTGCAGCCCAAGCTATTTTTATATCCACTTTAATGCCATCTCAGGAGGAGGAGTAACTGCCACTCCAAGGTTTTCATTATAAGTTACGTCACTTGCAACTGACCTGAAATCATTTAGCATACTGGGGTGTACCCTCTCGGGTAATGAGTACAGAGGCGTTCCCTAGTAACAGACTCGGGTTGAAAACATGTTGGAAAACATGTTGTTGCATATTTTGTCACACACTGTTGGGGCCCGGTGCCTTGTTGGGGCCAAAGGTGCCTCAGATCTGCTGCGCTTATGGCTCTTTAGTTGCTTCATTTTTCAGGTTTAGTTAGACAATGCAGGAACTGAGGTGTCAAACCAGTAACTGTGGACACCCTTCAAGGAAAACAGATTTTGTATCAACTCGGTTGACAATGAAAAAAACAAAGTTATCAAAGATATATTCAACAAATGTAAAAATATTTGTAAAATAAAACCAGCTCTCACATTTGCCTTTAGATAATTAGTTTTTCTTCCCAAGACAAGACTGTCTAAATTTAATAACACCTTTAAATTTGGTAAGAAAAATTATGCTACTGCTACTTCCCCAAAGCTTTGTGTTTTTTTTTTATAGGTAGAATGGCTTTGGGTACAAGTTAAGAGTTTCTTTGGTTCTCGATGCAAAGGACGATGAACTCGTTGGAACAACTTCACGTCTGCTGGCCCACGAGCAGCCCTGAGGTCAGGTTGGATGGCTAGTCTGTGACGGAGATGTCATCTGCCCTGTGAACCACTCTATGACACGACTGGTCAAGCCATGCCAGATACTCTTCTGAGGCTTGACAAAGGGAGAATGGAAGTGATCTCCATTGTAGACATGAAACAATGCAAAAAAAAAAAAAAAAACACAACACAAATTTAAGCAATAAACTAAGTTCACAGACCAGGAGGGGTCAACTAAAACATCCCTGCCATCAAAGGAGTAGATGGGTAGGCTGGAAATCACAGCTGAAAACTGAATGCTAGTTCCTCAACATCACCTCTCCCTGAGGGCACACGTTGTAGTTTACACACATAACAGAAACATTTTTAAACATGAAAAGGGTTCAGTGACTGTCTGATACCAAGAAAAACCAGGAAAGCAGAGTCACTGTGAAGTCGCTTGCTGCCAGAGATTCCTGGAAACCATGGTGGACGATATGGTCCAGGTCTTGCTTGTTGAATGAAACGAAGACATGGAGTCAATCCCATCACCATCCCCAGCTCATGACACATCTGGTTGCCCATATGGAGTCCCATCATGTCCCCTGAGTGCAGCTGATTCAAGGCCACCAGGCTGAGCTTTAAAGAAGAAACACGCTGATAAATAGGGCCTGAGCACCAAGGGTGCGAGGACCCCATTGTATTTGCCATGTTTATCATTATTATTATTATTATTATTATTATTATTATTATTATTATTATTATTATTATTATTATTATTATTATCCTACATGGATCGCCTTTTTGGGGGCCTTAACATGCTTAAAAAAACTCACAAAAAATTTTGCACACACATTAGCTGTGCATGAAAATAACATATTTTATGTGTTTTGGGCACTGGGTATACAAAAACAGGCTCAATAGCGCCATCTGCTTTCAGTTTATAACGCTTTCACCTACTGTATGTAGATAAAAGTTGTGTGACTGATGTATCAGCCTCAAACTTTAAAAAAAAGTCTCTTAGACCCTTGCTCTAACTCACATTTGATGATTCTTCCATTTCGAACAAGTGTATTTGGCAATCTTGGACGAGCTCCATAGCGCCATAATCTGGTCAAAGGAAAATGATTTTGGTCACATCATGTTCAGTATCTACTTTGCACTTCATCAACATATGGTCTATTCAGGGTCCACCGCTCTTTTTTTTCTTTCAGTACATTAAATCATAACTGATTATCATATTTCTGGCATACTTTGTCCAATGAAATTTAAACTGCCCACAAACATTGTCCCCCCACACTCATTAATTGCTGTGCATTTCATTCAGATCCATCTGGTGGTACACGTACAGTGACAGTTTTAAACTTTTCCCACACTAAACACATATTCTTTTATTAGCCCTAATTTTTCAATCAGTCACCAAACATTGCAGAAATATACTTTATATGTCAGCATGATTCATAATTCTTTTTTTTTCCAAATTTTTGAGTTAATGGTTGAATTTTGATTTTCTTTTTAACCACTATGCAAGGTTTTGCTGTTCACAAACAACTGACATTTGCAGTGGCAATCATAACATATATGAGGCCCTAGGCAAATCATGTCCCCTTCTGCCGTAACTCAGGCATCGTGTGTGATTGTAGCCTGAGTCTGAACACATCTACATGGTAATATTCAGGAGCAGTTGTAGTCCCACCTGTTGGCTACAGGGACTGTCATGTTTTGTATTGTATCCCGACTCTGAGGGATTTTAGCAGATGCAACACAGACTTTGATCAATCAGTAGTTCAGATATCAAAGATGGCCTACAGTTAACTGAGCTTTCTATCAAAGGGCGTCACTATGAAAGTACAGCAATTATTAATCCTTCGTTGTGTTCAAAAAAGGTTGTTCTAACTCGCACATCCGTTGTCCAATTTGCCTCAAACTTTGTACATTTGAGGAGGCTTTTGGTTACATTATGTAGTGTATTTTGTCAGTGCTTCCATGATTTTTGTGGATTGGACATTCAACAGCGCCTGCCTTATTCCCTGTGAAACAGAATCTGGTAGTGCTGAGCGATTTTATCGATTCTGCAATATATATCAATATTCTATAGAGTATCGAGATTTTTCAGCCACGGGTATCGATATTCTAAGCTTCTTTCAAAACCCCCGTGTCCCACCTTTAAAAGCTTGCAAGCAACAATGTTGCACTGTTTAAATAGGGGAAACTATTTTTCTCAACAAATCTTTTATTCATTTTGTCCAGCATTTCCAAGCTGCCTGTCAGCCATATAATGTGTAATTGATGCTTTCAGTTCAATTTATTCAAACAAAGTCATTGGAACACTCACAAGATGTCACCAAAATCACTTTGTCCCTTTAAAATCTTTCAGAAAAATGATGTAAATGTATTGTAAGATGAATATTGATATATATCGTATCATGAGCTGGATATCGTGCATCGTATCATATCGTGAGATTATTGTATTGCTACAGCCCTAGGATCTGGGTGGTTCTGCCACACAAAAATGTGAAAAATTCAGTCAGTGAAATCAGTCTAAGGGTGAATTCCAATTCCTCCCTTAACCCTCAATTTTTGGCCCTCAATCTTAACCCTTGAAAGTAAGTGTCAAGGGCTATCTTGTGACTTAGAAATGGGACACCCCTTGAGTGCAGTTACGTCTTCAGACTGAAATGTATCAGAGTCTGTGTTGTCTCTGTATTTCCTGAAATGACACAGAAATGTTATTATGCTAATAATATTAGCATAATAACACAATAGAGGATACATTATTCAGTCCTCCGTCGCTACACAACAAGGTATACAAGTAACGTGAAGCAAACATCGTAAAGTAAAAAATTATTGTTAAGCAACAACGATGTTAATCTATGAAAAAAGTCTCAAACAAAGACAATATGATGGTTTCGTAACATTTAACATCTTTAAGAACTACGAAGATACTTACGTTTGTAGCTAGCTTTTTTTGGCGCCATCCTTTTCGAAGATTTCTTGGCTAAATTACCCAATGCCTTCTGGGTAGCCCTTAGCCCATGCATTCAAGGATGGTGCTGGAGAATCTCAATTTTGATGGCAATACAGCCCTCAAACTTGTCCCTCAATTTGACGTTCTGTTCTTAGAATCGGGACAGCACTTGCACTTAGCGGGAGCGCGCATTTTTGAGATTGAGGATTGAGATCAAGGGTTAAGGGAGGAATTGGAATTCCCCCAAAATCACGCAATGGTCCCTGGGAGGAGATAATTATTTAAAGTCTATTCCGCAGGTAATTGGTAGCCAGTGAAAGGATCTCATAGCAGCAGTAACATGCTCAGTTTTCCTGGGTGTGAGGGGATGATAAACGCTGCTTGCAGCTTTGATTGTTTTTGTTTTCTTTTTGCTACCTGCTGTCCATAACCTTGGAAAGGATGTTTTTCTTTTTTTAGAAGGATGGATACAGTCGGGTTTGTGTATGTGAAGGTTCAGAGCTGAAACTATATTAAACTCAAGCTGTCTCGTCTTGCATGTGGAATGAATGACTAACTCGTTAGCAGCTGGTGGTCATGTGGTCTCATGTATGCTGATGGTCAATGGTTTGAATGCTCTCCCGCCTGTTGGAGCTCATGTGTTGATTGAATTTGTTTTATACGTGTGCAGACTTAAATCCCAGACATAAGCAGAATCTGCTCATAACTCACTGACAAGCCTCATCAGGATGGACGCCAGACACAGAGGAGGTCTTCAGCGGCGATCAAGTGTTTCCACGGTGACGAGCTGTTTCTGCAGCCTCAGAATCATTTAGTCCGACTCACTCTGGCCAGTTTCCGGTCGGGGGAAGGAGTGGGAAACAGAAGAAGCTGTTTTCTTCTAGCTAAGTTAGCTGTCAGACAGAAGTGAATAAAAAAGTGTCCTGATGGACTTCCATATAAGTATTAGAAGGATTCAAGGGCTCCAAAACAAAGTTGACACTTTTTACCTCAACCTCCTCTCACTCCCAACTCCCCACAAACCTGAAATGCACAAAAGTAACCTTTCATCGTGTTCAGAAATACAATCTTAATATTCTGTGCCAGTGGTTCTTAAACTTTTAATGCTGCGTACCACCTGAGAAACTATTCAGCTCTCTGAGTACCACCATGATGACCAACTTTAAAATATAGCCATATATGCCTTCTCAATTAGCTTTAAATTCACAGGAGAGATGTTTATTCCTTACTGTAGTTATTTATTGTTGCCTGAATTTGTTTGAAACGTATTTATAATGCATTGTATGTTTCCGATTTAATTAAAAAAAAAAAAATGTGGAAAGTCCTGACGTTCCCCCGCGTACCACCAGAGAGCGCTCGCGTACCTCCAGTGGTACGTGTACCACAGTTTGCGCAGGACTGTTCTATGCAACATACGCAAATAAATAAACAAATAAATACTGATGAGTTTTTTTTTTTTTTTTTTTTTTTTTTAAATGAGAGTTTATGAAAAACATGCATTCTGGAAGATTCTATAACAAAAACATGAACGGTGCAGAGACTGGGTTTAAAAAGAGTATGAAACAGAGGATGAATTTTTCCAAGCACAGATGAACAGTGGCTCATCACTTTGGGCCAAACTCTGTCAGAGAATTGTTGATTAGTTCCAAAAATATAATATCTCTCAATGAAAATAGCAAAGAAAGGGAACTACTGTCATTTTTTTACAAGCTGACACAATGTCCTAAGATACTTTGGTCAAGATATGACAGACAGTACAACAGCTCCCTTTTGTCTTTAAAACTGCTCAAAATAGCAAACTGACCTGCGGGTTATACATTTTTTAACATCTGTACAGCTTTGAGGTGTGATGAAAACCTAATTTAAGCACTAATTCACTCAATAACCCTCAAACAAGGCCACTGCTTGTCTGAGAACATAAAGGCATTAATCTGAGCTCATGCTATCACAACAACATGATACAAAAGCACATGACTTGAAAATTTCACTCTCAAATACTGAACTCTTCTCTCATCTACTTCACGCTGTTCCCTCTTTTAGGCACAGTCTTTTCAAGAGTTGTGTGTTAAACTGGCCTGAGCTGTTAAAATACAGCACCACAGTTGGGAAAGCTGAAGCAATATAACAGCCAGCTTCCTCAGTCTTTACTCAAAGCTTTCAGAGGCAAACATTAAGAACTGTTGATTGTGTGAGGTGTCCATGATAATTTGGAACTCAGAATTTTCCACTTCCAAGTTATAAAACTAAAAAAAAAAAAAACTAAAAATAGAATAATGCAAATGTGTCTTTCCTTGTAGGGTTATAAAACAAGATAAAGTTGCAGTCAAGCATTATTAGCAAATTTTGTAATTGAGTTCAACGAATCATATAACTGCTAAAAAGAATTTAGTTTTGCTTATAGTTTACATAGTTTATAATTAATCAGAATTTACTGTCAATAGCAAATCAGAAAATCAGAAAAGATAAGAAGTTTAAACTTTACATATGTGTCCTTTATAATATTGTTTTCTATCCAAACGAAGCATTCAAAATAGGAGTGAAAAATACTATGATTTAGATTATTGAATAATAAGCTTAATTATGTAATAAAGCATTACCTGGAGATACTTCGGTATTGATCCGCCCATAGATTCAGTATCAGTAATCGAACAATGACAACTTTCTATTTTCTTCTGTTCAGTGTGATATTGTTTGATGTGACGGAAATTAATCCAAAACTCATAATAATCAAAACCCCAAATCAAAGCTTTATAAGGAAAGGACAAAAACAATTTTGCTCCACTGCCTCAGTGCTTTTAAATGTTTAGCTCCAATGCATTTTTGTATTTTCTTCAATTATAATTGAATGTAAAATTGAACGTCTTCAGACACACCAACATGCATGAACACAGGTTAAAGGAGACGCAGCGATGTAGGTGACACATATAATGTTAGTCTCTTTAACACACAATGACCTGTTTGAGCATCATTTTGAAACTGGTGAAAACAGTTTGTTTCCACCAGAAAGATTCATAGAAATGTCTTATTTTACAGTGACAGTAATGTGAAATAAGATAAGATGTCTTATGTCCTCTGCTGAAATGGAATGGCATGTTTTTAATATAACTGCATGCACAATTTTTACATACGGTTTTTAAGAAAAAAGACGTGGGCTCGGTTTTGCAGCAAGAAATGTCATTGATGAGATCCTGGAAGAAAAAAATAATCACAAAATGTACGGCAAGTTTTTTTTCTTTCTTTAATTTTTTTAAATTTTATCAATAAGACCCAGAACCCCCCGACACCCCTCCCTCTCCACCTCTGACTCTGACACTGCTGTCACATTGACAGAACTCAGAACACTATACGTTACATTAACGCTCAGTCTGGACTACCTGTTCATTTGCACATTTTCATGGCACATCACTCTCTGTCACTCTGCTCTTAATGCAAAAAACAGTTTGTGTGTATATATTTATATTGTAATATTTTTAGTTTACATTGTTTGTTATATTTTATCCTTAATTGCATGCACCATCATCGCCACAACAAATTCCGTCGTATGTGTAAAAATTGTACTTGGCAATAAAGTTGATTCTGATTCTGATTCTGATTTTTTTGGGAAGAGAGGAGAGCTTCTCGATGTCATTGCCATTCAATAGTTCATCAACGCTGAACATCAGCAGCAAAGGTGTTCTGCTGCGAGTCTTGACCCCAATAAATTCACAGAAACACAGAATATGAGGCCTCTGCTTTCTCCATTACTGGACAGCGGAGCTCAGCGTTTCCACTCGGCAGTTTGATGAGACCGTGACTCATCAGCAGGCTGACTGGTGCCACAGTTTTATCACTTATCAGATATCATCACGCTACGCTCGCTTCAATTCAAAAGCAGTCCGACCCAGCGTGGCATAAACAGAGCAGGAGCTGCAGGGCACATGTTGAGATCACAGGTCCAGATGCTGGGAAAGAGAAATCATGAGATGGCTGTGACACGCAGAAGAAGTCACAAGTTCTCAGGTGGTGTTTTATTTATTTTTTTGTTCTGTTTGGATTTAATACCAGCAGCGTGTTTTTAAAAAGAGCAGAAATAACAAAAGAATACGGAGCAACTTCTCAGCTGATGAGAAGACGGGTTGAAGGTGATGCAGGGAGTTGATGCTGGAGCTTTAATGTGTTCAAGGTCCAAACAGTCTGGGGTGAAAAATTAAAAAGAAAAAAAAAAAGAGGTCCATGATATATATGTTAATCCTGCAGGACTGTTATCAACTGTGTGAGAAAGTTTGTTTTTCATTTGTGAAGTTTCTTCAAGAGGAGTTTCTTCAAGAGGAGCCAGAGGAGTTTTCTTTTTTTAATTTTTATTTCTGTTTGTCCAGAATGTAACAGCTGAGCTGACTGCAACCACAGCTGGTTTTACATCTGAAAACCACCAAATTATTAATTAGTTGAAGGCATTTGTTCCACATAGACAGAAATATAAGAATTTTCATAGCAGCAACTGGTCTTTGAAATGTTGGAAGTATATAAAGTAAAATAGAAAAACCCAGTGACTCTCACATTTGTCTTTTTTTCTGTCAGTATGAACCCAAGATATTTAATTTTATCCCCCGTCATCCTTTTTTATTTGTTAATAAACATCCATCCAATGTTTCCTTCCTCCTCACAGCTCTGCTGTATTCTGGTTTGGAGGATATCAAGCAGTGGCCAGTACCAGTAATTTCATCCCATCCTTCCTACAAACATGTCTTAAGGTGTGCAGCTGTGCCAAGGTATTGCTGTACAAATCTGGTGCAATGTCACCAGATTTATTTCCATCCAGTGTTGCATTAATTTTTCACCAAGATCTTCATTGATGATGGTAGAGTCTGACTGCTGATTAAATCCTTCTCCAGCACATCCCAAAGATTCTCAATGGGGTTCAGGTCTGGACTCTGTGGTGGTCAATCCATGTGTGAAAAGGATGTCTCATGCTCCCTGAACCAGTCTTTCACAATTTGAGCCTGATGAATCCTGGCATTGTCATCTTGGAATATGGCCGTGCCATCAGGGGAAAATAAATCCATTGATGGAATAACCTGGTCATTCAGTATATTCAGGTAGTCAGCTGACCTCATTCTTTGAGCTCATACTGTTGCTGAACCTGGACCTGACCAACTGCAGCAACCCCAGATCAGAACACTGCCCCCACAGGCTGGTACAGTAGGCACTAGGCATGATGGGAGCATCACTCTGGAACAGGGTCAATCTGGACTCATCAGACCACATGACCTTCTTATATTGATCCAGAGTCCAATCTTTATGCTCCCTAGCAAATTTAAGTCTTTTTTCCCAGTTAGCCTCACTGATTAGTGGTTTTCTTAAGGCTACACAGCTGTTCAGTCCCAATCCCTTGAGTTCCCTTAGCATTGTGGGTGTGGAAATGCTTGTACTTTCACTATTAAACAGCCCTGAGTTCTACTGTTGTTTTTCTTTCGATTTGATCTCACTAAACGTTTAAATTAACGCTGATCACGATCATTGAGGATTATTTTACAGCCACATTTCCTCCTGGAAGACGATGGGTCCCCACTATCCTTCCAGATTTTAATAATGCGTTGGACAGTTCCTTAACCCAATTCTGGTAGTTTCTGCAATCTCCTTAGATGTTTTCTCTGCTTGATTCATGCCAATGATTTGACCCTTCTCAAACAGACTAACATCGTTTCCACGACCACAGGATGTGTCTTTGACATGGTTGTTTAGGAAATGAGAAGCAACTCATTACACCAGTTGGGGTTAAAGCCTGGTTTATGCTCATAAATCAGGTCGTCTGTGTGTGATGCAGATAACACAGATATACCCCCCCCACCCTCCGCAGACACTCTGGTGCCCCTCCCCCAAAGTTGTAGGTGACCGCAGACAGTGCCGCATAGCATCACAGGGAGGAAAGAGAGGAGGCCTCTGATTGGTCAATTCTATATCCGCTCTACATGTATTTCCAGCTTGCTACCTAACTGGCTTGTTTTGTTTGTATGACCACCATACTGAGATGATGATAATTCACCATACCAACATTCCTCACCGAGACGGTGAGGAAGTGGAAAAACGCAAGAGATAAGTTTGGGTTGTGGCGTGGAATAACAGAGCAGACCGCGCTTTCAAAATTGGGCATAAATCAAAAATAACCGTGGCATACCTGCGACAAGCTAACTGTCGACACATTGCTGTGTGATACACAGCCCTTTGATGCCTCTAGGCCCAGAGATGTCGATGTTGCCCCTGGATAACATTAAAATGAGGTGATGTGTCTGTTTCTCTCACTGATTCTGCTCCCATCATCTCCCCTGTAACTATACCCCGAAACAAACGGGAGACGAGGACAGACACAGAAGCCCTAACGTGTTTGTCTCGCCGTGTTCCCAGATGCACCGGCCATTTTGGGTCTAAACAAACATCTTTTGCCTGGAGACAAATGTTGATGGCCAAAGTTGTGCATGAATGCAGTCAAACACGCAGAACTGTAAAATCTGATTCATTCGGAAATTTGAGGTGAAACAAAAAACGAATTGTGTCCAATGGCATCGTCTGAAAATACCAAAAACAGTTTTTCTGCAGAGAAACTCGAGCTTTTGATCTGTATTGTGCTGTATTGGAGAAATGAAGCTCTTCGGTACTCCTGGCCACGTCTGGACTCCGGTCTTCATTACCCAGCTGCAGGTTTTGAGATAACTCCTTTCATTGTAAAGCTTTGACAGACAGGGTTCTGTTGCGGCGTGAGACCTTCATTTTGCTGGCCCAGTCAGCCTGAAGGTTTCAGGCACAACAGAGGCGTCTGTTTTTGGACTGTGAACTTTAAAGCGGTGTTTGACAATGAGAGCTCCAGTACTTTTCAGCCCATGTGATCACATCAGCTGTTAACGCGGTGCCATCTCAGGGTCTGGAGACCACCGGTGACACGTTCAGCTTTGAGCCTTAAAGGCTCATTCCAACAGAAAATACAAAACCCTGTGTTTCCTCTGAGTGAACATGTGGACGTCGTCTTTAAACGTCCAGCCTCATGCTTCCATCCATGGCCGGGGTCGTTCTCCGACCTCACTGTACAGGAAACGCCGCTGATGGACACTTCAGCATTCATGGCTTACTCCACATGTGCGCTCACGCGAGCCTCATTCCTGCAACTCATGACTAATTCATACAAGCTTCAAACCACCAGGCTCAGAAATGGCTTCATGTGAAACACTTCATGGGGTTTTATGGCGCAACGTGAACGAATGCCTTAAGGTCATCTGCACGCGCTTGTTGGTTCTGGCTGTTACGGTTTCATTTTCTGCGACGCACCTCAGCTGAGTCAAGTTGTTTTTTTTTCTTTCTTTCCCAAGTTAAGAGGCAACCAGACGTTTGAGAACATTTGCCTCAGGTTAAAAGTAATAATTCACCAAAAAAAAAAAAGTACCAGGAGGAGTATGAAGAGGCATGTGACTCAGAAATCAGCCAGGTCAGGCAGTGACTGCTGGACCCAGCTGCCAGTCAGCTGACTGGGGGGGGGGGGGGGGGGGGGGGGGGCATGATGAAACACAGCAGGACTGCAGGCAGTGAAGCATTCAGGACTGTTTATTGTACCCAGTACAGGTTATCATAAAATCAGCAGTGTAAGAAACACATTGTGAGGAGCTGAAGCCTGTACAAATGCAGACCGTCTCTGTGTCCAGGCGGGAAATCCTCTTCACTTCTGACCTCACGCACACACACACACACACACACACACACACACCTCCCAGCCTGGAGCAGACCTTCAGAGAGCGCTGGTCCGCGGCGGTCACATCATGACAACAGAGAGCGTTTCAAAAGGAATCTGAACAATACAGCATATACATTAAATTTAAAACAAATGCAGCCTTATAGCAAAAATATATACTTTATATGAGTCCGTTTGCCCCCGTTCAGAAATATAACAAACACAAAAAAGAAAAGATGCAGAGAACAACATCTTTGTCCAGAAGACAGTCGAGCGATATGTTCATGATTACAGCATGCAGAGGCGGAGCTCTCCGGGCTGACAGCTCGTGATTGGCAGAGAGGTTTCCACGGTGAAGCAGTTTCACCTCTTGGCTTGTGTTAGCATGCGGCATCCTGACGCTCCTGCCATACTGGCGCGCCAGCAACGAGCACACTGTCGAGGACACGTCAAGCACCAAAACAGGATACAAAAAAAAAAAAAAAAAAAAAAAAAAAAAAAAGAAAGTAAAGTACAACATGATTGTTTATCATACACAACAACAAGAACAACAACTTCTCAGGCTTCTGATGTGGGAACATTCGCCCCGGTGTCAGAGCTGGAGCGCTTCGAGGACACGCAGGGAGTGTACGGATCTCTTACACGGTCAGCACGGCTGAAATACAGCGACGGCCGGGAGCTCGACGAAGAACAAAAAAATAAAATAAAATCTGAAAACTGCTGGCATGTTAAAATAAAAAAAACCAAACAAACATGTCGTCTATCTACAGAAAACTGACATCTGTGTGTTCCTAATATGTTGCATGTTTTTGTTTGTTTTGTCAATCCGTCTTGATGCAAATCGAAGCCCTTTCACGGATCTCGTAGGTTGGACGCGGTGGCGTGAAAACGGGGAGCCCTGCAGCAGCGCTGCGTTTCCGATATCTTGTTAGACTTTAAACGTGTTCGTACTTGATTGTTTCGAAGAAAAGCAGATTGTCACAAAGTCAGACGAGCAGCGTCTCCTGCTGTCTCGTATACGGGGGCGGGGTTTCTGTCAGTCCGCTTAAAGCTGGCGGCCAGTGACCTCGTCTCTTTTGGGTCTCCACGGCAGCAGCGGGACCGTCACCTCGGCTCTGGCGCCCCCTGGAGCCACGGAGCCCAGTCCACCCTCTCGGGGTCCACAACCCAGTCCTCACGGGAGGAGCCGTCTCAGGTCCGTCCCTCGTTCTGCAAGTTTTCTGAAGGTTTTTCCGGGGAGCAGCAGAGGAAACCGTGAAGGAGCAGAGGTTTGTTTTTATTTCTTTTTTTTTCTTGTTTCATTCCTCCTCCTCCTCTGGGAAGCCCTGCACTTCCATCTCTAGATTTGAAGAGTGGGCATCAGGAGAGACTTTGGGATTGTTTGCATGTGCGTGTGTGTTGTGCATCCGGACCCTCGCGGCGCGTTTTAGTAGCTGTAGCTGTCGGGGAAGGGCAGCGCCGCCGGGCACTGCTCCCCGCCGTCCAGCAGGTAGGGAACGGCGTCGTCGTAGTGGGTGAGCGGCACCGTGTCGTCGTCCAGGCTTGGCAGGCCGTCTGGGTCGGCCTTCAGGTTGGGCCTCTGGTTGTCGGGGAAGGCCATGGAGAACAGAGCCTCGGGGTCGCACACGAACTTGTACACGTACCTCTCACCTGCCACCTGGGGAACAAAGCAGAAGGCTTTTAACTCCTAAAAGCTCCGAACGCCAACAGCAGAACATCCGTTACAGATTTATACCAGCGGGACCCTCGCGGTCATGTGACCGTTTCAGGCCCTCACTGTGTAGTTTCTGGCTAGAGGAGGGTGGAGGGAAAGAGTAGAAAATGGTGAACGTGCCTTTACCTTCTGCATGATGCCCTTCTCGTAGTAGTAGCGCAGCGAGCGGCTCAGCTTGTCGTAGTTCATAGCGGGTCTGTTTTTCTGGATGCCCCAACGCCGAGCCACCTGACGACACACGAGACGGAGAGATTCACAGCTTTTAGTCTCAAATGTTCAAACGTCCCGTTGAGGATGGTGGGGTGGGGGGGGACTGACCTCCTCGGGCTCGATGAGCTTGAACTCCATGCCGCGGCCGGTCCAGGCGATGAAGTGTCCGTTGGCCGGGTCGTCCAGCAGCGTCACCAGGAACTGCCAGAGCTGCAGGGAGCCCCGGCGCTGGTACAGAGGTCCGTCGCGGTACACCGACGGTTCCTGTTTTATTTTACCTGGGAGAGACAACCAGAGCGCGGTGAGACACTTCCCGCCGGACGGAGCCGAAGCTGACCAGGCTTTAGCCGTTTTAGTCTTACTTTCTAATCTTTCTGGAACCACACACGTGTCATCGAAGTACATCTGAGGATCTCTGTCGAAGGAGAAGCCTGAAAATCGGACAGAAACAAGGAAATCCGGTATTGATTGGGTCAAAGTGGACCAGCAGATCCAGTTTAAACTGGAGCTGAACTCTGAGACACTCTTCTCAACAAATTCTGCTGACCGCCGTTGTTTCAGCAGCTCGATAAGTCACAAGATCAGCAGAATGATTCCAACTTCTGACGCACGAAAAAAAAAAAAAAAAAAAAAAAACCCAAAAAAACCCACAGCAGCACGACTGAACTCACTTTCATGGTTATTTCGGTAGAAGCTCCCCGCTCTTCCGAACGATGACTGACAGTTAGGCACTTCTGCAACAAAAGAAGACAGGTGTGTAAAATTAGACCAGAGGCGTCCTCAGACGTGTAACGCATGAAAATCCGCCGCACAGCTGACGGATATGTTTGGAGTGATGCCACCGCGGACGGAAATAAACAGCTTTGATACCGGATCTGCAGATCTCACGGCTCGCAGAACTAAAAAAAGGAACAAAGCTTCAGTCGCTATCAGAATATTCAAATTAACGTTGTTGCGACCAAGTCTGGGTTTGGTTCCTCACGGACCGCCTACAGCGCCAGCAGCTGGCTGGAGAACCGGGTGGTTCTCAGATCAGAGGATGCATCTCATGTCCTTCAAGCCTTTAAATAGGATTAGCGCCCTGGTTGCTGCATTAAATCTCAATGACAATCAAGAAGTGCCAGTCCCTCCTGGGGGGGTCGGCACCCGTCTTCCGTACGCCACTTCGCCCCGACCATTATTGTGCTTCCTGTCTGATAAGACGACTGGAAATCAATTTTAAACAAGCGTTTCCTGAAAATTCTCTAATAAAAAAAAAAAAAAGAAGCTTTAAACCGAAACTGTCTGCAGACAATAAGGAGGCGATGAGTTTTCAACGAGGGGCTCAACATGTACATCTGCCCTCCAATCTAGAGAGGCGGGGCCTCGCTGACGTGGGCATTTAAGGGCCATAAGAGCCTAAGAGGATTTGTTATTACATCACTGTAACAGCGACCAGCCGCTCACATATGCATGACAAAAGGAATCAGAGCGGGTGTGTGTTATTTTTTTATGTTAAAACACACACACAGACATACGTTGTTTGTAAGAAAGGCTTTAAAAAACACGCACACACAACAAGAGTTGCAGAATGTTGAGAACTGTTAATGCATCGGAGCCAGGACAACAGCTGGACGTGTGGGCGTTCAGGTCAAACAACGAGCTTGTTTGGTTTATTCCATGTGAACAAACGCCGTCCCTGCCGGCGCTGTTTGTCGAGGCTTTCCGAGGACGACGGGCACCATTTGGTCCCTCGTGTGTTCTGCTGAAGCGAGCCGTGAGTTTCCGCGCTGCGCTGCAGGTCACCGAGTCCTCCGAGGACAGCGGCCCAGATCTATTCCAGGTAGAAGAGCTTCTCTGCACCTGGCTTAAAGACTCATTTACTTTCTGCCCTTGGAGGTTTACGCTGGGCGAAGGAGACCTACTTTCGTGAGCGTGACTGCGGAGGGATCCTGCAGACCGGGCTCCGGGAGAGACATCTGCGCCTCATGTCAAAACTCACGGCCATGTGCTGGTGCCAAGAACAAACATGGCCTGACACATTCCTCCCTCTCTCACCAAAGACCTCGCCATGAACGGCAGTTACTCACCAGAGTCGAAGCAGAAGTCACGAGGCTCCTGCTTGATGGCCATGGGGTGGAACGCAGCCTGCCGTGGGGGGCCCGGGGGATTGCAGGGGGGCCCCATGGTGGGGACTCCCTGCTCGCTGTATCGGGGGTCAATGAGCTCCTGTTTGAAACCCTGGGGGGGCACGGCCACCAGCGGCTCCGACATCTGCCGGTGGTACGGCGGCCGGCCGTCGCGCGGCAAGCTGCTGGGGGGCTGCGCCAGGAACTGGGGGCGGGCTGGACTTTCAGAGGGGGGGAACGGTAGACACGGCTCCGACATCTGCCTCTGGAACCTGGACACGGAAGAGCCACTTGTTTAAAGACACTGAAGGATAGGGCTGTAGCGATACACTAATCTCACAATACGATACACGATATTCAGTCCACGATATGATATATATCGATATTCATCTTACAATACATACAAAATGAATTAAAGATTTGTTGAGAAAAATTGTTTCACTTATTTAAACAGTGCAAATTAGTGCTGGGCAATATGACGATACATATCGTGAGGACGATAGAAAAGTGTGTATCGTGCCATTTCTCTTCTATCGTTTCTAACCTAATTTTATCAATTATTACAGCAAATATGTAATTAAATAACCTCCAACGATAAATTTGATAGAATCATATCTACTTCTACAAAGTAGTCTTTTATGTTTGCACTTTTATTCATGGTTAATACCTTAAACAGAGTTCTCTTCAACCCTGATGTTTACTTTAGACACTTTATATTGGTTTGCAAACTTTGTACTACAAGGTTACAGATTTCAGAAAGTTGAAAAATAATTTGTGTTTATTTTTTATAGCTGAACTTCAGTGCAAAAATGTGTTTTTCCTCTCAGAAACTGTTGTGCACTTTAAAAAAAAATGTAAAAGCTACTGTACCTCTGTACCTACCTGTTTTTGCTGCACTAAAATGTATGTTTGTGACAGTTCAGCTAAATGTCCTTTCAAAATAAAGTTGAAAAGTAAGCAATGAAATTTTTGTCAAACTGTTCAGAGTATAACTGAAAACATACTTTATTATGGTATATCGTGATATATATCGTTATCGTGATATAAAATAGTCCATATCGTGATATATGATTTTTTCCATATCGCCCAGCACTAGTGCAAATTGTTGCTTGCAAGCTTTTAAAGGTGGGTTTTGAAAGAAGCTTAGAACACCGATACTCGATAAAATACCGATATATATCGCAGAATCGATAAAATCGCTGAGCTCTACTAAAGGAGACGGTGAAAGGCAAAGAGGCTCAGCTGTGGCTGCTCACCTGTGCTCAGGTGAGAAGCTGCTTGCATCCTGGCTGATGGGCGCGCAGGGCACGGCGAACGGGGGGCTGTGGACTTGGAGGCCCCGCTGTTTGGGAGGCTGCTGAATCGGACACGGCCCTGGGGTCGGGTTGGCTACATGGGGGTGCTGAGGGGAGGTCTGCTCGCCGAGCGGGTGCGTCGTCGCTGTGCTGGTGGGGCCGCAGGGGGAGACCGGCGTGGAGGGGGGAGTTAATGGCTTGAACCCGGGAGTGGGCTTCCTGTCGCAGGCACTGCGGGGAACACGTGGAGGTTGTTAACACCAATCAGAGGATCTCACACTCGTCTGCGGCTGTGGGGAGTGCGTACCTGTAGCTGTAAAGGCACTTCTCTCCGTAGGACATGGGACTCCTGTCCTGACGACAGGGGGAGAGCTCTTTGGGAGGGGTCAGCTCTCGCTTGATCTTCGCCGGTGGCGGGCCATGAAACATCACTGCACGGGAGAAGACGGGATCACAGAGCATTAGATAAACCCCAGATATCAGTTAATTGATGCCATAAACAGAAGTTCAGCATTTGGGTCTGATGGATAAATGGATGCATGGACAACGTCTGTGCAACCCCCCACCCCCCTGGCTGACAGATCCACTTAGCAGCTATTTATCATCCGCCTTTACAAGAGCCAATTCTTCTCTGGAAACAAGCAGCGCTGCTGTGTCGGAGCATGATGCACCCAGCGCTCAGACGCTATCAGGCCTCTCATCTGATTCCCATTAGGGCCGGCCAATCCCAATACCCATGAATCAGTGCGGCTGTAATCTAAAGGCACTGAGTGATTTTCTCCTCCTGCGCTGTAACCATTAGACAGCTCTCTGCGTATCAGCTGCAGCTTCCGGGGCGCCACATAATAGCCGCGTGGAAACTAGATCCCCGAGTGCAGAGGGGCGGGAGCCCAATAAATCACCTGGCGTGCTGATGGATCCGGGCGGAGCTAGCAGCGCGCACGTGAGTAACTGACGGGGGGAGATTAACCATTGTTTCTTCCTCTGGCGGATTAACAAAAGTCCGAGATGAGGCATATGTAGGCCGAGTGTGAGGAGCGCCCCGCCATCTGATGCCCTACTGACTGACGCCGGCGGCAGAAACGGCGGACGCCTGCGCCACGACAGAGCCGGACGGCGAGGGACGTGTGTCGACAGCCCCCTCCAGAAACACCCGCCTCCCCCAAAACTGCAGGCTTAAGGTCAGTTTGTCGCTCGCCAAACCACATAAACCGGCCCTTACAAATACAGAACCACACCCTGTCTCCATCTCCCACGCATCGGACCAGAACATAAACTCTGAGGGACCGGGGGGGAGTGGGTAGGTGGGGGGGGGGGGGGGGGGGGGGGCATGATTCAAACACATCACTCAACGAGCAAAGCATATCTGAGAGCGCCGTCCACTGGAATCTAGCCCACTCCGACAGCAGCAGCAGCAGCAGGGCCCGAGTGCGGGAAAGTGTGAAATCAGATTAGGAGCTTGGCTCATGTGACGCCCCATGCCAACCGGCTGATTAAACTCAAAATGGAGGAGGCGAGAGGGGAAGGAGAGCAGGCCGGCCGGAGGGAGAAACCGCTCAGGAGGCGACCAGGAACCAGGTACTTACAGCTATCGGACTGGAAATCTGGGACGAACTGTTCGTCATCAGGCACCTGGGCTGTGAAGAGACGGGAAAGTGTCAGTGAGGCGCTTCTGTTCTCCACAGAAGACGGCAAACACGTAGGTGACGGCAAAACGACGTGAGGAAAAGGGAAGAGGGATGAAGAGGACGTGCAAACATGACTCGGTCAGCAGTTTGTCAACTACAGGACTTTGCTCTTCATGCTCTCAATGCAGATTTAAAAGAAAAGGGACAATATTTCACATTCTGTCCAAGTTAATCTTTAATTTTAAGTTGCCCCCGTTGACCATTTAGGAACTGGACTAGCAGAGACGTTCAGAGAAACACACTGGTTCCAGACCTCCATTTTGCATTCTTGGTTAAGGGAACATAATGCAGCTGGTGCTGTAAGAAAAAAAAAAAAATTACCTTCTGCAATCCAGATCTCTTGTAGTTGACTGAGGTCTTGGAAGAGCTCTGGAAGTAAAACAAACAAACAAAAAAAAAAACAAATAAGGTTAACTGTAAAATCATCCAACCCTAACAGGTGGACTGTGGATTTGCATCACCGGTACCTTCCGTGTCTTGGGCCAGCTCCGTGTCCACGAACTTCCTCTTCCTATCGTTCAGAGGCCTGCTGTGAGATGCTTCCTCCACATGCGACTTCTGCTGCTGGGGAGGGAAAAAGACGAGGAAACGTCAGACCGCCGGCACCTTTTGTTCACGTGACATGTATGTTGAGCGTGAGGTCCACTTACGCTGGGTGGGACCATAAATGGGACTTGCTGGTCGTAGAAGCCGTCCATGTTATCTCCTTGATTGGGAGGGTGGGGTGGGGGGGGGGAGGGTGGGGAGGGTGTTTCAATATGTCGGGGGGGGTAGGGGGGAGGTGTTCGCTTTAAAGCGACAGCACGTAGGTCGCTCCCTGGGTCACTGGGCGACAATAAAAACACAAGAGGAGTCAGAAACCTCACACTTTGAAAGTGTGCTAAAAACATGCAACAATCAAAAGCCAGCGTGTGATTGGCCTCGTTACACAGGAATGCGTGCACGCTACTGCATCATGTTCTGATGCGACAACAAGGCCAGCATCCTCCCTCGGCCCTTTATTTAACCAACAGGCAGCTCTTTGAAGCAAAGGCACCAGCGCAACGTAAACACACGGTCATTAAGGAACACATGCGGCGCAGTTATATAAGCCACGCTCTCCGGACATCTGCGGGAAACTACTTTCCACTATAATCAGCTTGTGGAATCTTGAGTAGAAGACTTGCGAAGATGCTTCCCACTCTGCAGAAACTGTGGCATGCCCTGCATCGCAAAGCCTTCCAAGAGAAGCCGGTCAAAGAGCCGATTAGTGTCTCCAAGAGGCTTGGAGCTATTGTCGGGTGATGGTGCTGGTGTTACAGTTGGCAGAGGCAGAACTCCCCACCCCCCCCCCACGACAAAACCATCGTGTTGCTTTTAAAACAATGATGCGAGGCTCTAATGCTGCGAGTGATATGACTCACTCATGTCCTCTTAATGGATGATGAATAAAAAAAGATAGCTGCTGGGCAATAATTACAGGCGCCAAGCACATTTGCAACACCCCAGCGTTTATTTCATGCACAGCTTCAACCAGCGGTAGGAAGTCTCGATTATTGGCTTTGCTTGTTTTACTCCAGTATGCCGTGGACAGAGAGGTGAAGAGGAAAAAAAAAAAGACAAAAAGTAAATATGAAGCAAAAGTTACTTCACTGCACCAAGTTTAAAACAACTGTTCTTACATACTAATGGTAACTAATCATTTCCATCCATGTCACATGTAAAGACTAAAATACACTAAATTTGATTTGTAATTAGATCGAATATGAGAAGCGAAAAAAACAAGGCGCGACGTCGGCCCGAAACGCACCACACATGTACAAAACTTGTCACGGAGACCTTCACAGCCAAGAGAAAACAATGTAAATCTCAGCTGCTGTGCAGCTTTGAAACAATATCCACCACAACAGAAGACACCTCCAGTTAAACTTGTGTGTTTAATGGTTGGGGGGGTGGGGGGTGGGGGGGCTCCGACTGGGGACGAAGTTCACCCGACACCCCCCGCTGCCCGCCCCTCCCCTCACTGCCCTTCCCCCCACCCACCGTACCCTCCCTTGTTTTTCTCAATGAAGTGAAACTCGATCCGTATGGAAACAGTGAGAGGAAAAAAACGGCCAGTCCATTCATTAAAAAAAAAAAAAAAAAAAAAAAAAAATCACAAACAGTCGTCCGAGGGCACTGATAAGCCAAAGCCAACAGCCAACCAGATAAAGGGGTCAAAAATAACACGCGGAGGGTTAAAAATACCTCCAATTGCGTATAATCCAGGCACACATATTTCAACATAAAATGGTTGTCAAAGTAAATATCTTTAATTAAGATGGCGTTGCGCTGCTTCGTAGTATAGAAAAAAAACACGTAACCACAGAAAATGAGTTCATAAAGAAGATTAACGCCGAAATAAACACTGCGTCTTACCTTGTCCGTAGATATAAACGTCCTCACTATCGAAAGAATGCGGTAGAAATATCCAGATATAAAAAAACACAACGTGTCGAGAGCCGTTGGAGCCGGACAGGAGCGTCTCCTTCGATTCGCAAAACTTGACTGAGCTTTTCGTTAATGGCCCGGTCGCTTTTCCCCTGAGCTCGAGCGGCCGCGGAGGCGCACGCTGATTGGCTGGTGGAGCCTGTCCTTTAAGTCAGCGACCAATGGCGTCACACCGGTGCCGATGTCTTATGCATGAGGTGCGAATCGACCAATCACGGCTCAGCAGCGGCCTGTTTTTTATGAAATGGCTGGATTTCATTCACATTTTTTTCGGTCGCCACTGCCAGGACGTGTTTGTTAAAGGGCCAGCAGCACTGGAAATCAGGACCAAGCGACACCGCGACGTCAGCGTCATGCTGGCTTTCTCTGCACTGATAGATCATTACACTGTCAGAACAAATGGGATATTCACTGTGCCGTTTGACACCCTGCACTTTATTGAGTATTCAAAGTTAAATTTAACATCAAAAGTAGATCTGTCTTTCAAGAGAATGGCACAAATGACTGTGGAATAAAATGGATAATGGGTATTAAAATGTAATGACTGAAAGTCTGATGTGTTAGTCATATGTGTTTTCTAAATCAACTTCTTTTTTTTTTTTTTTTTTTAAAAAGGATGTTGTTAAAACAATATATAACTGGTTTAATCACAAAACCTGACAACTGCTGCTCAGGGAGTCTGAACATCATGGGCTAGAACAGTGGTGCGCAAACTGTGGTACGCGTACCACTGGTGGTACACGGGGGAACGTCATGACTTGTCAATGCTTGACAATGCATTATAAATACAACATTTCAAATGAACTTTAGGTAACAATAAATAACCACAATAAGGAATAAATGTCTCTCCTGTGTGTTTAAAGGTAATTGAGAAGGCATATATGGCTATATTTTAAAATTGGTCATCATGGTGGTACTCAGAGAGCTCAATAGTTTCTCAGGTGGTATGCAGCATTAAAAGTTTGAGAACCACTGGCCTAGAAGGTGGAAAATAACTTTGTTGGTCATCTAAAGGTTTATACAACCTAATTTTTTAAAACTTTGTAATACAAGCTTGTCCTTTCTGAAGCATCTCCTGAAACACGATGTAAAAAAAAAACAACAACAACAACAAAAAACATCCTAACATTCCCTTTGCACCACCATCATTACAAAAATGTTGTTTTTTAATGCTCAGGCATGCCAAAATCAAAATTTGTTTCTCCTTTAGAAAAAGTAACACATTCCAGTTCAGGCAGCTCAGTGCTGGTGCACCCCGACATTCACGCCCTGCAGAAGGAAAAAAGTAGGAATAAAAACAGCTGCTTTGTCGGCATATGGTCCACAAAACCAATTCCTGTGACTTTAATTTAGTAAACGAACCCTATTTTTATGACTTTAGTCAGTGGTGGAACCCAAGGGGTTTTCAGAACTGACGGCATTATGGAGATAAGAGAAAATACAGTTCATCAAATGACCTCTTGTGGCTCCAAAGCCAGTTAACATCCAATGACCCACCCCCCCCACCCACCCACCCAACCATGTTAAAATGTTAAAGCATAAATATATGCTTATATATTGGAGATTGTACATCCATGACAAGTCATCAGGTAAAATTATAGAGAGCCACAGATGTACTCGTAATCGGCGGTGTGGTGTTTTGACAGACAGCTGCATTGCAGTATAATGTGTTAATGGCTAACTGTCATCACTTAAGCTACTTAGTGCTTTGCATTTTCAGTTACTTAAAGGCTAAACGAGCATGATCACTCTTATGTTAAAGATATCTTTTAAAGCTTGTCGTGTTGTTAATTGGACTAATCAGCTCTGAGTTGGCCTCGAAGAGCCCGAGGCGAAGGCCACCAGACGGCTAAGCTAAGCAGAGCTGAGCTAAGCAGCTGAAAACATCAGTCTTCTACCCTTGTTGAAGGTTGCTGGGTGTTTCAGCTCCAGCACTACTTCTTCCGTATACGTTTTGGCAGTGACTGAAACAAGGATGGATAGACAATGTAAGGTAACGTTAGCATCATAGCTCGCTGGTAGTCGGCTTCCAGGCTTGCTCGTTATGCCCGTTTACTCATTTCTGGATTAACTGGGGTCAGCTCTGACCAGTTTAGTGTTGTCCAAAGTCCCAAAAATCAGGTTTCAAACTGGCTCCTGAGAAAGCGTGTCAGTGATGTCACAGAGGGTTATCCAGGACCGCGCTCAGACGTTTTTAGGCCCAGGTGTTCAGCCAAGTGAAAAGGGCACAATCAGTGAAATAACACTTATAATATACTATAATTGTGACTTGGTAGTAAAAAAGCAACATTTTGTCGTAAAATTGCGGTTTTTGTAAGATTATGACATTGATCATAAAACTGAGGCTTTTGCTGATAATTGCAACATTTTCACGTAATCACTTATTTTGCAAAACTGCAACTTAATACTGTAACTTTTGTAGTAAAATATCAACTTTGGAAAAATGTAAACCTTTTGACATGAAATTACAACTTTATGTCATAAATTGAATTTCATGAAAATACAATTTCCCATCCTAAAACTGCAAATTTTGCAGTTTCACAATTTTAGGTTAAAAGGCAAAATTGTGACTTTGATATAAAATTATTACTTTTTTTCATAAAACTCTGAACTTTGTATAACTGCAGCTTTATGTCCTTTAATCACAACATTTTGTTATTCATTTAAAAAAAAAAATCATGACTTTTAAGCTAACAATGAAACTTTTTGCCTTAAATATCGGCTTTCACAAAATCCCAACTTTTTGGCCCAAACTGCAACTTCATGTCCTGAAATCACAATCGTTTTTTTTGTTGGTAAATCAAAAAATTCCACAATATTGGAAGTTTGTCATAATAAGCACAATTTTGTCATAAAATCTCAATTTTGACAAAAACATTACTTTTTGACATAATTTCCCTTTTTGCTGTAAAATCACATTTTACAAAATTTCTATTTTTTGACAAGAATTGTCAACTTTTTATCATAAAAATGTAAAACTGCACTTTTGCTTTAGTAAAAATCACGAATTTTTATGGTGAAATCACAATTAAAAATCCCAACTTTTTGATAAACAACTGGTAATTTTGATTGTGAAATAGCTGTTGCTCTGCAGAAAAGACGCTTGTCGAGTCTCGGGGTAAAGGGGCAGGTGCTTGAGCAGCGCCTGGAGTCTACCTGTGCACGTGTCTGGGTTCATCTAGTTCTTTTAATGCAACCTCTGGTGCACTGAAACCAAGTGGACAAGTCAAGTGGACTCTTCTTCAGCCACCCTCAGTCTTTCGGGTAAATTTATACACATAAAGCCTTCCCAAGTTTCCAGTATCATGAGATATTTTTAGGTTCGTGTGTAAAGGAGTGGCTGTTGAACTCGAGGATTAGAGGTCATGAAAAAATAACCTTTGTCATTATCACTTTGGTCACTCAATCAGGAACCACTTGTATCAACTCTATCTGGCTGTGAACGTCATCCGGCGTTTCATATGAACTCCAGCAGCTGGTATGAAATCTGTAATCCCTGACAAATCCCTGCTGCCACGGTGCAGAGATTACGAGGCTGCTGCACAGGCAATAATAGCAAGAAGGCAACACACACGTAGCTGTCGCATAGGTCTTCACTGGTCGCCGCGAGCTCGTGAGGTAAAGGGGCAAACAGGTTGTATTTCCTCACGAGCCGAAAATATCCACTGGCAAACTCAATTGTGCGTGTGAGGAGCATTAAATAGCAGCAGACCCATCTCAGCGAGACTATTTGAGGAGCAACAGCCTGCAGGTCCAGCATTCACTTCTGCGGATGTGGTGGGTGGTCACTTGGAGGCGTTTGGAGAGCAAGCACATTGGGTTACTGTTCTTACGCCTTCCTGAAATAAATGGGCCATATGCAAAGGGTGACACGCTGGTTGTGTGTGCTTTCTCTCTCTGGGTGGCTTTAAGAGCGACAGTAGGTGCTGTGAAGACAGGGCAAGAGTTAAAGCCCGAACTTCCTGTTCTCTCCAAGACATCTACTGTGGGTCAGTGTCACACTGACATAACGGCCAGGTCAGCAGCCTCGGAGCAATGTAGGCTAATCCCGATCTTTAACGAGACAGGTGAGGACATCGCAGAGGCACCGGGCCTCAGGCTCCATGGCTGCTTTTAAATATTCTGAGTTAATATTTGACCAGAGAAGCATCAGCGCTGGAAGCAGCAGCTCTGGGTTGTATTGCGTAATGAGCGTGCATAGTTGTGTTAGAGTTATACAGTAGATGTCCTACTTACTGGTGCCCTAATGTCTCATGGAGAGGGAGGGCTTTCAGTCATATTTTTGCAGGTATCTTCTGCTGTGACATCCGTGAATATCAATTTTCCATGGTACTGCTATTCATATCTAGACATGGATGTCAGTGCTTCATGGTCTGAATGAAAGCAGACAGTCAGATATCATCACATCCACCTGCTTCTCCCTCCAGCCCCTCACATGACCTCACATCACTGATGCAACTTTTTCCTGTCCCACAGGTGAGGCTGGTGCTTTCATTTGCTTTTCTTATTTATTCAGTTACCCCGTGACCCTGCAGAGGATTAAGCGGCACCCTGGTCAGGTCCATCACAGGACCACAAACTCCTATGGCAGTCCATCCATCCATCCATCCATCCATCCATTCATCCATCCATCCATCCATCCATCCATCCATCCATACCCATTTAGACCTATCAAGGGTCATGGGAATCTGCTGGACCCTATCCCAGCTCTCTTAGAGTCAAAGGCATAGGTAAACCCTGGGCAGGTCACCAGTCCATCGCAGGGCCCTAAGGCACTCCTCTGTGCAATTTAGAATCACCAATTAATTTAACATACATGCCCCATTTCCTGATTATCTCTTCAGAATATGTGAGGGTAACATCCTAAGCAGAGCGAGCCATACTTCCTTCTTCCCTGCCACCTCCTCCAGCTCTACCAGGTGGGTACCAAGACATCGCATCGCAAACTGTGAGATATAGGCCCCTCACCCGTTAACAGTAGCCGCTACCCACTAGCCACTACCCGCAAATTGAGGGTATAGAAACCTCCACTAACCGCTAATACAATCTTCCGCTAGCTAAAGCTGCTACCCATTATGCCGACTCCCTTACTCACTTTGTAGGTTTTGGCAATGGGCGTGTCTTTTGCCCTTTCCGCAAACTCGGTATCTTGCGATTGCAGGTTTAGGGTTTGCGGGTAGCCCAACCTGCTCTTAAAGGCAATGGCTACTGAGACACTGATTGGTTTAACAGGTGGAACGCCCTAACCACTCCTATGCATAATGTAGCGGGTAGCGCAGGTGGGATAGCGGGTTTAGCAAGGTGGAAGATTGCGTTCTTTGCAGGGAACACCTCTCTGCTACATGCTATCCCTTAATAGCAGCTTTAGCAGATCTGGCGGAAGATCGGGCCCATAATCTCTCCAGAGCTTCCTGGGTCTGTCTAGGGGCCTCACACTGGTTAGAAATCCCCAGAATACCTCCCAAGGAGGCACCCAGGAGGTTTTCTGTCCAAATACCAGAATCATTTCCTTTAGATGTGGAAGAGCAGTGACTCTAACCCAAGCCCCTCCCGGATGGCTGAACGTGTCACCCCATCTCTAAGGAAGAGTCCCTCCACCCCAGCGGAGGAATCTAAATGAACGTTTCTTATCTGCAGTCTTGTTCTGGTAATTACCCACAGTTCATGAGCACAGGTGAAGGTAGGAACCCAGAGAGGCTTGGCTTGGGGCTCAGCGCTCTCTTCACCACAGCGGATGGTACAGATTCACATTACTGAAGACACCACACTGATCTTCTCGTTGATCCACCGCTCCGTTCTTCCGAGACATACCAACTCACCTCCAACCCAGAGAGGGCATTCTACCTTTTCTTTGCAACCGAGAACCTTGATCCCAGATCTGGAGGCACCGATTCTTGTCTCCACACCTCACACTCAACTTCAAACGGATGAAGCGAGAGCTGGAGATCGCAGCTCGATGACACCAACAGGACCAGATCATCTGCAAAATGCATATCTGGAATCCTGAGGCCACCAAACCAGACCCACTTGTATGTATATCCATTTATATAGTTTTTTATGTGTAATAGTTTTATCATTTATTGTAATGTGCCTGCCGTGTATTTATTCTCAACTCAACTTTTTGACTGCTGTCTCTCCTAAACCTACAACAAAATTAATCATTTTTAACAGTACAAGAGGAAGGGAAAAGGAAAATCGAGGGGAAGATAACCTTTGATGTGGATTTTCATTTAAAAATAAAGAGAATGTTTACGCTGCACATTTTGAATTTGAGCGAGTCTCTGTCCAGGCTGCTTTTCTGAGGCAGCGTGAGGAGGTTTCTTCAGAAACTGGGGGAAAAAGAAAAGAAAAAACTCGGCTCGCACCAGAGACGAGGACAGCTGCGAAATCTTTCCACCCTTTATTTCCACCTGGTGTGTGTGGCTCGAAGCAGTTCATCAGATTTTCCATTTCCACAGCAGCTGTAAACAAACTCCCAGGAATATATTCAGCGGCGTTTCCCTTTAAAAAAGAAAGCTGGACTGACGATTCACCGATGTGATTGGAGGCTCCGGAGGAACGAGAGTCGAGCCGCTGGACAGCTTGTTTGCTTTTCTGAGATCAAGAGAAAAAAAAATCATGACATCTGAACAGAAATGAGCGTTGTTTATACACACGAATGTATTCAGACTGCTGCGAATGTCTGGTCTTCACTGCTTCAGTGATCCTGACTTTTATCCCTCTTGCAGCCGTAACGGCGAAACACAAGTGACTGACAGCATTTTAACAGACAACTCTTTTCAATCTGTCCCAGCTTGTAAATGTCTGTCAAAATGCACATTTCAGTAAGACTCAAAATGGGAAAGTGAGCCTCTGGGCGCAGGATGCTCTCACTGAGGGACAAGATGTGACTTGCCCGCTATTAATAGCAGTTTGGGAGATAATTCCTGCCTTGTTATCTTTGTAGCCGTACTCTAGAAGAGAAGTCTTGCCAAAGGCAGACTCTTGCAAGAGTTGTATAACCATGCCGTCTTTTATCATCTCTCTTTTGTCTCCGTCCCGGTCTTAATTCAATGCCTCCGCCGTCACTCTTTCAGTGTCTCTGCCGGCTCTGCAGGAAGCTACAGAGCCACAGACCAGGGCCAAAGGGCAGCATGATAAAACCACTGAAAAAGACAAGAAACTAATAAAATGCTTCCCTTTGTTCTGATGTAATTGGTTTAACACACACAGTCAGTAGTTGTTTGTTTGCTTTCGGGCTTGAGATCCGATAATGGACTCAGGCATGCTAACACGCTCACCATAACGATGTAAATTTGGATTATCAAGTGGGGAGATTAGACATGTTCACCTTTATTTTAGAAAAAAAATAGTGATGAAGAATACAAATGATTTTCCACGTTCCATGTGAAAATGTTGACATCATAATTTATTCTTGACCTGAGGTTAAGATGAGGATTATAAAACTCTACAGGTCTACTCCAAAGGAGACATGCTGTGAATATTTAAAAAGATTAATATTGACACCATTTCATTTAATGACCGTCCGTGACATGTTTTCAGAAAAATTCCACCACAAATGTGACCTCAGATGAACAACATGTTACATGACAAACATTAACCAGAGAAGAAGATAAAAATATCGTTCAATAGCTTGTAGATCCACATTTAGCAGCAGTCATATGAAGCCGTTCTTCCCTGAAAGACTTTATAAGTCCCTTCCACAGTTGTGCATGAGATGAGATGGTCGAAGGTCAACTCAAAGACTGCAGTGTACCCGGGTTCTGTGGCTGTGGAACGAGCCCACACCATCACCTCTCCACCGCCGTGCTTCAGACTGGGAAGGAGGTGTTTCTCCTCTAATTCTTTACTTGATTTTTGCCAAACCTTTCAAAGAAACTGCACTTATTGAGTCTTCTAATCAAGGCTACCCAAGTACCGTGAAATCCTCCTACTTTTAAGGCATTGCATTTTGGGCTTGTTGCAGACTCGACCACTTCCTGGCAAAGAAAGCAACGAGCCAAAACAAGCGATACAGGTCACCCATTTACATCATTTTCTACCTTCAAACAACAATGGTGTACAACCGCAATGCTGCAGAGTGTATACATGACATAGATCCAAACAAAGAAGCTACACATCCATCCCTACGTGGCTGATGTGACTTGGGTGAAGTGGCTGAAACATCTCTGTGCAGATAAGGCATGAGAGGAAGAAGGAAACAGGGAAGGACGTCAACGAGATTCCAGGCTGCGTTCCCGTCATTTCAGCAAGAAAAGATCAGCACTGATGGCTACACAGGTGGGAATCCTGTCTATTTGCCTGGAATAACTGGACGAAGACTGGAAAGACACAAATATGCAAATCCCCGGATGAGTGTGAGTGCTGTCACCTTGCACGTGATGTTTGGTGATACTCGGGTAGCCTGTAATGTGCTGTAACGGGCTCTGACATGTAACATGCTCAGTGAGGCCTGACACGTGGCGTCCGGGATTGTACTCTGTATTTCTTCAAGCATTGCATGTTCTCCTCGTACTTGTGTGGGATTTCTCCGGGTACTCCGGCTTCCTCCCACAGTTCGAAGACGTGCATGTCAGGTTAACTGGTGATTCTTGAGTGAGTGTGTCCGTCTGTTTGTCTACATGTGGCCCTGTGATGGACTGGAGACCTGTCCAGTATGGACCCCTGCCTTTTGCCTGAAAGGAGCTGGGATGGACTCCAGCAGATCCTCGTGACCCTCCATAGGGATAAGTGCGTGTAGATGATGGATGGATGAAATATTTACTGATTTTTAAGTTCCGTGTACCTTGTGCTGATTTTTGAAAAATTCCCTTTAGGCTGAGTTAGTGTGTTTTTTTTTTGTTGTTGTTTTTTGCTTTTAAGATCCCCCTTCATGCATTGCTGTTTTTGTATTTTCACTCTGTAAAACCTTTTGTACAACATTCAATTATATTAAAAGTATATTAAAACACTATGAAAACTGGCAGAGTACAAAGTCTGACTGAGCAAAAGTGGTTTAGTTGTCCTTCTTTTAAAAGTGAAATGTTTCCACTCCTCTATGCCACATCTTCATCTTCATCACCACAGAAGACTTCTGACTCTGCAACAGAAAGTCTGTTTGAATTTATTACGTAAGGCCGATTGATCTGAGGTCACCAGCCTCCTCTCAGTAATTTAACATCATCAGGGACTCACGCTGGCCGTCGGAGGTGTTTGTGTACAAATGAGGATTAAAAACAGCCTTTATCTGTCCTCACCGATACTCTGATCACATCACAGCTCAATAATTAGCAGCAGCTGCAGTGCAGCTGTGTTAGCTACCACAGCAGAGGCAGAGAGAGAGAGAAAAAAACAGATTCCTACTTTTACTTTGATTTTTATTTCTTTGCAGACAGTATGAACTCAAGATATTTCCTGCTTTTGTTAGTAAGGAGGTGAAACAAAAAGAATAATGATATTGTATCATCAGAAATGAGGATGGATTGACAGATTTGATCAGAATAAATGAAAGGTAATGCTAGTAGCTTAGCATGGTCGGCTAGGAGCTCCAGCTGGGCTTGTTTCTGCAGAAGCCCGATTATTTCAAATGTTGTTTCAGTAGTGACATTGGATGGATAGACTGGATGTCAGGTAACACCAGTTAGTGTCGTATGTGGTGATTAAAGTGTCTAAGGCTTCAAAGTTGAAACTGAGCCTTTGGAAAACCTACGGGTGATGTTGTAGGAGTTATGTCCAGTCATTGTAAAATGCAGCTTAATGAAAAGCTCATTTGTGTTTTTTAGTTTACATAATTAATGTAAAAAAAAAAAAATGGACAAAACTGCACCATCGGCTTCTTGGCTTTAATCTGTCAGCTGTTAGCAGTGATAGTGGAACAGTGCAAAGAGACAGACTGCAGAGGCCGCACATATTGATCCTTCTGCCTCTTTCATTTCAATCAGGCCCCGGATAACCCCGGGGGGGTGGGGGTAGGAGAATGGGGGTGGGCTGCTCTGCCCCTGATATCCTCCCCGTACTGACCCTGAGGTGGAACAGGCCACAGTCGCTGTGTTTATGAACCAGATCTTGTGACGGTTACGTGCGACAGCTTTGTCCGACTGCAGATTCCCCTGAAGCTCTCCAGCGACTTTAAAAAAAGACTCTGATACCAATCTCATTCTCATGTTTTGACTGTTACATGTATGAAGTGCTGAGACCAATCTATATTTAGATTAATCTGAAGGAGAAAGTTAACATTTCTTCACTTCAAAGGTTTGCTCATCCTCCAGGGAGTGGACATCCCAACAATGTCTCCACAAGGTCAGACCATGCTATGTTCAGCCCGTGAACCAGATCTCAGACTCAGGTCTCTAATGGTGGTAATGGAGGTGGAAATGCTTAGTCATAATGCATGGCACATCAGATCAGCACAAACATCTCACAGCAGCTGTAAAACATGGTGGTGGAAGGGTGATGATCTCAGTTTGCTTTGCAGCCACAAGAGCTGACATGGAGCTCAAATGGAAACACTCACTTCAAGTGTTTGCTGCTCAGGGTGGCTGTTTTAGTTTTTCACACATTGTCTCTGAATGTTGTCTTAGCTTTTCTTCAGTAAATAACGACAATACGTCCCGCACTAATGTTAAACTGAAGTTGTATTTATCTCCTTAAAACTAATGACCCGATGATGCTTCATTACGCTGTGGTGAAAGAGGGGGTCACATGACAGTAACATTTCAACAAGTAATTTAAGAGATATGCATATGTCTTATGGCACCATGTAAGTTTGATGGATTTATATGATTGTAAGAAATAACCTTTAACTTTGTGATGAGAAATCTTTTAAAATTAACTGCAACGTCATATCCTGATGAAAACCTCTTTAACGCAAGCAGAAGCTCACGTTGCCAGGAAGCTACATGGCGTGTGATGCAGAGATTTGAGACAACATCTGTGAGTTTATGTGTTTTAACTTAGCTTGGGACATTAAAGAAAGAAGAAGCACGTTAATGCTCAAACCTCTAATTTTATAGCCTTGATCATTTTCTTTTTTTCTGGCGAAACTGAATCTGTAGATGAATGTAGTGACCAGTTTGCGTGTTGTGCCATCCTTTGGAAAACATTTCTCTTGGTATGGGGCTTGTTTTACAGCACATGCATGTCATCGTGGGAGTGATAATGTCAGAGTTGCCCAGATTTGTGGTGAGTAACGGCGGACTCACACAGAAGGGATGAACGGTTCAGGGATGAATAGTTCAGGGATGAACGGTTCAGGGATGGTGCATTTGTCGTAGCTTCGTCGTACCAAACACAACCAATCAAATTTGTTCCCACTCGCTGCACAAATTAGCCGCATGCTTTTGGCTGTGTAGCTGGTATTTTTATCTGCTCGGGGGCAGCACTAGTCATCACGCGTTGCATTTGGGGCTTCTTGCAGACACGAACATTTCCCGTAATGAAAACAACACGGCGAAACGAGCGATACAAACGCAATTTCCTGCCTTCAAATAACATTGATGTACTTCTGTGATGTGCTGCTGGACCGTACGTCACAGAGCTGCAAAGCAAAGAAGCTACACATCTGTCCCGTCATGGCTGACGTGACGTTGTGGTCTGCGCGGAGAAGATAGAAGACACTGATTTGACATGAGGGGAAGGACAAAGCGGGGAAGTGTTGACGCTGAACCTCACAAGAAATTCCAGACTGTTCCCGTAATTTCGACAAGAGACAGATCGGCTCTGACAGCTACATGAGCGGTGACCCTGTCTACTTTGTCTGAAGTAACTGGAGGAAGACCAGAAAGGCGCAGACCTGCAGATCCCCAGGTGAGTGTGAGTGCAGCCCGCTTTCACATCATGTTTTACGGTACCTGAGTAGACTTTATTAGTTTAGTGTGACCACTGAAGCTCCTGCAGCGTTGGAGCTCAACTTACCATGCTGCTGTTAATGGGAACGATGCCCTTCCTGTTAATAACTTTGACCCTAAGACTTGTAATTTTTGTCAATATATATTTTTTTTCTTACAAATTTGAACTTTGTTAAAAGCTGAAAATGGTGCGGGCTCTTTATGTCGCAGGGAGTTGGCGGCAACGATGGCGGCTTAAACTTTCCCAGGCTTGTGCCGTGTGCAGTTCTGGGAGAAAACACTGACCTTTTAAAAACAGAAATTTAAATCCATCCAAATTCCCCTGGTTCCTTGGGACTGTAATTCACTTTCCAGGGACCAGTTCTCATGGAGACGGCAGGACCTGCCTTTGTACGCCATTGGATAGACATAAAACCAATCAGGGAAGCACGTGATGTAGGTAGAGCAACAACGCTGGAGTAGCAGTGACTGTGGTTAACTTTGCAGTTAAAAAAATTGATTCAAGGTGTTTTTGTAATTCTGCAGCCTTCCTGACTGTTTTGAATCGCGGCTCTTGGACACTCCTGTCATTGCATAAATCCACCGTAAATGTTCTGGTGGTAATCTATCACTGATAGATTTGGTTGTGCTTGCTATAAAGAAAAAAAAAAACATATATATTTTTTTAAATTCAGTTTTGTTTTGAATCGCTGCAGCTAATTCTGTTGACGGTGGGAGGAAACTTTCATCGTGTCCAGTGTCCCTGGTGACTGCGTAGCACCACACAATAACCCGTCACTTACGCCCATTCAGTTTGTTGTGCCTTTCTGGCTTCCTGTCTGAAATCCCCCAGGATGCAAAGCAATTTACATTATTTTTTTGTCCAAAATCAACACGCAGAACATTATTTAGCTAGAAAAGCACAATTCCCCCATATAGCGATTTACAGATTGTGATAAAATCCCCCTTCTGGATCGGATCCAGATCAGCCTTTGAAATGTGATAGAGGTTTCCATTGTCAATCCCTGAGTCAAATTTCATGAGTTTTGGGCAATAATTAACAGAGATATTGAGAAACAAAATTGAAAATCAGTTCTTCCTTTTCACATTTCTGACAACTCCTGAAAATTTAATCAAAATCCATCCATAACCTTTTGAGTTATCTTGAACACAGACAGACAGACAGATAAATGCCGGCAAAAACATAACCTCCTTGGCGGAGGTAAATAGAGGGAAACCGTTCATCCTGGTGACGGATGTAATCGATCAAACACAACATGCTTTCAAAAAAATGTCCAACAAATTTACCAGTGACTGCTCTTTAAACTGTGCCCAGGTACTTTAGATGTTATTCAAAAATAAAGAGTGTATTTAGACAGTCGGAACATGCACCGTCCGCTGAATTTGGAAGCTTATCTTTGATGATAACGGATGATATGGGCTCCCCTGTCGGCTTATCAAAATCACATTACATCACACGGCTGACAGCTGCCAAATGACGGTTTGGATGGAGCAAAATGACCACTCTAGGTCAACGGCGTTGATAAAACAGCTTGAAACAAACCTTAATCCTCATTCTCCCTGGTTAATGTCACTATGCAAAAACCCAGTGTTAGCATAGAGTGGGTCCGTTTATTGTTAAGGCAATTGATTGCTACAAAGGACAGGAACAGACATGACTGGCGACATGGATTGGAAAATCATTGAGACGGGCTCTGCTGGCGCTGGACGCCCTTTGATCTCCTGCTGAAACCTCGCGTTGCTCTCTTAATATAATTTCACTGAGCCTTGCTGCCTTTTCTGTAACATGAAACTAAAAAAAATAAAAAAAATAAAAAAAAGAAATAAACAGAAAACAATCCCAGCAAATAAATATATCCGATAAAAGGAATTGAGTTTGATTTGTCAGATCCACACTCTGTTTTGTTCGCTCTCCTTTTGTTTCAGCAGGCATGCGGTGATTAGTTAACTTTTTGATAAAATATTATAAACAAATATATATATATATACACTTGGTAATATAGTTGGCTGAATCCATTCTCTCAGTAAATGTGGAATTACTGTAAACATGCACTCTTTTCCCACTGAGTTATCTCGGCTCCAGGCTCCATACCCACATGAAGGGTCCATGATACGGCGTGTTATCCTGTGACTTTTCAGCTTTACGCTGGCGTATTTTCAAACTGAAACGACTGAGATGGATTATAATGATTGATGAGCTCCATCCCGGTGACCTGAATGAAGCTGATCGCGTATATATGCTTCATGTATTCCGTTTGTGGCGCCTGGGTGCCAGAGTGATGACTCAGTGTGTTTTAAAGGGAATCAGGGTGTAAAGGTATCGATGCCATCAGTGAGTCCACGCTGGAGCTCAGTTTGAACCGTCAGAAAACCCCTCCAGTCTCTCTCCGGCCGTCAGAATCAGGCCGCCAGACAGTTTTCCACAAACGTCTAGCTCATATCACGTGCAGGAGATTTCAGTTTAGAGGCTGTTGCAGATTTCAGTGTGGATTGTTTGGTTTGGGACGTTAGATAAATATGACAGAGGAAGATGCAGGAGACAGGCTAAGATAGAAACTGTGGGGACACCTGAAGGGACAAATGGGAAAGAAGGAATTGAAAGATTGTCCCAACTTTTCTCGTAATGAGCTGCAGGTCTGAAATGCAAAGATGGATAAATATTAACAAATGAGATGAAGCTGACAAGAGTAAAACAAATATCTTGAGGTCATAGCAAATGTAAAAATCTCTGTGCTCTTGCTTTTTTTTTTTTTTTTTAGAGCGTCCTACGCTGCTTTTCTACTGTTCTGACTGGCTGAAATCGAGCAGCTTGAATGCAACATGTGGATGACTCCTACAGAAAAGACCTAAACTCCCCTGTTTAACTGTACAGTAGAAATATACATGTCCTGAGTCTGGTGCTGCAATGCCTTTAATCTCCTCACAACCTCGTTACAGGGGGGAGATTTTTGTCATTCCTCAACCGCTTGATTTAAAGTCATCGATGAGTAAAATGATGGGGGTGCAGAGCGTCCTCAGGACGTCACCACATCTATGCTTTACGTGCCGCCTTTGGCACCAAAACGGGGGATGGGGACGGCTGAAGGCTGGAGGCTTCGAAATGGCAGTTCCCTCACCAACATGCTGCCGTGCTAAAGAGATAACAACTGTCTGTTCTGTAAAGTTTACATGGATGTGCACCAATCAGCCACAACAGTATGGCATCTGGGGGTTTCGGAGGGCTGGTGAACACCTCGGGCTCTCTGTGGGTTCTTTGATCAATGCTCAAACATTTCTTATGCAGGGTCCACTAATGTCCCGTTGGTTATAGCTGCTACTGTGGGGGTGGGGTTCCTGTAGGAATGGAGGTGTGGGAATGAGGTGTTTCTTTTTCAGAACGTTATGTTCCTCGATGCCTGTTGAAAAGCTACGTGGCTACCAGGCTTTTGAAAAGCTCACTTCTCTCAGTGGTTTGACGACGCAGTGAAACTGCCCAGGCTACGAGTGTTGGACCCCCGTCACCCCTGGACCCCACCAGGGGCAGAAACACTGCATGTTGGCGCGACTTCTGGTCCCCTTGCATTCATGAGATTACGAATTTAGACAAAGGTTTCAAAATCAAGCGAGAATCCCACGGAAATCTTCTTGTTTAAAGATGTATATCATGTCTTTTCATTTCTGGAATTAGACATCTAAAAAAGTAAAATGTGCTTTGCAACTTCTAAATTGAATCCCTCCTCATATGTGGTTCAAATCTCTTCAGAAAACCTCTGAACTGTTCACCCACAGCCTCCACAGATTATTGTAATGTAGATCTGTGAGTCAAAGCCTGTTCGTGGTGTTTTTGTGGCGTTGAAGCACCAAATAGTAAGACTGGACGCATGCTTCTAGTAGATGATAGCTTGTGGGACAATCTCAACCACGCTACGGCGCATCTGGTGGGACCTCTCTCATTGATGAGAATCACAGCGGCTGGGGTGCGTCCATGCCTGCTGGGATTAGTTAAATACTGGAGAGAAGAGAATCTCTCTCATGTCAGCAGCAACTTGGCATTTGCATTAGCTAACCCACATAAACATTGACAGAGGACAAGTGGCAAGAGGGAACCTTAACCCATGGTAGCTTTGTATGGAGATATAAGCAGTGTTGGGTCGAATCCCATTACTACCCCGTTGGTCAACCCATTAGTCCTACCCCTATATTTTGTGCATTCACGTGAGGGGCAGTAGTTGTTCCTCTTCATCTTTCTAGTTCCCGCTGCTACTTCTTCTTATTGATAAACTTAAAGATATTCTTTATTTGCTCCACTGTCGTGTCTGAGCTACATATAGGAAGTAAACAAAAGGAAGTCCAACACTGCCGGCTACAGCGCTGCAGAAACCTCCACTGCCCCCTGACGGCTGGTGGTCTAATTACAGATCAATGCAAACGACAACGCACATGAATAACCACCCAAGACGGCGGAGGGCATGTGCGTAACCTACATGCACATCTGCTTTGCAGAAGCATGAGTTAGCAGCCGTCCGGGGGGAAATGTTTCAGGGGTACGCGGAAAACACAGAGTCCAGGGCAACATGGCTGCACGACCACGCTACGAAACACGTTTCCAGCATCAATACGGATTTAGCATATCCAAAATTACAATCACTCATCATAGGGTCCGAGTCATACAGGTGTCCCTTTTCCAAGGGGAATCTTTTTAGCCCCTCCCCTTTGTTCCCTGTTTCCAGGGAAGAGGGGTAAGCGAAGGGCTGAGGCCTGACTCACTTTGCCTGTCAGTTTGCCTGTCTGGCTTTCAGTGTTGTGGCTGATTGGTGAACCGTGAGATTATTTGCCGCAAATTTCAGCTCTGTGTTTTCTTCAACGGCTGAGCCAAGCAGAGGGATGAAATGACACAGCAGAAGAAGAAAAAAAACAAAAAACCGAATGTGATATAATTAGACCAAGTGGAAAACTGCCTTCAGAGAGCGACTGCAGCATCAGTGGAGTATACCAATCTGATGTTCTACGTTATTAACAACGATATAGTAAAAACACATTCGTGTGTACAGTATATGTGAGCTACACCTACTTTCCAGAAATATACATATAGTCTGTCTGCACATAGTCTAGATTATACTTTGTGGGGACTCTAATATGGATACATTCTTTATACACACTCAACTGAGCTCCGCTGTATCTAATTTTCCTTTATTACCATCCCGTTTTATTTGGCGCCATTGAACAGCTCATGATGCACCTTGCAGGAGGGTTGGCTCTCATGTCCAACACCCCGACAGCACATCTGACATTGTGAGCCAATGTTTGACACAGTAACGGAGGGGTAGGCTTTCAGTCACGGACCGATGGATCCTCCCTGAAATAGACGGACAAATTTGGTTCCCCCGTCAAGGCTGTGGTAAATAAAATCCCCGGCGGGATTTGCTCCTGTGCCCTCGAGGGGATGTATTTCGATCCTTGAGTCCTCCATGTTGTGCTGATCCGTGCACAGGAGCTGTTTCTGATTACATCTGGATGTTAGTGTTAGAGCTCAAACACCACAGAAAAAGTCTCGTAAGAAAACAAAGACGAACAACCGGGCCACTAATCTTTACTTCCAATCTAGACTTTAGCCAGTTTATGGAGCGATAGCCGGACACACGCTTCCTCTGCCCGAGGCCCGCTGGTGCGTCCCCTGCTCAGCCAGGAAATGCGCTTCATATCATGTCTTATTCTTTTTTTGTAGGCCAGCGATGCCACGGGGCTCAAACGTCTGCGTGTCTCCATCCATTCCAGGCCAGTGTTACGCCCCGGTGCCATCCACCCGCAAACACAGCCAGTCAATAATGCAGGATGCTGCTCATCTGCTCCGCTTTGGCATGCTGTGAGTCCGTCGGGGCGCCCGGGAGCGAGCGCTCTTACAAGCGACCGCCGTTTCATTATTCATACAGGTGCTTTAAGTCAAGAGGAGGATCTCACTCTGTTTACTCACCAGCCCTCTGAGCTGTAGTGTGTTTCTGTCTCTAATGGCTCCTGTTACAACCTCCCTCGTCCTCACAATGTCACTGCCTCTGAGGGAGCTGAGTTCAGCTGGCAGTGCAGTACTGGTGTATGGCCGAGTTGTCGACGTGGGGGTGGGGTGTGGGGGGGCTGCTCGGACTGGGAGACGTTGCAAAGTGGCTGAGGAAGTTCGGAGATTCGCGGATGACAGTTACAAAGGAACCACTGCAGCCTCTTTGGGTGAGATTCGTCTCCAGCGGTGCACTGGCCGTCCGATGGAGCTGCTCACACAGTGGAAGGGGGGGGAGTGTGTGTGTGTGTGTGTGTGTATTTGTACTGAAAAAAATGTGTGTTCTTGTGTTTGTGCGCTTGAGTCCTAGTCGCAGCTGCGGTTGCGTTTCTTGAAGAAGAAGAATGGGGTCTTCTGAGGCGGGCCCAGCAAGATGGGGACCTGGTTCTTGTGGGTGATCCTCACCTGAAACAGTCACAGAGACAGAGATGTCAGCAACCCTGACAGAACAAATGCTTTGGTCTGCCGGGTCCTCGGAGTTCACCGATGACAGACAGCTCTCTTGTCGAGAATGAATCTGCCTCCTCTAGAGACGTGGAAAATATTGTTGAGCTGTGAAATCTGATGTCGTGAAATTGCCGGAGTTCAAGGTTGAGGATGTGCGGAGGAGGTGGCTGAATGAAAGAGCCAGGAAATGAGCCACGTCACGACAAAAGCAGAGGAAAATGCTGCTTGATGAGGCTCACAGCTGACTTCATCAGCCGAGAAGAAAGACAAACCCACCCACAGCCGTCCGGAGGCTTTGACACCCCTGAAACTGCTTTCTGAACAACCCACCGCCAAAACTCATCTACTGCTTGGCAAATATTACCAAAATTTGCCTTAATCTACAAGTGCTTCATTCTGGATATTATGTGTGTTAGGTCATGGCAATGATTAAAATTTTTTATCACATTATTTCCCTGATTAATCGCGATTAATCGCATTGTATACGCAAAATCAAATAATGAATTAAAAAGTAGCGTAAAATGCACTTTTATTTAAATGTTCTGCTGCCATATGAACTAAAGTGTCATAACATTTGTTAACACTTTTAACATCAGCACTTGTCAGTAACACATATTTAGTGTAAATCTCATCTTAAAAAATGTAAAATAATATAAAGCTTATTGCAATTGCCAGAGCATTAATGTCATCCTGTTTTTATAAAAAGGAAAAAAAAAGTCTACAAACAAAATCCAACAAAATGATTGTGTCTCAGCACAATCAGAACATTAAAACAGGTAATTTCTGAGGTAACAGCAGAAACTTTTAACGGGGAGTTCAACTTGTCAGTTGTTACAAATAACCTTGTTTCTGTTGAATCCTCCGTCTGGGAGAACTTTAAAAATGAAAATGTTCATGTTAATGTTCAGTAACTTTACCAATCCGTGTATCATTCATTCTTTCCATTTTCAATTTTCAATCAAAAATAAAAAAAATTAAAAAGTGACATTTTATCACGTTTTTTAATCTAACACAAAAAAAGAAAAAATGCCTGTTTTTTTATATTTCAATTTTAGACTTGGATCAAAAATACGAAATTAAAAAATGGGCCACAGAACTCAATTTATTTCATAATGGAGGACCGGACTTTCTGTTGTCATTACACATCTGTGCCACTAGATGGAGCCGCACTGAAGTAACCAGTAAGAGAACAGCAGGACAGTGAACACATGGAGCAGATCTGATGGAACATGGAGGAATGACGCCAAAGTTTTGTTGCAGTCCAGAATTTTATTTTTTAGACAGAATTGTTAATATTTCTACCTGAGTTGCTACCTGAACTGTAAAGTTCACAGATTTTTACCGTTCTCCATGTCTGTTTTAGCTTTTCTGCATGTTTACCTGCCAATTCTCTTCTGGTTCTGCAGCAGCCAGTAACAGACTTTTCGAAACAAAAGCATGTGAGCAAAATGCATTAACGTGCGATAAAATAAATGTAGGCATTAATAAATTAATGCGTTAATGCGATAATAACGCGTTAACTTGCCCAGCCTTAATGTGTGTAATAATACAACAAAACAGTGTCGTGAAAGCGATGCACCTTCACGCCTGTAGGGGGACGCACTGAGCCAAAAATAGCAAACCTTCTAAACATTTTAAAAAGTCATTTTAAACTGTTGTAACCTTATTTCTCTCAAAAAGGTCACATATTTTCAACGAGGTAATGATGCCAATCGTTAACAGGTCAACTTGTTCGGTTTGGACCTAAATTCGTGCGGGGCTTCGTCATTTTCTTTGACCAGTCGGCACATTTTACATGAACATTTTTACCGACGGGACTTCTTTCTCTGTTTTTTGTTCACGAATGCCAAGGAAACCCATTTACCCACCAGAGTGCATTGAGCTGAGAGCTTTCCTTTCCCGGGCTGCTGGGTAATTCCTACACTTATAGTAGAGTTTGACATTTTTGCAGTGGAATTACAGGCTGTGTCATCAGCGCTGGGTTTGAGACAGGCGTGTTATGAAGTGAAGAAAAAAAAAAAAGCACTTGGTTACATAAAAGAGACTGCGAGGACTCTCTGGTCAAGGAGAATGTTTTCAGAGCACTCTGATTAAAAATGCTGCTGCAGAGGTGGCGCTGACTCTCACCGTGCAGGGGGGCTGCATCCAGGGCTCGCCGTCAATCTGCATGGGCAGCCGCCGGGACGTCCTGGAAAAAGACAGCAGAGAGATAAAGGACGGACGGCGGGAGGGGGGTAGAGGTGGTGGGGGGGTGGGGGGTGGGGAGCAGGGGGGCGGGCTGTGAAGGTTAGATCGCACACACCTCCGAGGCACGAGAGGTCTGTTAACGCTGCCCCAGGACCGGGTCAGACACTGCTGCCTTTGTTCCCATGAGACCAGTTCCCAGACAGGCCCCCCACTATTTAAACTCACAGAACCACTCTACACACACATACGCGCACACACGCGCACACTCAGAGCCAGAGTTGGTTTAAGACTTTCGCGCATGCCCCTGCGGCTGCGAAAACACGGTATGGGAGAATGGCTGCGATGAATGCTCCTTTAATTCTGCTGCAGGAAAATATGAGGGGCAGGTCAGCGCTCTGCTCTGGTAACTGACACAGTGGAGGTTTCATGGTCCGACTTCTACAAGAGCAACAAACCTATGAAATAATACCACTTTCTTTTTCAAATATCACGTTGCACTTTCACAGAAATGTTTTTCTTTTTCTACAGAACCATAAAACAGTCTCAAACACACCACACCAGTATCTGAATCACCGGGTGCTCATTTTTGCCCGCTTTTTCTTCGTGCGCTTAGTTCATCTGAAATCTTCAGAAGGCAGCAAACAACCTCGGCGCCATTTTCGTTAAACTCCTCAGGTCGGTTTACCAGCCACTACGGCATGCACGTAGACAATTAAGATGATGAATCATAACCAAGCAGTTCTGGACATTTCATCACGTAGATTGCACCTCGAGTCCGTTTGTTTCACCAGGACATTTTTATGTGCGACACCACGACAACACAGAAATGCACTGCAGCTTCTTTTGTGCCATAAACTTTGGTTATTCTTTTGTAAAAATGAACATAATAAAACAGAATAGAGCATCTCGTTTGGCTGAGCGAGTGGTTAAACAGTCACTGCTTCTGCCTGCTGATCAAGCGGCAGCTTTCCAGAGCTGCAGGTCCTCGACTGACCACTAGGGGTTGACTCCAAGAGTGAGCAAATCTCCACTGACTCCATGCTGAAATTTCCAGCTTTGCACCAGAAATAAACGTATTTACAGCTTGGTTCAAAAAATGATTTACAGTGTCCATAGCTAGGACTAATGTCAACTGTCAACTGTTTTTTTTGTGTGTGATATAAAGTAAAGTTATATAAAGCAACGAAAAAGCAATCACCTCAGTGCTGCTACCTGCATCTGTTTATGTAGTCATTTAATTCAGTCATGTGTGTGCTCTCCTCCCTCTGTCCTGTCTCCCCTCTTTTTTTTTCTTTCTTTACCTGGCTGGTCTTCATCAGGAAGGTCCCCCATATGATTCAGGTCCTGCTCACGGTTTCTTCCTCTTAAAGTGGAGTTTTTCCTTGTCACTGTTTGGATTAAAGGTTTTTTTCTCCCTCTGTGGGAGTTTTTTACTTGCCATAATCCTTGATTTGGATTTAATATTATAATTTTAATTCATGATATTTGCTCTGGGTTTCTGTAAAGTGCCTAGAGACAACTGACATTGTAACAGACACTATACAAATAAAACTGAATTGATTTGAAATGTTTGTATAATTAGGGGCACAGTTGTTTGATTGACAGCAGGCATAGCCAATGGCTAGCAGTCATCACTTCTACTTAGTGCTTCGCGCTGCCTTGATTTCTGAGCAGAGCCTCTGTAAGAAAAGACCAAATGGTGCACAGTCATTCATGTTTATAAAAAAAAATGTAATTGTGCCATTAATTCTACTGACAGACGGCTCCAACTTGGTCTGAAGACCAAGCTTGGCCAAGCAGCAATCGACTTGTGCTAATCACGTGTTGCGAAACGCAGCAGTCATTTCCAATGCCGCAACATTTGAAACAGGAGGTGTTGCTGCGAGCGTTCGCCAGCTGCTCCCGCAGCGCGGCTGAAGGGACTCATTTCAGGAGTCTGCCAAGCTAAAAAAGCTAAATATGACTGAAACAAGGAGGGTATGTTCCAGACGGCTTCCAGACCAGCTCGTTCCACCTGTTTGCAACATGGTGCCCTGCAGCGAGAGGCGGAGAGAGGCTTCAAAAGCACTCCTCAGAGGAACTGTCAACTTCTTCTTACACAGCCTACACTACAGAGCCACTTCTGCGTTTGCAGCCAGCCGCTCAAACTCAGTCAAATGGGCTTCTGCTCCTTCTGGACCGCTGCCTTCCCTTCAAGAACATCATCTGCTCCCGCCATCCTCCGAGGCAGCCTCAGTCCAGACTGTTCCCATGATGCTGGAACAAGCTATCAAACGCTCCGGGACTTGAATTTTCTCCACAGAAGACAGCAAACTCACGCTGTGGCGTCTGCAGCTGACATTTCACGTGGAACATTTTCACGTACGTGGTCCCCTCACTCAGTAATGTAGAGGGCAAAACATCACTCACACATGTCGAGGGTGTGCAGCTAGAAGTCCAGCAGGTTTTTCCTTTGACAGGCGTCATGATATTCTCTCACATGTGGTCCCGAATCATTAAAAACAGTAACTAATTTGAAACTGAGCAGTTCGTTTTTTTTTTCCCAGAAGACAGCAATGCTAGCTGAATACGAGGCTACGCCAACGTGGATGCTCTTTGTTAGTACGCAAGCGGAAACGGGGATAAGAGCTTCGCTTGCATCATGGCTCCGCCGATCCGAGCATTACCAGAAACTGGAACCAAATCCAAGCGTCTCTCAGCCTGTGAGTCACTTTAAAGCTGCAGCATTTCACTTAATAACCCATACAGCCGAGTTAAATAATTCATTAGCAACAGGCACGTTATTGTTTTGGGTACTGCAGGGATTTTCTAATGCACAAAAACACCCGAAAGGAATACATTTTTCATCCTGCATGTACGGGAGATGGATGCATTTTACTGCACAACTGCAGCTTCATTGGTTGGTTGAGGCAGTGGAAAGATAAAGGGGAGAGAGGGTAGCGTTACGAAACAGATGAAAGGAAGGGCAGAGGAGTGAGATCAGAAGGTGACAGGTGGGAGGAAGAGGGTTTTGTGGGGACAAGGTGGGGGAGGGGGGGGGGATCAGCTGACCTGATGGTGACACTGGCGCACTGAGCCAGCCTGCGTCCTGCACTCTTCAGCCCGGTGTAGATCTGCCCCATCTCTATCGCCCCTTCCAGGCCAACCACCTCCAGCAGCTGGTCGCTGAAGTCTGGACGGAGACAGAGACAGACAGACGCACAGGTTGAGCACGTAAATGTGATCCAGTCAAGGCCAGATGAATAAAGTCAGTGAGCAGAGAGGATTTGGATCTGAGCGTCACACACAGCAGCCTGAGAACGGTAAGACCGTCCTCATTGGTAGGGTGGCTGAGAAATGCCAAAATATATAATCGATCAGAGAAACTGAACAGCACAGGAGGGTTCAACAATAAGCAGGATCTACCCCCACATCCGTTTTTCTTTTGCTTCCGTGTTTTATACCACTTTATTCCACCCACTTCATTCTCCTCCAGACCCACACCATCTGTAGTTGGGCTGCAGAAACACATCTTCTCTCATTTCTTATGTGATTCTACATGAGCATAAAACACATTTATGACTAAAGATTGTGGTTTCTGCTGATGGATCCCCTTAAATTCTACACACTTTTCTCTATTGGGTGAGATACAGTCATAAAATTGGGTCATCTGGGCTGGTTAAACCCAGCAACTGAGACCGAGCCCGGTAACTAGGTCATCTCTGCGAAGGAAAGCTCACTCTCCAAACTTTTATGCCCAATGTTGATGTTGCAGAGACATTTTGGAGGTCTAGTCATCCAGATGAAGAAGCTTCCTCTGGGTACCACGGGACGGGCATGCAACCAATCAGAGAAATGAATCTTGTGACGCAGGCAGAGCAAAAACCAGACTGGCATCAACAAAATGGCGTGTAGTGGAATAGGAACGGCTGTTGGCTGGGCTGCAACAGCAACTCTGCAGCCGTCTCCTGGACACTTCTGTGTGAGTCAATGACACTGGTTTGGTGGTCTCTGTACTGGTGGGAATGGCTGTGAATGGGAGGGGTCCCAGGGGCCAGGAGGAGATGTGATGAGAGCACGAGGGAGGCAAACTCGCCAACGCCAAACACCGCAGAGGTCGGGAGCAGTATTCCAGCTTCCAGGCTGAAGGGGATGCAGAAATGGGAAAAGCTGCTGTTTCTTGACCGAGAGCTGAGACTACAGTGATCCCTTATTTTTCAAAATCAGAAAATCAGAATCCGCGAACAGGAGCCGGAGCCCCTCGAGCCTAAATAATGTGTTTAAAATATGTTTAAAAACCGCAAAAAAGTAGTAAGACACTGCATTGAAACAAGACAAAAGCTCAACTGTGGTCTTTCTGTTACCTTCACAGCCTCTGGTCTCTGAACCGTAGTAAAGAAACTGCTGGTATTGTGCTATTTTTGGCTCGTAATTAGCAGCTAACACCCTAACAACAACAAAGGAAAAAGTCCAGTTTTCTCTGCATGGAACGAGCACTTTATTCTGTCACTGCAGGAACTTGTAACATCACACAGGTTGTATTGTTGGGCTCCTGTCGGTTAACAGAGAATGTAAATCTATACACGCTGGGCTGCTGTTGATGCTAACTACACTTTTCATCTAACCCCGTTTTCATTCTGCCGTCCCATGACACACACACTACATTACCCATAAGGCCACACCATTACCCATAAGGCTACCTTCTTAAAGGGGCCAGGCTGGCTCACAACATTTCTTCGCTGTGAGAGAACGCGCGCAACATCCTGTGATGCGTCTCGGCCAATCAGAGCACAGATTCTAAAGTTCTGGGCCGTCTGCGTTTCCTGTGTTGCTTACAGGAGGCTGTGAGTCATCGTTTGACATTTCGCTGACAGCTGTGGTCTCTCGTCTGCTGTGGGGTGGATTTTTGCAGAATTTCCACGATTTTTTCTTGATTTTTTTTTTTATATTATATATTTCTGAAAAATCTGCGAATAACTAAAACCGCGGAACTTAAAGCGCGAATTGGCGAAGGATCACTGTAGATCTTTACGGACCGCCGTGTTAAAACTTCCAACTACATCCTGGTTCATAAAACAGTTCTGGTGTCCTTATGTGTGGCAGCTGTATGGGGTTGAACTCTGTTGCACCACGTCAGGTCAAATGATATAAAGCAACAAATGTGCGTACAGTTCTGGGCCCGGTCTTTTGAGCGATCAGGAGTGCTGGTTTCTGCTCTGGCAGCACTCGTTTGGAACGTTGTTTCAGTCCAAATGAAGATTTGATCAGAATCGATGAGCAGAAGCGAAGCCAGCCGAGCTGAAAAACCGCAACCCAATTGGCGTGCGTGCGTTCCGGCTGGTTTCTGGGCCTGGTTCTGCTCACCTGCAACACGGCGCCACGCGGTTGGAGGACAGAGGCGCTTCTTCAGGAAGCCTGGGAGTGATGTCACATGGGGAGGGTCTGTGGTCTGCCTGAGCTCAAGGAGCAGAACTCTGTTATAACTTTGGCAAAGGCGCCTACACCTCTTAATCTTTCTTCCAGCGTTAAGATGGTGGCGGGGTGGAGCGAGACGTCCAGGCCTCTTTTACAACCAGCAGAGGAGAGCGGGATGATTTCCCGGGAGCGTATATCTCATTGTAATGACGACAAGAGAGCGGCTTGTTTCCAGACCCGAGTCAACACCTCGATCCCAACAGAACCGAAACACCCTCGTGACACTGAGAAGTTAAACGTGAAGCTAAGCCCGGCTGCTAGTCCTGCTTTATCTTCTGACGTGGTGAAATGGCGGACAGGTGCTGCTCTTGTGTGGACGACAGAAGTCACTTAGCAGCTATTTGCTTTGACAAAAGAAGCAGCAGCTCATCTGTGAAGGCCGGCGGGGGGGTTTTAAGGCACACGGCCTCACCCTGAACCTCATTTCCTCTCTCTTTGTCTCCCTAACACATCTGACATGTCGCCACAGGCCCAGTCAGACTTTCACCTGCTTGAATAAAGACTTACCTGTACCCGCTCTTATTCTGAGAACAACACTGTAACTGGAGAGTCCCGCCCTTGTGTCTCCGGTGAGTTTGGCAGGTGTGACGCCACCTGCCTGTCAACATGTACAGACAGTGATGGACGTTTCCCTTCTCGTGCTCTTTCTGTCGTTAATGACATCACGGGGGCCTAGACGTGTTGCACTTTGCGTGGCCCCCGGAGACTTTTATGAATTCTTTGTGAAATGAATGATTAGAGAGAAATCTGAGCGCTCCTCACGGCCGCCGTGATAATTTGTGAGTGTTGGCGTCGACTCGTCCTCATTAGTCAACAAGCGGATCATGTGACAGGAATCGAGCTGGAGTTATTCTTTTTTTTTTTACTGGTTTTACTTGCCTTCACGTGCATTTCTGCCCCTGGAACTTCTCATTATTCATATCCGTTTAATCTGATGTCTGGATGCTGTGGTTTGGACTGAACTGAGTCAAACCCATTTTCTGTGGCTGATTGTGTCACATTAAAGCAAATACTCTGCGAGCTGGTCTGCTTCATTCTGGCAGGCGGACGGCCGCCTAAATGCAGCTCCCTAAGAAAGTCACATCTGTCCCATTTCCAAAAACGCAAAATTTCAAGAAAAGTCAAAAGGATAAAGGTGAATGTCGCCGGTTGATTGGGCCTCTTGTTTCCATGCCGGCGGCCCGGACAGGCTGTGACCGGCAGCGCTGCCCGTTGTGACTGGATCCGCGGCCTCCGTGCGCCGGCGCCGGCCTGTTGGCTTTGTTTCAAAGCACAAACAGGAAGCAGTTGTGTGTCTCCGCTTCACTCTTGAGAGGATATGCGCAAAACCACGCGCGCCACAGGGCTGAGTCACGACACTTCTTTACGTGTGAGCGGATTTAACTTGTAAACAAGCCCGGCTGGTGGAGGACACGGCGTGGACCGCCTGCACGGCACGTCTCACGGTGCTGATTTCCAGAGAGACTCAGATTCAGTCTGCTGACCTCTCTCTACGACCCGGGAAATCAAACGGCCGTCAGGCGACGGCTGAATTCACCGTGGATGCTGCTGCTCAGAGCGGCGGCGGCGGCGTGCAGCACAGGTCTGCGTCACGCAGCGTCACGTGTGGCTTCGAAGGCCGCGGCGCCTCACGAACTGCTTGTGGGAGAGAGTTTTGCCGCCGCCGCTGACTCACTGCTGCCCTTTAATATTTCACAAGACGATTCAGAGTAAGAAGCAAACATTTCAAAATCACTCACAGAGCGTATTTTAGGCTCGGTCTCAGGCCATGCATTATTACTGAAACATGGTTTCAGATGCGGTCCATTTTCTGCGCTCTGTAGGGGTATAGATGACAGAGTTACGGCCTAATACCGTCTGGTGGGGTTGTTTTAAGTTTATGCAGATTACGGATCCCAAATTAATGTCCCTTAGATGTAAAGAGCTATTCTGGCTTCTTTGATTTCCAGTTGGCTGGACCAATCAGAGAAATGGTTTCTGTGAACGCTCTCGCCAGTCGATGAGTTTTCTTTCCTTTTTAAAAAAAATCAAAAACAAACCGTGATCTCTTGTTCTGCGCGTTTGGCCCAAGCGACGTTTCTGTACCTGGACAGCAGGGTCAGGTGGCTCAGCGTGTCCTCAGACTGTCCTTTTAGGCTGGGTCTCCAAACATCCCTGACTGATCACATCCTGTGGTGCCAGCGTTTATATTTTTTAGTCAAACCAAAGCGCTGAGCTGAAAGATGCTAAAATGCTCTGAAGAGGGTCGCAGGCCTCTTTAATGATTCTCTATGACAGAGGTGTCACTGAGGGCCACATCAGCATCATGGTTGCCGTCGAGGGGCCAGACTGACAGCATGAATGTAACAAAATGCAATGTAAATCAAAAAATTTAAATAAATAATTATTAATTATTAATAATTATTATTATCAAATAAATAATAAATTAAACTGCGCCTTATTATTTTGTTGAATAACTGTTTCTGCATTTGTTATGTATTCAAGTTTCAAACATTTAACTCATTATTATATTAAACTCAGGGTTTGTGGTTGTAAACCGGCTCTCGCACAGGTGATGTTTACAGAGTCCGTTGCCATGGTAACGGACTCTGTAAACGTCACTCAAGAGTATCCATTACCTTGGTTTCAGAAGCAGAAGCGATTCTTTGTTTTTCTTGGAGGCTAAATTTAGCATACTTAGCTCCATGTTTGCTGTCAAAATGCTGACGTAGATTAAACTCTTTCATGACTGACACCAACTCATAACACAAAAGACAAACTGTTTTTTCACCTTAAGGTACAAACTTGTATTCGTTTTCCTGTCGTTCATTAAACTTCCTTCCTTGTGCATTAATCTTTTTTCTTGGGCATGTTGGGGTTAGTTTGTGGAGGTTTTTCTGAAGTCCATCAGTTCTGAAAATTGTCTTGGTGAGATACTGTTACAATGAAATGCATTGTGGGAGATGTAGTTTATTGTCAATATGCGCTTTCAAGCGGTGTAAGCTTATTTTAATTCTTAAAATATTGGTTTCAAATTTAAGCCAATAACCCCTCTCGAGGGCCACATACAATGACGTGGCGGGCCACATTTGGCCCGTGGGCCTGGTGTTTGACACATGTGCTCTATGAACTCAGTGTCTCCATTGAACAGCTATCTGACCATTTTTCACATTAATCAGTGTTTTCCACACTTCATTCTTTTCTAATCTAACTTAAACGAGTTTAAATTTCCTTTTACAGATACGCGACTATGACCGACAGCATGTGTGAGCCTCCAGTTTTAGAAACCAGATTCCTAAAAACCTTTAACCTTTAAGAAAGAGCACCCGGGCCACTGTCGGACTGTCTCAGTTGCCGTCTGGTCGCATGATCACTGTCCTGCACCGCGGTGCGACTGCACATCACTCTGTCTCTGCACAGCCTTCTGGGAAATAATTGTAATGGGATCGGACGTCCATTAAGTAAAAAGTGGACAGTTGGAAACTCGGGGAGTGGGGGGGAGGGGGGTTAGACGCAGTGGACACACAGGGCAAATGGGGACGTTGGACGGAGGCCGTCTGTCGTGTTTGATGTGTGAATCTGTGAGTCTGAATGTTTGAAGGCAGACAAGGTAGAAAAAAAGACTGTGAGTGTGACATGTCCTATTTTAGGATTTTAAAACCGCACTATTTATACATTCCTTTCCTGCTGTGCTATGAAACATAAATCCCCCTCCCTCGCACACCCACCTACACACCTCTACTTCCCTCAAATGCCATACATGGACACGGCGTCCTGCCCGTGTCCCTGTGTGAGAGCCTGATGGCAGAGCTGCGCTGGTTCCAGGCTCATCAGATCTCTGCGCTTTGGACTCCGAAGCAGCCACCGCTGTTACTTTCTCAGTTAGGTAGAGCTAAGAATAGATCAGAACAGCCTCTTACATAACGCAGCCGCGGTGCATTCTGGGACGGGATGGCACTGCGTTGCCAAGAATCGTTACCGCTGTGCTGCATTATTTTCTCTGCGGTGCAGGAAGTTGAAGTCACTGAAGGTGCATTCGGCGTCTCGAACGCGACCGCCGCGGGGGAAAGTCTTTCTCGTGTCACCTCGTCGAGAAAGTCCTCAAGCTGCACAAACGTACGATCTGGACTCATTAATGGCTCGCTGCAGGTCAAAACACGGCGGCGTTGCTCGGAGGTAGCAGCCTCCGTCAGCGGCGCAGTAAACAAGAGCTGCTCAGACCAGACTCCCAGGTTACGAATTAAACTGAGCTGAACGTTAGTCCGGGAGCTTCTGAGCCATTTTCCCACCTAGACTGAACAACTGGACGTCCATCCATTGATGCATCCTCACGTACCCCGTACTGTGAGTTCAGCTGACCCCGAGGTTCTCTTTAAAACCAGAAACACAGTTTAGAAAGCATCTATATGGTTACTTAGTTTAGAGGACCTGGAACCCAGTATGATGAAGCACCTGCTTCAGGATGGCATGTAATAAGTATGTTTGTCGACGGCTGTTTTGCTGCTGTTTTGTGTAGACAGTTTTTAAATTCAGGTCCAGTGACCCCAGCCGCCCTCTTCCTCTGCCGTATCTCAGACCTCCGTCATCATCTTTGAACATCCACGTGGGAACAGATGCAGTGAAAACCTCCTCCAGCTCATTTCATAGTTAATTAGGAGCACCTTGTTACTGTAACTGTGCTCCATTTTCTTTCCTGTAGTTTGTTGTGCTGTTTTCCTCCTTTTTCTCTTTTCTTTCTGTATGTTTGCAGGTCAGAGTTTCCTGAGTTTCATGCTGACCTGCAGTTCCATCCTCTGTCCATCCCAGCGTTTACCTCCACCTGTGTGTGTAGATGTGTTCAGGGTGCCGCCTGGTGTGGTGACCAGTGATCTAGTCCTCTGACCATCTCACCTCAGTGCTGCTACCTGCATCTGTTTATGTGGTCATTTCATTCAGTCATTTATGTGCTCTCCTCTCTCTGTCCTCCATCCTTTCTCTCTCTCTTTTTCTTCAAGTCTTCATCAGGAAGGTCCCCACCATATGATCCAGGTCCTGCTCAAGGTTTCTTCCTCTTAAAGTTTTTTCCTTGCCACTGTTTGGCTTAAAGGTTTTTTTCTCCCTCTGTGGGAGTTTTTTTTACTTGCCATTATCCTTGTTTAGGATTTAAGATTATAATTTTAGTTAATGATATTTGCTCGGGGGTCATGATCTGGGTCTCTGTAAAGCGCCTAGAGACAATTGACATCGTAACAGATGCTATACAAATAAAACTGAATTGAAATGAATTGAAAACGTAGCTAATGCTGAAGTAAACTATGTCTCTATGGGGAACTCAGTGAGGAACATGTTGCCATCAAATGATCAAATGAATTGAACTGAATTGAGTTCAGTTCTTCTGAATAGCCCCAACGCAGCACAAAAGTCATCTCCTTTGTTTCCAGAAACTGTAAACAGGTTCAATCCAAGTCCAATCGACTGTCTAACTGACTGTAATCCATTTACAGTGAAATTCTTTCCAGTCCAGTCTAATTCATGGTAATTGTATTCATGTGATACAACTACACAAGATCTTTTTTTTTTTTTTTTTTTAATTGTCTGGATGCTCAGAAATGCTTCAGTGGAAGAGTTCAAGTTTCATTTTTACATAACAAAAGGCTTCGAGGATGAGGACTCTGTTACTGCCGGGCCCACAAACGGGACGGTTCAGAAGTTTTCATCCTGTAGGCTATAAAACCACTCGGATTTTACGCGGACCGCGCAGCCGGCTGGATCAAACCGCCGATTCTTTGCTGACATGAAGAAAAAGCATAAAAACTCGACTCATCCTTTCAGTTTTCAGTTGTGCGATGATCTATTAATAACAAGCCTTTAATTAGAAACTGACAGATGAATTATAGTCTGAAGGAGCTTCAGCTTTCATTGTGCATCAGTTTGAGGTGCTGGGCTATAATTATGAGCAGATATATTTGTGTATCCTTCCTCCACCTACTCGCCCTCCTCCCTCGCTCATCCACCAGCCTGTTTATTGTCTCAGGGTGGTCAGAGTCATGCCAGATGGTCAAGAGGAACTGCATCTCACCTTGCCAGCCCCCAGCACGGGCAGAGATACAGGGGAGAGCACTTGGCCGCTTGACAAAGAACGCCGTGCTGCCATGATCCAGGACTGAAATACACCGAAACTCGCAACGCGGCGCTGAATCTTTGCCCGCTCTGCGAGAACCCAGATGGTGAAATTTCAGCATTTATTTCTGTCACAGAGAAATGTTTCCACATGGGAGAAATCCCATTTTAAGTTGAGAGGCTTTAACGAAATGTCTCGTGTCATCTTCTCCGAGAGCATGGGAGCGTTTTTGGCCTCTTCCAGGAGCTGCCATTCATTAACTTTGACTGAATGTATCCTTTTCTCACGATCCGCCGAGCGGCTTCACACGGAGCTATTCCAGGCCCGCGGACCCGGTGGGGGCGATTTAAAGTAATTATAGTCTGTTGTGAGAGAAGAAAACAATACGCAGCCTCTGGATGCGATTGGCCTAAAATAGCCTCCCTCATGGTGTGCGACAGCACGCCTGCTGCTGAGGAAGGTGGGCGGGGATTTGTGGGCCCGGGGAGGCGAGGGGGGCGGAGCGAGCCAAAGCCAAGGTGAGCGGGGGAGGATGGGCGCAATGTTGGGTGAACAGAGAGGGAAAATGACGGAGCGGTGGAGAGGAGATGGAAGTGTACCTGAGACAGCAACACCGGGAGCTCCTGTGAGGTGAAAGATGTAATCAATAACCCGGTGTTTGAGAATTATAAGAACCTAAGTGATTATTCAGAGGACATAATCCGCCAAGGTGCTTTCCAGCAAAGTGTTGACGCCTTCAGTGATGCGTTTAGGCGTTGTGGGTTTGTAAGCGGAGGTCGTACAGTTTCAGGACTTTTTTTTTATTATAGTCTAGTAAGGGAAGTCTGAAGTTTCTTTATAGCTAGTAATTCAGTTGCTTTCTATCATACTGAATTACTTTCACTTAGCTGTGCCTGGCTCCTTTACGAGACAATAAAAGAGATTAACTACAGATGGCTCTAAAGAAGCCGGTCAAGGCTGTATCCTGACAGATCTGTCCCGAGATAAGGTCCGTCAGGGGAAAAATGAGAAGGACCACTCATTGAACCTGCTAGTCTCCACGGTTCCCCGCTCCCTCTGATCCTGTGGCCCCGGCTCCAGTCTCCATAGTTCATGTTCCCTCTTATCCCATAGTCCCGGCTCTAGTTTCCATAGTTCCTGTTCCCTCTGATCCCATAGTCACGGCTCCAGTCTCCATAGTTTCTGTTCTCTCTGATCCCGCGGCCCCGAGTCCAGTCTCCACAGTTCTTCCACAAACAGTGCAAAAAAAAAGAAGCCTAATTTTAAGCTCGACATCTCTGGGCTCTGAGGCATCTGGTACACGACAGACAAATCAGTCATCCAGAGCTTTGTATTTTTCCATCTTTTAGAAGAGATGGACAGCGGCTGCTTAGGAGCAAAAGAAAAGGAGCATCCAGACTGTTATCAGCAGCAGGTCCAGGCTCTGTGATGGTACGGCGTCGTATCAAGGCCCTCTGCGAAGTTCATGGCACGACTGAGGAAACAGAAGGTTTCGGGTCCTAGACCGGCCCGTCTCAGGTCCAGAAAACGTGTGGAGGATTTTGAAATGAAAAAAACATGACGACAAACCTGAGCGGCCCAACACCTTACGAGGGGCCAAAACAACAACTGGAACTGTTTGGTATCCACAGAGCTGGACGAGGTTTCATGTGCAGTCAGAAGGAATGTCAACATTACAAAGTCCGAGTGGTCAGAATTTTTCTGAACGTACTTCTCTTAAACTGTGTTAGACGTCTGAGCCTTAGGTTTATACTTTTTTACAAATAAATAAAAGGTCTAACTTTTTTCTCTTCCATTTCCTATATCGTCTGAACTCATACAGTCCATGTACGTCTTCCTCTGTTTTTCTTTTCCTCTGTTCAAAGACCAGGAGTTTCATCACTGAGGTCAGAAGCGCCCGGAGCGTCTTTCACTCTCTATATACGATGCTGACTGATTGCATTATCTGCAGCAAATGGATTTAAAAGCTTTAGTTTATTGTGCCAGAGAAAGCAGCTGCCATAAACAGTTAGCGCTATGATAAACATGCAGGCACGCGAGCTCGCAGGGACGGAAAGTGCATCCGAAGCGCAGGCAGACGAGCAGCTCCTCCGTGAAACTGGAGCGCTGGTCTCCGACCGCTGTTTTCAAACACCATTAGCAGGAAAGTCATCTTTAATGAGGGTTAATTCTTGAGGGACGACTCTGCAAGCAGAGACTCTGACACAGGAGGCTCTCACATGCTCAGTGGGAATAAAAGATTAGAAATATTTCAATAAAACTGCCTTTAGATTTTCAATTTCCTCTCTTTTTTTTTTTTTTTTGCATTTTTGAAGAATCAAATATATGTAGGTGCAGTTAATTGTTCTTAACCTCCCTTAGATGCACAAACTTCAGTTGAGTGTTATGTAGTAAAGTTCAGTTGGATTTTATAAGCTTCTTTTGGTAAGTGTGTTTAATGAGATCAAGAAAAGTGAGGGCAGTTTGGGCTGCCTTCTTTAAGAGGCTTCTGTCGAAGATTTAGGTCAGGAGTTAGAACCTGGCAGAAGATCTGAAACACGAAAGGAGTCAATGGCAGCAAAGTCTCTTCCAGACGCGCCGAGACCAAACTAGACACCTGCAGTGGCTGATCCTGCAGAGGCTCGAGTAGTTTCGTTTTGGTCTTCACCGACATCTACACGGCGCCTCGATGTTGTCGAAACACGTAACTCGGTTCAGAAGCTTCGGGGTCCAAAGCAGCAGCCGTCCAACAACACAAACAGACAAGAATGCTGGAGACAGTTTCCCTGTTTCATTTGCAGAGTACAACGTCTGTCTTTATGGGGGTGCGATCATCGGAGGTGAGCTCTGCGGACCGTCACTGTGCATGACTAACCTGTTAGAAGTGATTCACTATGATCAGATGATCCGTCTCTTTTTCACAAGAGAGAGAGAGATGAGCTTCAGCTGAGCTCTGAACTGGAACAATTATCTCTCTAATAACATCACGCTTTTGACCCTTTTGATAAACGCCTCTATTGTTTGATCGGTTCCCGACTTAATTCAAAAAATATCGTAACAAGACAACAGTATAATGTTTCCAACTCTGTGATGGACTGTCAATCACTCTGGGATGAGCTTGGACAGGGTTAATGCAGGTATGATGAATGAATGAATGAATGAATGAATGAATGAATGAATGTCCTAGATTTTGCTTAAACTGCACAGGAGGGCAGAGATTATATTTATAAGTCCCACAGTCCTCCTCTTTCTGTACTTCCCCTACATGCTGCTGAGATCACCATGGAAACAAGATTCTGTTCAGTCAGCAGGACTTCAACCAACAGAGAGGCTACGAAAAACAAGCTGGCATTTAGTTGTTGAGATTATTTCACCATTATCCCTGCAAAATAAACCTTTTTTGCTCAAGATCTTAGGACGCTGATTGGAGCCATTTAGACTGATTTGGCACTGAGTTTATAAACCAAATTTGATGCATCAGAAGACTGTTACTGTCAGTTTCCCTGTTAAGGGTGGTATTTGCAGACATAAAGGTGCCTTAGAGTCAGGAGGAACAATGTGGGTCCCGTCCTGGTTGTGGAACGCTGGACCAGCTCTATACCCTCTCCAGGGTCCTGGAGGAAGCGTGGGAGCCTTACCAGACTATCCATATGTTTTTTTTCTGGACCTGGAGATGGTGTGGGGTTCCCTGGGAGTGGGGAGCTATCCAGTCCTAATACAGATCAGGTCCACATTGCTGGTAGGAAGTCAGGTTTGTTCCAGTTGGCAGTCTCCATCAGTGCTGCCCTTTGTCACAGATGCTGAAACTCTTAGAAAACTGGAACCCCTCCACCGATGCAGTGGTGTCAGGGTTTCATCTCTGCTTCTTTGTGTGTTGGTGTCAGAGAGCTGGGATCCTCAGCTCTCACTGGGACGGTCCGTCCTTATCTGAGAAAATGCCTCTCAGTGGAAAAAGGGTGGAATCCCTGCTCCTGGTCAGGAGAGACCAGGAGAGAGTCTCTCCTGACTAGGAGATGGTCAGGAGAGACCAGGAGAGAGTTTCTCCTGACTAGGAGAGGGTCAGGAGAGACCAGGAGAGAGTTGGGAGAGACCAGGAGAGAGTCTCTTCTAACTAGGAGATGGTCAGGAGAGACCAGGAGAGAGTTGGGAGAGACCAGGAGAGAGTTTCTCCTGACTAGGAGAGAGTCAGGAGAGACCAGGAGAGAGTTGGGAGAGACCAGGAGAGAGTCAGGAGAGACCAGGAGAGAGTCGGGAGAGACCAGGAGAGAGTTGGGAGAGAGTCCAGGAGAGACCAGGAGAGAGAGTGGGGAGGAGAGACCAGGAGAGAGTCGGGAGAGACCAGGAGAGAGTGGGAGAGAGAGACCAGGAGAGAGTCGGGAGAGACCAGGAGAGAGTTGGGAGAGACCAGGAGAGAGTCGGGAGAGACCAGGAGAGAGTCAGGGAGAGACCAGGAGAGAGTTGGGAGAGACCAGGAGAGAGACCAGGAGAGAGTTGGGAGAGACCAGGAGAGAGTCGGGAGAGACCAGGAGAGAGTTGGGAGAGACCAGGAGAGAGTCGGGAGAGACCAGGAGAGAGTCGGGAGAGACCAGGAGAGAGTCGGGAGAGACCAGGAGAGAGTTGGGAGAGAGTCAGGAGAGACCAGGAGAGAGTTGGGAGAGACCAGGAGAGAGTCGGGAGAGACCAGGAGAGAGTTGGGAGAGACCAGGAGAGAGTCGGGAGAGACCAGGAGAGAGTTGGGAGAGACCAGGAGAGAGTCGGGAGAGACCAGGAGAGAGTTGGGAGAGACCAGGAGAGAGTCTCTCCTGACTAGGAGAGGGTCAGGAGAGACCAGGAGAGAGTCGGGAGAGACCAGGAGAGAGTTGGGAGAGACCAGGAGAGAGTCTCTCCTGACTAGGAGAGGGTCAGGAGAGACCAGGAGAGAGTTGGGAGAGACCAGGAGAGAGTCTCTCCTGACTAGGAGAGGGTCAGGAGAGGGTCAGGAGAGAGTTGGGAGAGACCAGGAGAGAGTCAGGGAGAGACCAGGAGAGAGTTGGGAGAGACCAGGAGAGAGTCTCTCCTGACTAGGAGAGGGTCAGGAGAGACCAGGAGAGAGTTGGGAGAGACCAGGAGAGAGTCTCTCCTGAGGAGAGAGGGGTCAGGAGAGAGTTGGGAGAGACCAGGAGAGAGTCAGACCAGGAGAGAGACAGGAGAGAGTCAGGAGAGACCAGGAGAGAGTCAGGAGAGACCAGGAGAGAGTCGGGAGAGACCAGGAGAGAGTTGGGAGAGACCAGAAGAGAGTCTCTCCTGACTAGGAGAGGGTCAGGAGAGACCAGGAGAGGGTTGGGAATGAGGGAGTTCCGCAAGTGGACTTTTTGGTTTTTTTCTGGGGGGAATGGGGTTGTTCTTGAGTATACGTTTATGAGTGAGGGAAGAAAGGAACTGGAGATGTTCCAGTGGATCAGTGCAGCGTCTCCAGTCGTGTGAACTCTGTACCAGTCTGTACCAGTCTGTACACCATCAAGACAAGACTCTATTTACTGACTGATCTTCGTTCCTGTCCTCACGTATGGTGGCGACTTGTGGTTAGTGATTGAAAGAATGAAGAATACATTTAAGACAAACCTTATAAAAAGCCCATGGTTGTAACAAAACTGAGATGTTCCAAAGCTTTTCTGTGATAAAAGAAATTTAGACTTGTCTGAATAATAGTTCAGAATACAATGTTTTTACAAAAAACAGCAACTTTAAACTTTTTTTTTAACAGGTTTCTGCAATGACAAAGTGAGCTGTAACCACTCTTGTAGCAGTAATCTCACTGACAACTAACACAAATAGCCTTGATTTGGCCTAACGTGGGTTATGATATGTGGTATGTGGGCTAAATGTGTCATAAAATGGCTTTGACATGGGCTGCAGCAACTGAAGTGAGAGCCAGATGTGGTCCAAGGGTCCAAAGAAAATGCAGATTTGGTTCAGACACGTGGCTGAGCTTCGACTGTCGTACTAAGTCAAGGCAGCCTGCAGGTGTGCGTCATGTCTCTGCTATGCATTCTTTACTACCTGGCTCACCTTGCATGCAGAACTTGAGCTCCTTAGCATCCGTGACGGTGCTGGCCGGCATCTTGTCTGCAACCTTCTTGCTCATGCGGTTGTAGTTCCTCCTCTTCTTCGTCTCTCCCCACAGGTTGGAGCCGCCGTGCATGCTGGGAATGTTGAGAACAGCGATGCCTTCTAGGGAGGTGTTGCTGAGGTCCAGGATGATTCCGTCACACTGAGGAGACGTCGAGACAGGAGACAAAAGCAGCACAAGCAGTTTTGTTTCAGACTCTGGTTCTCAACATCGCGCTCGTTGGCGATCAGGAAGAAAATATGAAGCCGTTTGATTGAAATCACTTTTGCAGGATATACAGGATATGTTGAGGCTCTGGAGTTTAAACTCTGATCATCTATGAGATTAAATTGGCCTTGATACACTTGTTGGGCAGCAGCCAGAATAAACAGCAGGAAAACTCAAACGTCTACACGCGCTGCGTTGAATTACCAGATATAAATGATTTCCATTTGGAGCTCAGGGCCTGACTGATTTATGTAAACTGATCTGGGATCAACAAATAATTCAGACGCTCCAAACGATGTCAACAACACGCTGCCGTGACTCAGCTGAATCAAAGCAGCCACAGAAGTGGTGGGCAACGCAAACGCGTCCCCGTGTGTGTGCGTGTTTCAAGTGAAGCACCAACAGAAACACGGAAACAATGAAACTAACTTTGAATCTTGTCCTCACTTGTCTGTATTTTTATAAATGCGATTTGGAGGCTGTTTGAGCCTGTTACTCGATGTAATCACGCTGAGAGGTTCCAACAAGACGAGGTTGTAAAATGCAAATGCAGTTAGGTCAGTGCTTCTCAATTATTTTCAGCTGCGCCCCCCCACACCCCCACCGCGACTATAAATAGTATCATTTGTCTATTAAATTATTATAAGTCCACCTCTGCATAACATTGTATCCTTATTAACATCAATGGAAACAAAAATGAAAGAAATATACAGTGATCCTTTATTTTTCGCGGTTGGATGGCGCTCCTTCCATCCGCAACTGGACCAGGAGCCCCCCGAGCCTTGATAATGTTTTTAAAATATGTTTAAAAACCGCAAAAAAGTAGCGAGTCACTGCAGTGAAACAAGACAAAGGCTCAACTGTGGTCTTTCTGTTACCTTCTCAGCCTCTGGTCTCTGAACCGTAGTAAACAAACTGCTGGTATTGTGCTATTTTTGGCTCGTAATTAGCGGCTAACACGCTAACAACAACAAAAGAAAAAGTCCAGTTTTCTCTGCATGGAACGGGAACTTTATTCTGTCACTGCAGGAACTTGTAACATCACACAGGTTGTATTGTTGGGCTCCTGTCGGTTAACAGAGAATGTAAATCTATACACGCTGGGCTGCTGTTGATGCTCACTACACTTTTCATCTAACCCCGTTTTCATTCTGCCGTCCCACGACACACACTCTACATTACCCATAAGGCCACACCATTACCCATAAGGCCACCTTCTTAAAGGGGCCAGGCTGGCTCACAGCATTGAGAGAACGCGCACAAAATCCTGTTAGGTTTCCGCAATTTAAAAAAATTTTTTAAATTATATTATATATTTCTGAAAAATCCGCAAATAACTAAAACCGCGGAACTCAAAGCGCGACTTGGCAAGGGATCACTGTAGATCAACTTATAACAAAAAATAACTTTATTAACATTGATTTTTAGTCTGTAAAGATTCAAAGTGCATCAATCCCATCGTAGTCACAGTGTAGCCAACCGCTACATCAGCATCGTCATATTTCCTCGTCTTAACCTTCTTGTGACTTTCGTTGTCCCATTATCTCCGTCTCTCTCTGTCTTTCTTTTCATTCCTGTTAAATATTTTCCTTGGTGTCTCTTGAGGGTTTGTTCTCTTCATATCTCCTGCTCTGTGCTGTGTGCGTGCATGTCCAGGCAAAAAAACCTGACACAATATAGCTAATACTCCCTGCTGCACACTGTGACAATGAGAGCACCACTGCCCCCTACTGGAGTATATGTGTAATTACACTTTATTCCAGTATGGTAAAAAAAAAAAAAAAGCATGTTCCCCAAGGTCACAGAACCAGGACAAAGGACGGACTCTAAAAAGGTGGCATTTTTGTTGTATTTTACTCCGTATAAATGCATGCTACTAGTGACACGAGTGAAAAGAGAGAAAGTTCTGGAACATGCATTATCTTTGCGCAAATGAGATTAAAGAGGCTCCCGCAGTCAAACATGGCGAAGGAAAAGAACGGCAGGCTAATGAATGTTCAGTCGTTACAGTTCGTCCCATTAGCATCCATCATCCGGCCGCAGTGGACCTGTGATGCTCAAACAACCTTTTTCTTGTGGATGCTGAGCGATGTCGCGCCAGTTCACGGTAGCTCCCTACTGTGTCATGGTGTCGGGGTTTTCTTTAGTTTTGTCAAGTTTTGAGCGCACTTTTAGTATTCTAAGTCAGGTTTTATGCAACATTTTGATATTATTTCACTGCAGTCGTGCTCTGAAGCACAGCTGTTCAGCCTGAACAAATGTCAAGGACTTTTTGAGGATAATCATGATGTCTGTAGGCTGTCTGACGGTTTGTGGTGGTGCTGAGAGCTTGTATTCAGAGCACAAACAATGATGTTTTCTGTTCTTAACCTCCAACCGTCTACTTTTAAAGCCTGAATGCTGTTTGAATCTCTTAGTTCAGGCAACTCTGTCACGTCGAGATGGTTCAGAACGCTCACGTGTTTCACATTTTAAACAAGTGATTTCCACGTGACATCACTTCTGTGAGGAACGGTGGATGCAGAGACTACAGGGTGAAGAAAACAAATGCAGACGGACTCACAGGGACGGTCGTTGGTATTCAGCGCTCTACAATCACTGCTGAAGTGTCTGAATAATGAGGTTCGTGTTGGTAACATTGGAAAAACACTCCTGGCTTGTTTGAAGGGCTGTGAAGAAAACCTCTCTTCTTTCACAGAAACAAAACAGAAGCAGGACTTCTGAAAAACACACCCTTCAGACGGACCAGACCATGACAGAGTTGTTCGACCATGAACGGCAGAACGTGGTAGAAATTAGAAAAAAAACAAAACAACATTTCAGCTCATGCTGTGAAGCACGGTGGTGGAAGGGTGATGATTTGAACCTACAAAAGAAAACCTGCCCTTTTAATAACTTTTTATCTTCTGATACATCAAACATTAGAACTGAAAGATATACTTTCTTTTTCATATGACTGCAGCAGCAGACCTGAACGGGCTGAATCATTTTAGTCATTCAGAGCTGATATCTGCTCTTTAACCTCTCTACTGCGTATCTGTCTTTTCTGGAGTTTATCAGATGCTGCAAATATCCTCAATTATCAAACTATCTCAACTATCAACTATCAAAACTCATATCTTTTTAAAATGAAAGTGTGCATATCTTTGTAATTTTAAAATAAGTGGAGGGAAACGCACAGATTAACCGTCTGTGGGAATTTACTGAATGTTTCAAACAAGTGAAATAATTGAAAAAATTTACATAGATGAGATTAAGTAGATTATTGGTTCTGAATGTCAAAGTGCAGAAAAATAAAATGAAATAAAATAAAATAAACCAAAACAAAATAAATCAAAATAAAATGAAATAAAATAAAATAAAACAAAACAAAAAATAAAACAAAACAAAATAAAATTAATCAAAACAAAACAGAATAAAATTAAAACAAAACAAAACAAAATAAATCAAATCAAAACAAAATAAAATAAAATAAAACAAAATAAATAAAAACAAAAACAAAACAAAAATAAAACAATAAAATAAAACAAAACAAAATAAAATAAAATAAATCAAAACAAAACAGAATAAAATAAAATCAAAACAAAACAAAAAACAAAATAAAATAAAATGAAATAAAACAAAACAAATATAAAATAAAATAAAACAAAACAAAAGAAATAAAGATAAAACAGAATAAAATTAAAACAAAACAAAACTAAATAAATCAAATCAAATCAAAACTAAATAAAATAAAAACAAACACAAAACAAAACAAAACAAAAATAAAATAAAATAAAATAAAATACAGAACTCGGATGAAACAAAAAGATAATATGAGAAAAATAAATCAAAATAAAACCCGTCCTAGTCCAGCCTCTGTCCTGCCTCCTGCCTCTTGCTCTCTCTGATTTAGTTTTCTCAGTCCTCCTGTCTGTCCTGCTCCTGCTGCTGCATTATGGACCTCTTGTTTTGGATACCTGAGTGCAGGGCCTCAAAACAAACGGAGAACTCGGTCTTAACGGCGTCTTTGCATCAGTAAAGGTTATAAATCTGTTTTGGGAAAGTGTCTCCTCCCACAGACTTGTTCATAGATTATTTAGTCTGGTGGAAAGTCTCCCAGCTCTCAGTCTGGTCCAGAAACACGGGAACTTCATGTCTCCAAGATCTTTCTCAGCTAACTAACTACTGGAGCTGTCGGCATCCCCATCTGGAGCAGATGTTGAGAGCAACATTTTATTTTAGGTTGTTTCAGATTCATGAGGTCAATCTTTAGGACAGGACAAGACATCAGCTACACATCAGAGAATACTTTATATGTCTGTCTGTCGAAGACGCAAGCTGCTTTCAAGCGAACTTTTAATTGTGCAGGGTTTTAGATGTGAACTTTTTGGATGGAAAAAACTTTCTGTCAGCGAAGACGCAGAAAGGCAAGATTACTGACGTGCAGCACACTCCAGATGTTTCACATCTCATCCTTCCTCTCGCATCTAATGCAGCACATCTGGAGTGTTGAAACACTGTTCCCTCTCCTCTCTCTCCTCCTACCTGTGACTGGGTGACGACAGTGACTCACCTCCACTTCTATGCATTCGTTCAGTTTCTTGCAGGTGGCTGAAATGGTCTCGGTGGTGCCAAACTCAAAGTACCAGAGTTTATTCTTCATCCTGCGGGGGAGAAAGGAGACTGGTTTCAGCTCAGCTTCCACGCACAGTTTCACACCCACCCTGAAGTCGCCTGCTGCCCTGTTACCACCTCATATTTTCAGAGAGCTCAGGACAGCAGTCATGTGACTCCCGGAGGTCAAAGCTGCGGGGCAAGTGGGTTCAGTGGCGGCGACCTGCTGATCCGCAGAAGGCCGACCTCCCCATCTGTCAGACTTCTCTTTCTGTGTGCCCAAACGAGGGAAACGAGGCCCTGGGCCGCATGAACGTCACTTCAGGACGGCACGTTACCGACGAGAGTAAATGCTCCTGCGGTCCCCGTCGTTCAGAGCCCAGTTCAGCCCTGCCCTGCAGGTGAACGTGCCAGAGGTGAGCTGATGGATGCACTTTTCTTTACGTTCCTGTCTAATGGACAGCGGCTGTAAATAATGCAGTTTACAGTCAAGCCTCTCTTCAAAGGTGATGTGTGCGCTCAGTTTTCACCTGCCTTTTAAAATCAGCTCTGCACAATGTCAGTTTTAGGGATGTAACGATATGCAAAATTTGATATCTCGATTATAGTGACCAAATTATCACGGTTTACAAATATTATCGCGGTATTCTTCATTGCTGTACAAATGTCCAATAAACACATACATTTAAATAATTTCACAAAATCTTGTGATTTTCTTGTCATGCTAAAACATCAGAAGCCAAAATTTTATCAAAATTTTATCAAAACAACCAGGCCAAAGGTTTACTTTTTTACTGGTGTTTTTTTGAGCACCGTGTTTCATTCAGCGCCGACTTAGTAAAGCAATCAGTGACCAGAGAGATTGAGCAGATTTTTGCTGACTGTGGACCGTGAAGCAGAGGGAAGGGACCGTCTCCAGACGGTGGGATGACAAGACGCTCTGGGGCAGGAACGTTGCTTCTTTGAGGGATCGCTGTGAAAGCACATCTGGAGAGAGGAGGTGGACTGAAGAGGGGACCTCCAGTACGTCTTTACAGCTCCACCTCTGCGTGAAAAGTGGCTTAATGTTATTACCTCCAGCAAGGAGGTTGTGTTTTTGCCAGCGTTTATCTGTCTGTTTGTCTGTGTTCAAGATAACTCAAAAAATTATGGATGGATTTTGATGAAATTTTCAGGAGTTGTCTTAAATATGAAAAGGAAGAACTGATTTCATTTTGGGTGTGATCCAGAAGAAATCCTGGATTCTGGATCACTTTCAAATTTTCAATAACATTGTGGTCTATGGGGCCTAAAATTTTGTTTCTCAATATCTCCGTTAATTATTGCGCAAAACTCATGAAATTTGACTCAGGGATTGACAATGGGAACCTCTATCACATTTCAAAGGCTGATCCGGATCTGATACAGAAGGCAGATTTTATCGCAATCTCTATAAAAACATTGAGGTTGTTTAATTTCAATTTACAGTGGTACCTCTATTTATGAAATTAATTGGTTCTGTAAGAAGTTTCGTAATCTGAAAATTAGAGACGTGTTTTCCATGTAAATGCTCTAATCCGTTTCAAGGCCCCTAAAATTCAGACATACAATTTTTTTTATAAATCATAAAAATGCATCAAAACGTGTAATAAATACATGTTACAATTAGATTACTGCACAATAAAATTAAAATGAAAGTTGTACATAATAAAAAACAAAGAATGAGGTAAAAAATAACGTAAAGAATAAAAATTCTGTTAATTTACCTTTAACTGCTATCGTCGTCACCTTTTCTCTCTCAGCAGTGGTTTTTGCCTGATGTTTTGTAAAGAACCGATTCAAGGACGTTTGCTTTTGTCGGCTTTTAACAATCCTTCGAAATTGTGCAAGGCTAACATCATCATAATGAGCGATAGCCCGTCTAGTGAACACTTTTTCTGGGTGACTCTTTTCAACAAATTTTAAAACTTCATGGAATTTTCCTAAAATGTCAAAGAGATGCCAGGATGATGCTAGCTGATAGCTAATGGCAGAGCAGCTACAAGTATGTTTACGTTCAGTAAACTCTGGTAGCTGCAAGTAGCAGCGCTACTGTATTTTTGCCTTTCGTATCCTGAAATTTCTTTCGTAACAAGAGGCAATATTTTCCCGTTGAGGCGTTTTGTAACCTGAAAATTTCGTATGTAGAGACATTCGTAAGTAGAGGTACCACTGTATTGACTTTGGAAACAAATATTGCATGAAATCTTTATAGCATTATTATTTATTTCTGTGTGATAAATAAAGGAAGATATGGTACTGTTTTAGCTGCCCCATATTGTCAGTGCTATATGTACGACTAATATTTATGGTGTAAATCGCTATATGGGGTAAATGTTGTGCTAGGCAGAGGTCTGTGGTCTCCGAGTGCTTTTCTAGTTCATTATTATATTGTTTATTTTAAATATTACATGTCAGGATTTTAAGCTTTTGTAATGTGTTTTCAACCCCTGAGCGAGTCAGTTGCTCTTTCAACAGAGGGTTTTAATCTCAGCCTGACTTTTCCAGACCAAATCAAAACCTGAGGAGGTGATCTGACAGCCACCAACTGTCATCGAAGATTTTTTATTTTTTTTAAGCACGTGGCAACAAATGTGCCGTTGCTGCGGCGCACATTTTGTAAAGTTTTCTGGCGTTTATTGGAGTTGTTGACTCGACAGCTGTGCACAATGACGGCGCACCTTCGCCGAGGTCCTTAGAGGAGTCGACACTTCTCAGAAGAGGCTGTCAAACACATAGTGAAACCACAGAGGAGGGAGAGCACAGTACCCGGCACGAACTAAAACCAGCGACTTCAAACGCAAGGCTAACAGCCATCCTTCTGGTTAAATTTATCTGAAACGTAACTGTATTGTCTTCTTCTGACACGCTTGTTCACATGTTTTTCCTTCTGCTAATTGGTTTTCTGTCTCTTTCACCTTAATATCTCCCCAGAAACCTCTGCTGCCGTCAAATCGGGGGGATTATGAGCGTATTTGAGATCACAATTAGGAGCAGTTGTGATTCTGCGCCAGCCGAGCTGCCTAACCTCATTAAGCCGCTTCCACTTGAGACGGTCTGTAAAAAATGCAATTAACTCATGTTTTTTTCCCCCCATCTCTTATGAGCAGCGAGTGCAACAGGGAGGCTTCGCTAAGCCTTTCCGCTATTATTCCCATGTTTCTGTACAAAAACTAATGCGGCCTTTAAACAATCTAAAAGATCCAGCGAGAGGAAAAGGCGCTTTAATCTCTCATTACCAGTCCCTTATCTGGAGCCCTTGGACTGTGTTTTACAGCAGAGCTTCAACCCTGAACACCAGACTCCCAAAGAAAGGGAAGTACTTCTAAATTCCCTCTCAGCTCAACAGTTGCTTCACAGGAAAATGTGTTTCCGTCCAAACCCCACTGTCGGGTCCAGAGCGGCTCTGCGGTGATGCTGGAAGTGGAGCTGTGTTGTGAAAACACTGTCGAGGGACCTCGCCACAGCATGGGAGCTTCCTTCGCTGTGCCCCTCCCCCCTTCACAGATAAGCATCTCCCTTAATCCCCAATATGAGCAGTGACCCGGTGACCTCCATCCCCTCTCCTGAAGCCAGGAACATTAGCCGGTACCATTAATTATAACAACCAGTTAACCGAAAGGGGACGCATTTTTAAGACTTTTTGTTCTTTGGCGGCATCTGTTTGGATGTCACTCCCAACTCAAAGACTCCTTGCCTGATCTGAAATAAATCCGATATTTACGGTTTTATCACACCAGAGAGCCAGTTGAGAGTAGGGTCAACCCTGGTAGCTCAACCCTGGTAGGTCAACCCTGGTGGGTCAACCCTGGTAGCTCAACGCTGGTAGGTCAACTCTGGTAGGACAACCCTGGTAGCTCAACCCTGGTAGGCCAACCCTGGTAGGTCAATCCTCGTAGGTCAACCCTGGTAGCTCAACCCTGGTAGGCCAACCCTGGTAGGTCAACCCTCGTAGGTCAACCCTGGTAGCTCAACCCTGGTAGGCCTACCCTGGTAGGTCAACCCTGGTAGCTCAACCCTGGTAGCTCAACCCTGGTAGGCCAACCCTGGTAGGTCAACCCTCGTAGGTCAACCCTGGTAGCTCAACCCTGGTAGGCCAACCCTGGTAGGTCAACCCTGGTAGCTCAACCCTGGTAGGTCAACCCTGGTAGGTCAACCCTGGTAGCTCAACCCTGGTAGGTCAACCCTGGTAGGTCAAACCTGGTAGGTCAACCCTGGTAGCTCAACCCTGGTAGCTCAACCCTGGTAGTTTAACCCTGGTAGGCCAACCCTGGTAGGTCAACCCTGGTAGCTCAACCCTGGTTGGTCAACCCTGGTAGCTCAACCCTGGTAGGTCAACCCTGGTAGGTCAAACCTGGTAGGTCAACCCTGGTAGGTCAACCCTGGTAGCTCAACGCTGGTAGCTCAACCCTGGTAGGCCAACCCTGGTAGGTCAACCCTCGTAGGTCAACCCTGGTAGCTCAACCCTGGTAGGCCAACCCTGGTAGGTCAACCCTGGTAGCTCAACCCTGGTAGTTTAACCCTGGTAGGTCAACCCTGGTAGGCCAACCCTGAAACTCTGAAATGATGAAGCCTGTTGAGTTTGAGAAATAAAGGCTTCTTCTCCATGGAAGGAAGTCATTTGATCCAATGTTACGATGAATTAATGACGAGCGGAGCTTCAAGGTAACAGCTGCATTCACATCGGTTGTGTAATGTGGGAAGATGACGTCTGACAGCGTGGCCATGAACAAATATTAATTGGCTCGTTGAGAAGTGAGACATTTGTCCCACTAGCCGCCTGCACGCAAACATTATGACAACCCTTCTGCCTGACTCTCTCCATCAGGGTCATGTAGGTGCTGACATCTGATCTCTGCTAATCCAATCAGGCGATCAGTGACCTACAGTGTCAGTGACCTGCTCTTTTAAGCTTGACGGAGCATCTTAACAGAGAGCTTGTGATGACTAAGCTTACAAACAAATGGCTTTCTGGAAAAAGCAACTGGTCTTACTTGCGATCTAAACTTGTAAAAACGTCAACTAACTGTTTCTTGAGTGAAACAGGTGAGACCCTGCACCGACTCTGGCTCCTAAAAATGTCCATCTCAAAGTTTTAGTTGGTGTGGATGGTCACCATGACCCGCGCCGCCGGCCGCTGATGTAAGAGGCTTTTAAATGTGTCTCTACTGCTGGTCTGGAACCAGTTTCTGGCGTGAGCACAAAAGGTGGTGTAAAGAAAACAGGTGCTGAAAGAACTGTGGTTAAAAAAGGGAACATAGATTCAGAACAAAAATTATACTGTTAATTTATGGAGGGCAGTGGACCAACATCGTGGCCTGGCCAGATGATTTTTGTTTTTTAACTTTTCAATACAAAGAACTAGTCCTCTGGATTTGTCTTTGATTTCCATTATAACTAATTTGATGGTGTGTTTAGGGTCGTTGTCCATCTGAAGACCCATTTGTGTCCAAGCTTTAACTTCCTGGCCGATGTCTGAGACGTTGCTTCAGTATTTCTACATGATGTTGTTTCCTCATGATTCCATCTGTTTTCTGAAGTTCATCAGTCCCTCCTGCAGTAAAACAGCCCCACAGCATGATGCTGCCACCTCTGTGCTTCACAGTTGTGATGGTGTTCTCAGTCTCCAAGCTTCCCCCTTTTCCCTCCAAATATAACGATGGTCATTATGTCCAAACAGTTCAGTTTTAGTTTCATCAGACCAGGACATGTCTCCAGAAATAAAGGTCTTTGTCCCTGTGTGCATTTGAAAACTGTATTTTTTTATTTTCTGTTGCTTTTGCAGTAATGTCTTCTTCCTGGCTGAGTGGTATTTCAGTCCATGTTGGTCCATGACTGGTTTCTCTGTGGATGATGACACTCTGACTAGCTTCAGGAGCATCTTCACCAGGAGTTTAGCTTCTGCTCTGGGGTCGACATGAATATTTCACACCAAAGCAGGGTCATCTCTGGGACACAGAACCGTCTCCTTCCTGGGAGCTATGATGGATGGACATTCCCATGGTGGTTAGACTTGTTTGATGACTGTTGGAACAGAGGAACGTGGCTGACGTTGTACTCAAGGATTAACCAGACTGGTGGAGACTTGTGTGACATTATTTTCCCACAATGTCACACAAGGAAGTGGTGTGTCCACAGATGTGCCTCTAATGAACTCAAATGTTGTCAATTAACCTATCAGAAGCTTCCAAAGCCATGACATCATCATCTGGGCGTTCCCAGGTTACCTAAAGGCAGAGTAATTTTAGTGTATGGAAACTTCTGACTTCTCTCTCTCTTTATTCTGGCTTTTAGCCATCCATTATCCATACCCTCATACCCATTGAGTAGTTCTATGCAGGATTACGGGGGATAAATATATATCGGCAAAAACACAATCAGGTGTCACCACTAGAGTTTCAGATGTTACATGTCCCCCTTGACCAGCCTTCTTGTAATAATTCATTGGCTGTCAGTTCTTATTTTATATCTCACTGCAAGCTACTTTCGTTCCAAATTTCATGCAAATCGGCCAAGTAGTTTTTGAGATATCAGTCGGAACATGGTGTATTTCAGCGCTATTTGGCGCGTTACAGATAGTCATCTTGATCTCTATATACCCCATAAGGTATCAAAAATATGAATACAAGTGTTAAATGTCAATAAAATGCACCTAAAATATTGAAATAACATGTTATTTTACATATCTTTTCAGGTGATGCGTCATGGGAGCAGAACAAGTTTTGATAACGTGTCATTCAGATTTTTATGTGTTTGTTACGAAAATCTTGTCTTCGGAGGTTGCACGTCGAAATGTGTGTCCCACAGTGGCATTTGCATAAAATACTGCATCAAAACTGTGTTTATATCAATAATATTATCCAGCTGTTTGACTTAGGTCATGATAAAGACACCTGGTACATGTCCTTGTTCTGCAAATATAGCCATCATGTCATCTTGCTAATTTTCCACCAAAAGCTGTAGTGTCCGTACCCCCTGCCTGTACAGCTAATGAACTGCTCCACATCAATAACTGAGTATGGGTTTTAAAGTTGCTTCTATGTGAAATGAAAATATGCATACAAAATTTTTTTATCACTGATAGTACTGGTGATGAGGGGAGTCAAGATCATCAGTGTAGTGTCCGTACCCCCAATGTAGTGTCCGTACGCCCATTATATGAAGGGTTTTGAGGGGCGGTTAAACCATGGCAACATTGTAAATTTAGACTCCGTTTTGAGGAATATTTGTATTTAAGGTGATTTTAGCATTTAATTCAATCTAATGAACATGGTGAACCAGCCAACCCAGCCTGGTTCACCAGCCATGGTGAACCAGTCAGGATTCATGAAATGGAAATACTGCAATTTGATGACAGTGGACATTACAATTTGTTCTGGTTCTTGAAATGTTATACTGTCAAACTGTACCAACAGAATCAATGTAAAGCAGAAACAGAAACATTTAAGTGTATTTAAGCATGTTTGGAGAGCAAGTTGGGTCGGTCATCCAGGCATAGATGTTATGTAGTGTCCGTACCCCCCGGCGTTACGAGGACTGTACAGTACCAAAAAATGTTGTTCATACACGTAAATTGTGTTTATGGATCATATATTTGTGTTTAAGTTGTTGGAGCCGCAAAATATATGATAAATGTTAAATTGATCAACCGAAAAGTACTTTGGGGCAAATTTTTATGGTGGAAAATGTTGTCTCACTGGATTTGCTTGGTGTTTTGACAGTTTATGAGCTCAAAGTGACAGAAAATATGCATTGAAGTTGGAAATAAAAGGTTTTGAGATAAAATTACGTGTTATTTTCAGACATAAATGTGAATTTTACATGAAAAAAAGGACACATCAAATGCATTTGAACAACTGTTGTAGTGTCCGTACCCCCTCTGACGAAAAATGACCTCCCAATTTACAATTGCGGTAACTTCAAAACCAGAAGCCCTTGTGCTCCAAAATTTCACGATGACGAAGAGCAAACTTTCGAGTTTGATTTCAGATATATGAATGTGCTATTACTATTGGTTATATTTTTCACCTCTGTGACCCATGTGGTGACACCTGATTGTGTTTTTGCCGATATGTATATATAAATATGTCCTAATTTTTTATGTGCCAGTTAAATACCAGTATGTAAAATGATCTGATATTTCACTGACATCCATTCATTCACTCCCATCTGGACTGCTGAGGTTCTTTCTTTCCAGCAGAAACTCAAATGTGTCATCAAAAAACACCAAACTTGCTTTAAACTCAAAAAAATAATAAAGAGGCAACTTCTGAGTTATATTCTTTTCTTTGACCCAGAATATTAAAACACTCACTGACCTAGTGTTTTTTAATAGAAACCATAATCAGTGCCGTCAGCTCGTATCAAAATATATTTAGCTGTATGCATTATTTGAACTGTTCCGTGACATTTTCCGTCTGGCTTTGAATGGCCTGAGGATCAGATCGGAGAAGAGCAGGACCTTCGTGATCCTCTCAGGGGGGAAATTCCTACGAAAGTAGGTCGTCTTCTGCGAAACCGCCCTGGAGCTGGTGCAGTAAAAGCACGCTAATGGAGTGTGATGAAACAGGGGAGGTGAACCCATGTCCGCATCCAGCCACCTCTACCCCCCCTTACGCACTGCTCTGCGTTAGTCATGTTTTCGGCATCGAGTCAGACGAAGCGTCTGGGTCGCTCTGCCCGTCCTGCGAGGTCAGACCTACGTATGCTGCATTTCTGCATCACGCTAAACGTCAGCTGCAGCAGCAGTTCAAGGTTGAACACGCACAGAGAGGGAGGGGGACTGTGCGCACACATTGTTCCACCTTCAGAGATCACAGAGGCTGCCACCCCGACAATCGGATGGCTCCCCGCTTCAGCTCGAGGCTCTACATGATGCCATATCAACAGGAGCTGACCCCAGTTAACACAAAAATGGCTGGAACGAACCGGCACACTCGTGACGCGTTCAGTTGTCGTCGGTTTCGTGGAGAGCCGTGAAGTTCTTAGAAGGATTTAAGCTCACAAAGGCAGCATTGTTTGCAGGGTGAGAAGTCATCAGCTACTGGTGAAGCACCAGATCCACGGGGATGGCTGTCAGGAGTCACGTCCGTCCGTCTCAGCGGGCCCGGGAAGGGGAGGTACGTACGCAGACAGCGTGGGACTGTGAGTGGCAGGAGGACAATGAAGCTAAGTGCTAAATGAAGCCGAGGGCCTCTTTCACAGGTCAAAGGTGATTCATCATCTGCTCACCAGCAGAGTAAAAGCTCCTCCTTCTGCACACTGAGGCCTTTCAGCAGGAACTGCTGTGAAAATCGAGGGTTATGTACTCTGCCAAAGCATCAGTCAGATCACAATGAAACAGTTGCAGTTGTCCGTCAGCCGTCTCTTGCTCCGGCGAAGAAAACTCACAGAACAAAGTCCCAGTGTTGGCTCACTGTAAACACTGTAACGCCGACTGTTGGCTTCGTTTACGCGCGGCGGCGTGTCAACACGCTCTCTGTTTTGTGAACAGTTGTGTTTGGAGATACAGTGTTATCACTGATGGAGCGCGGCGGGATGGAAACAGTTTGAGCCGAAGCAGGTTTTGTGGAAAGAGAGAGCTCAGCAGGTTGCAGAGTCCAACCTCTGGACTTCTGCGGGCTGAGTGCGTCAATACTTGACATCTTTTCATGTGGACCCTTCCCTGATGGATCAAAGTGAGGACTGATTTATTAGTTTATCTGTTCTTTTATCTTTTATCACCCGCTCTAGCTGCAGCTGGTGGGTTTGGACGCAGATATGAGACTACAGATGGAAGCTTCAGCATGAATTATTGAAATTCAAAGGGTAAACAACCTATCTTTCTTACTCGCTTGGCCCTGTTTTTTTCTCCTTTCCTTGTTTTCCACTGAGGGTGAGTAACTAGCCGTGGAGGGAAGCAGTGACACGCATGTTGTTGTCATGCAAACAGTATGAAACATGCAGAACCCAGTTCCCCGCGTAACCGTCGTAGTTACGTGCTTGAAAGCGAAGCTTCTTAACCCGAGGTATCCTGCAGTTTGGTTCATGTAACCATCTGGCGATGTTCACATTTTAACCCACAGCAGTACTTTTACCAGTCCCTGGAATTTTGTATTGATGCTCTTTATTCAGTACTTTGTGTAGTAACAAGAAAAACTAGGGCTGGACAACGATTAAAATCGATTTCCCTGATTAATCACGATAAATCGCATTGTATACGGAAAATCAAATAATGAATTCAAAAGCAGTGTAAAATGCACTTTTATTTAAATGTTCTGCTGCCATATGAACTAAAGTGCCATAACATTTGTTGTTCAAACACTTTTAACATCAGCACTTGTCAGTAACACATAAAATATGTAAAAAATGTAAAATAAAATAAAGCTTATTGCCACTGCCAGGGCATGTCGTCCTGTTTTTATAAAAAATAAAAAAAAGTTAAACAAAATCCAACAAAATGATTGTGTCTCAGCACAATCAGAACATTAAAACAGGTAATTTCTGAGGTAACGGGGAGTTCAACTTGTCAGTTGTTACAAATAACCTTGTTTCTGTTGAATCCTCCATCTTTAAAATGAAAATGTCCATGTTAAAGTTCAGTAACTTTACCAATCCAAGTATCATTCATTCTTTCCATTTTCAATTGTCAATCAAAATTTAAAAAAGAAAAATTAAAAAGTGATATTTTATTATGTTTTTTGTTTTTTAATTTATCACAAAAAAAGCCTGTTTTTTTATATTTCAATTTTAAAAAATACGAAATAATTCACTGGACTGAATTTATTTTATAATCGAGGACTGGACTTTCTGTTGTCATTACACATCTGTGCCACTAGATGGAGCCGCACTGCAGTAACCAGCTAGAGAACAGCAGGACAGTGAACACATGGAGCAGATCTGATGGAACATGGAGGAATGACACGGAAGTTTTGTTGCAGTCTAGAATTTTTTTGTCAGACAGAATTGTTAAAATTGCTACCTGAGTTGCTACCTGAACTGTAAAGTTCATAGATTTTTACCGTTCTCCATGTCTATTTTAGCTTTTCTGCATGTTAGCCTGCTAATTGTCTTCCAGTTCCGCAGCAGCCAGTAACAGACTTTTCAAAACAAAAGCATGTGAGCAACATGCTAAATCCATCACCATGATGAAGGGAGATATACTGTTCATTAAAACTCACCCAGCAAACAGAATAATGAGCTCGTGTGACTGCATGGGACAGAACAGCTGACATCAAGCCAACCCCAACCTGACCCTCTTCATCGTAGACTGTAGCTCCTGGTAGTGGTCCTGGAGGGATGTCTGAAACTGCCCCATCAGGACTGGATGATTGGAGCCACCTGACTGAGGCGCCTCACTGCGAGTTAAATCGTAGAGCAGTGGTGGTGTTTTTTGATTCTCGGTGGTATCAACGCAGATACCCAACCTCGAGGCGGACCAATGGACTAAAAGCTGCAGACGCGTCTCTGCGCTGCTTTAAGCTGCTAAATGGATCCTTTTGTTCTTCTTTGCCTCTGCCATTACCATCCTCAGAGAAACCGATATGTTCCACAATAAGACTAGGTGGAGTGCTGGCTCAAATGTCCCCCCTTTAAAGTTATACTGGAGACAATGCAATTGAAAGTCCCCAAAATGTTGGTACCCAACACCACTGCTATGTCACCTTGGATCAGTTTGGAAGATGGCATTTTCAGCCTTTATTGCTCGTACGATGAGATGTCTGTAACTATCCGGTATGGACTAGCTTCAACCAATCAGATGAGGGAAAGGAGTCATTCACACGTGTATTCCCTCGTGACATTTAGGTCACTGTCACATCTGTTGGTGATCACCCTTGATGCACACCGGACTACACCGTTTCATTTTTCAGTTCATTCGTGTTTACAAATGTTGCTTCCAGTCGAGCCCAAACGAAGTACCGAAAGTCGCCTGACAACGGTCAGTGATGTCACCTAGAGCTGAGCGATTTTATCGATTCTGTGATATATATCGATATTTTATCGAGTATTGGGTATCGATTTTTCAGCCGCGGGTATCGATATTCTAAGCTTCTTTCAAAACCCCCGTGTCCCACCTTTAAAAGCTTGCAAGCAACAATTTGCACTGTTTAATAAATGAAACTATTTTTCTCAACAAATCTTTTATTCATTTTGTCCAGCATTTGCAAGCTGCCTGTCAGCCAGATAATGTGTAATTGATGCTTTCAGTTCAATTCATTCAAACAAAGTCATTGGAACACTCACAAGATGTCACCAAAATCACTTTGTCTCTTTAAAATCTTTCGGAACATGATGTAAATGTATTGTAAGATAAATATTGATATATATCGTATCATGAGCCGAATATTGTGTATTGTATCATATTGCGATATTAGTGTACCGCTACAGCCCTAATGTCACTGGTCAATATGCAAGATGTATCTCCATGACAGTCAGCCTGAAGTGGAAAGCTGGAAAGCGTGGGGACGCGGCAACTACAGTTGGGTCAGATCGAGGTCGCGGAGCTTTCACGCCACAAACGAATCGCGCCAGAGTTTGCTGACCGTCGTACCAAGACCCCCTCTTCAGGTTTCAGTATGGGTGTTTCGGTGGGCAGCAGGGTGCGGATGTTGTGTTCACACTGACCCAAGTGAACCGCATTCATTCCCAGAGCTCCTTTGGGCCGACCTAAATGGTGTCAGCGTGAGAACAGGTTTAATATGTAGCCAAATGCATCCTGAGTGACTGGATCTGAAGTTTCTGCTCTGTGTGCAAACAAACATGCAGGGTGTTGGAGAGGTAAATGGTGGAGGTGTTTTCAGTTGTTACTGTAAAGGAGTGTCGACCCTGAACATTGGACTGTTGCTTGTAGGTTTCCATCTATAGTTCACTGGAGTTATCAGTCAAAGTTGATTCCAAAGACAACATCTGGAAACATCTAACGTCGAACAATTTCTTGTAGTTTCTCAAGGTTTTTGCATTTATTTATCAGTATCAGTTCAGTTCAGTCAGATTTCTTTATGAACCTCAAAGTTATATAATTCCTGAGTTTATCAGACAGACGAGGTCGTCGCAGGTTCTTGAAGGTTTGCTGCACCTTCTCGTGCTGAGTTTGAGTACAACGCATCGTTGCTGTGATATTTTCTTCATTCGTGTGACTCTCTCCACTGACCTCTGTTGCTTTTTATTCTCCAGACTCTGAAGCCTCTTTCATTAAACCACTTTTGCACTTGTCATGGTCTGCCATTCAAAGATGCCTTTGCTGCTGTTAGAATGACGCAAACCCGCATTTGCGTCAGACCTGACTTTATTTAGTTCTTCTAACATTCTCCAACATGCGAACAGACCAGACCCGCTCATTTATCATTCGTTGAGGACTTTATTTTTAATCCAGTAAAGTAAATATCCAGTAAACCAAATATCTTCAAATTATGGAACAGCTGGCATCAGAAGCAGCTCCACAAATACGAAAATTACATTTTAGAAGCCACAGTTGGACTTCGGGGGCTTTTACTCTCCCGTCAAAGCTGGGTTCAGTTTTAAGACCAATGCTGCCAATATATTGATCTTGTTGTACAGGGAGGGTTCTCTGTTATTGATCGCTGACAACTGTGACTCAGTGTGAAACCGGGATCCTGGATTCAAATGCCAGGTCATTACTTGGCTGTCAGGTTGCTTATTAGCTAATGGCTTTTTCTTTCTGGGCAGCACACCGTTTTGCCAAAGCTCCACCTCATCAGTTGTTTAGTACCAGTACTCGAAGCTGTTTTCAAAACATCTCATCCACTAACCTGCTGTTGAACTTCTCCGGGTGCTTTTCCCTCATCAGATGAAAGCGGTGGGCGATGGAGGCATCCTGCACAGGAGGACAGAGGAAACAACATCAGCGACGTGGCACCAGCCAATGTTGTGCCAGCATAAAACGACTGGTCACACCTCATTAGCGCTGAACAGTCCCTTTACTTCCAGAACAAGTACCTCTACATCAGGAAGAGCGCTTTTGCTCAGTAAATGAAAACAGAGTTGGAGGTTTCAAAGGCAATTATTACATCTGTCGGTCTTCCAGTGCACAACAGCACCCCAGATGGTGTTTATGCTGAAGTGTTGGCCCAGAACCACCCCTGCACGACTTCACGAGTCCAGTTGAGACAGGAGGAGACTCAGATGACTTTCAATCCATCTGTCTCTGATAACAACTATATGTATTTGGAAGACTTTGTATGGTATTGTTAGGATCTTGAAATCTTTAGAAAAACTGAACCATGTCCTGCGTGATTCCAGCAAGCTGCACAGTTTCAGCACAATTTGAAAGAGTAGAAGTCATTTACCAGGAAATGACTTCATTGGGTCGGACACTGATTTCTCAGTAGTACTGTGTCAGGTGGACTGGCCAGGAAAATTCAGCCATGTCTATTGAGCTAAGTGAGCAACTATTAATACTGTGGATCAGTCTGTGCACATGACCAAACTAGAGCTGGACACAATGGATAATATCAGTGGAGTCTTTAGTCAGAGATTTCTTCAAGTTCAGTGCAGTATGGACCACGACAGGAGATGATTCCTGCCCAGAGCTGCAGCATCGGGTCTGATTGCCCTGTTGAACTGACGTGAACGCAAAGTTAAAGATGTAAAGCACAGGTGTCAAACTCCAGTCCTGGAAGTCTGCTGTCCTGCACGTCTTAGACATCTCCCTGCTTCAGCACACATGATTCTAATGAATGGGTCACCATCAGCTGGTCATCCAGGTCTGCACAGGTCTGTTAGCAGCCCATTCATTTGAATCAGGTGCTGAAGCAGGGAAACATCTCATACGTGGAGAACAGAGGTCTGGACTGGAGACTGGAGTTTGACGCCCCTGGTGAAGAGGCCCCTGGTGGGGCGGCTGTGGCTCAGGTGGTAGAGAGGGTTGTCCGGTAAGCGGAAAGTTGCCGGTTCAATTCCCATTCCCCCTAACCCTACATGTTGAAGTGTCCCTGAGCAAGATACTGAACCCCAAGTTGCTCCCAGTGAGCATGTGGCACCACCTCGGCCATCAGTGTGTGAATGTGAATGTGTGTGTGAATGGGTGAATGTGAGGCCAACTGTAAACCGCTTTGAGGGCACCTTGGTGCTGATAAAGCGGTATATAAGTGCAGTCCATTTACCATTTACATTATCGGGGAAACCCGAGCACCGTGAAAATGGTATCCACTGGGTGGCAGCACCGGCTGAAACCCGCCTTTAGCTACGTTTGTGAACTTCCAGGTTTGAAAGCGACAGCGAAGATTCAGAAGGCGCTGATTTTGTGCGAGGATAAAGACAAAACGGGGGAGAATATCGATGCAAGAACGTCACATGGAATTCCATGTGAAGCACTGACAGCGAGGCGGGTGGTGATCCTGCCCACTTCTACTGGAATAACTGGAAGACACCACAGCAGAGAAAGATGTGTGTGTGTGTGTGTGTGTGCAGAGCCTCGAAGGAATGTAAGATCTGCCTCCTTACACATCTTATTTTATGGTACTCAGGGTGCCCCTATTGAAGAATTCATTTTTTCCCCTTCCTGTAATGTTTGCTGAAGCTAAGCAGAGAAACCAAAATAAGCTGCTGGAGTTGTGTAGCCTTAAAGCCGTAAGACAAAGACACGACTTCTGACAAAGGTCAGAAGTTGATCTGACTGGGGCTGAGAACCCCCCCATGTGTTTAACCCCTGACCTCCGGGGCAAAGGTGATTGTAAACCTGATCAATCACAAGAGGAGCGTCAGCTCAGACAAACACAAACGCCGGCAGCTGTCAGCGCGGCACGGTCTGAAGCCATGAAGAAAATATGATCCTCTGATTCATTTATTCCACAAATGTTTCACAGTCAGGAGCAGCCCTGATGGCGTTGTTGCTGTTCTTTTCTCTGCAAAATCAGAGATTTTACAGTTTAAACAGCCAAAACTCATCATATCAGCATGGTTTATATTCTCCACTTATGGATGTCAAATAATATAAAACCGCACAAACTGCATAAATGACAAGAAGAACTGGAACACAGAGGCTACAGCAGCATTCAACACGCAGCGAAATGCATCACACACACACACACACACACACACACTCATGCTCAGAGTGGATGTGATCAATTACAGAGAACAGGCTAAATTTGACCTCAGGGTGAGGCTGACCAGAGCTGCCTCTGCTGCACTCAGGCCCGAGGACGTAGCCTGCGTTTCACAGATAAACAGCCCCGGTACATACCAAATAATGTCAAGATCGACTAAATGTCAGAAGAAGTCATATGGTTAGTGCAGATTGAGCTCCTGCATGCGGCTGGTGTGATGGAGATGGTATACAGCAGCAGAGCACGGCGGGTGGAGAGCGCTGCTCTGATGGAGGAGTCACGGGTATTTATTTATTCTTTTAATCTGTCGTAATGAACGGCAGCGTCTGGCCCTGCTAGTGGAGCTCACGGTGCTCCACAAAAGCAGTCAGACCTTCTTTTATCTGTCAGTGGATAAAGATGCATTTAAAAAAAAAAAAAACTAAACAAAATAATTATGTGATGATGAAACATCTAAACAATTTTTCATAGTCTTGAAGTCTTGGATTAAAGCGACCCATTTTCTGATTTTGTAAATAAATCTGTACTCATTAGTTGTTCAAAGTAACTTCTACTAAAATCACTATCTGATAAAACGGAGTCGACGGTTCAAAGCTGCTCCATTGGACTGAGATCTGGTGACTGTGGAGACCACTGGAGGACAGTGAACTCACCATCATGCTCAAGAAACCAGTTAGAGATGATCATGGTGCATCATCCTGCTGGAAGAATCCATCAGTAGATGGTCCACTGTGGTCATGAAGGGATGGAGATGGTCAGCAGAAATACTCAGGTAGCCTGTGGTGTTTAAACCATGATCAGTTGTTACGAAGGGGTCCAAAGTGTGACAAGAAAATGTCTCCTACACCACCAGCACCAGGCTGGACTGTTGATACATGACGGCACGATGGATCCATGCTTTTATGTCGTTTACGCCACAGTCTGACTGAGTGTCACAGCTGAAACTGAGACCGGGCAACATATTTCCAACCCTCAACTGTCTAATTCTGGTGAGTCTGTGTGAGTTGTAGCCTCAGTTTTCTTAGCTGACAGGAATGGCACCCAGTATGCTCCTCTACTGCTGTAGCCCATCTGCTACGAGTGGTTATCTGAGTTACTGCTGCATTTCTATCATCTCCAACCAGTCTGTCCAGACTCCTCTGACCTCTGAGGCATTGGGGACTCGGACCGGCCTCGCTAGCACCGACAACCATGTCACGCTCAGAGTCAACTAAATCAACCTTTCTTCTCCACTTCGATGCTCGGTTTGAACTTCAGCAGATCGCCTTGACCACATCTACATGCCTGAATGCATTGAGTTGCCGCCATGTGATTGGCTGCGTAGCTGTTTGTGTGCTGTACTTGATGAAGTAGCCGGTGAGCATGTATCTTCCTCCACCTTGACTGAGTGAACCAGGCTGGCATCGCGCCTGCCCATGCAGGTGTCTGAGCTCTCCGCGACAAGGACGATGGAAGGTTGTGACAATGCAAGCGGACAGGTGCGGCGATACACATCTTCCCTTGTCATCCTCAGAACAATGACACGGTGCTCCCAGAGCGCAGCAGTCATCAGCCAAACTCTACGGCAAAGTTCTGAGATCTCACGGCATCAGCAGATATCAGATCTTAAAATAGAGCTGCATCTGCTGCTTTAAACGGCCCAGAATCTGATACTGGGACCTGCACAGAGAGGATACATTGCACACAACTATGTTTAGCCACAGAACGCTAACTGAACACCTCACTGTTCTAGGATTACTCATAAGTAAAATGCATCAAAAACATATATCCGGACAGGGGGACTTTGCAATCTGGCCTGGAAGCCAAAAGGCAGAGTTGTCGTTCTTTCAGACATGTAACTTTATTTTTTTAAAGGGGAATTTCTTATACCAAAAAAAAAAAATCATTTTATATTTCTTTCTTTTTTCCTTTTACTATTAAAAGCCCTTTAGTTTTTACAAACAATGCCATTCTTTTAGTCCTCGTCACTTGTTTGTGTCCATGTCAAAACTGCAACTCTGCCCTGACTGAAATCTTTAAAACCTTATTCCCCTTTTGTGTGCCAGTAACTGATTAATGATGATGATAATAAAGAGAAAGTCATTCTTCGGTTTGTCTCTCTTATTGTTTTAGCTTATCATTTTGTGCAAAACTAATTTAAATGTTGGTGACCCATCCTGCTCTTTTTGGGTGTATATTTTAAATCTGTAATTAATAAAATTCTTCCAAACTCGGCCATGACTACCTTCAAACAAACATTTTTGCAGAAAAAAAAAAACATGCATAAGTCAGTCATTCATATTAGTTGAGGCAGCAAGGACCAATCAGAAATAGAGGAAACATCACTGTATCATCAGCATAATAAAACTCCATAAACTCATGTTGCTTGGACTGATAACATCTCACGTATGTAAACCCACCTCTCCCCCAATGACAGATGGGCAGACCCATCACCCAGGAAACCTGGCCATGCCCCTTGGGGATCGTTTTGGTATGTTCTCTAGGAGGGTGCTAAAACCTTTTCACAAGAGAGACTTTTCACCGACTAATGGGCATGGCTGGTCACGCTACCCCACTCCAGATCTGACACGCTGAACAGCCTGAAGCTGTACAGTCAATGGATGGATAGCCTAATGCAGACAGCTGAGAGTAATAATATGTTTAGAAAAGAAGCAAGATTATGACAAACATTTGTAAAAGATGAAAGTGTCCAAAACTCCAAAACATCTCTACACCATCATCATCTCCGTTAATGTGTCATCTTCATCAGTTAACTACTAGAGAATCAAACAATAGATTTAGTCACTCTTTCTGTGTAACAAAGTAACACAGTCTATATTGGTCAAAATGTAGCAGTTTCACAAATATAGATATGAAACGTTTACCATGAATACATTTTCTGCATGTTCAACTAAACTGCATGTTCACTAAATGATGGAGTAATTTATCTACAACTGCACGATGGAGTCAATTTACCTAGAGGTCAGAAGATCAACTGAAGTCATTCACTTACAGTCATTCACCTCCAACATCAGGATGGAGTCATTTTTCTACAACATCATTATGGAGTCATTTATCTACCACTGCATGATGGAGTCATTTATCTACAACATCATGATGGAGTTATTTATCTACCACTGCATGATGGAGTCATTTATCTACAACATCATGATGGAGTCATTTATCTACAACATGATGGTCATTTATCTACTGCATGATGGAGTCATTACAACATCATTATGGAGTTATTTATCTACACTGCCATGATGGAGTCATTTTCTACAACATGATGGAGTCATTTATCTACAACAATGGAGTCATTTATACACTGCATGATGAAGTCATTTATCTACAACATCATGATGGAGTCATTTATCTACAACATCACGATGGAGTCATTTATCTACAACATCACGATGGAGTCATTTATCTACAACATCACGATGAAGTCATTTATCTACAACATCACGTGAGTCATTATCTACACATCACGATGGAGTCATTTATCTACAACATCACGATGAGTCATTTATCTACACCATCACGATGGAGTCATTTATCTACAACATCACGATGGAGTCATTTATCTACACATCACGATTGGTCATTATCTCAACATCACGATGGAGTCATTTATCTACAACATCACGATGGAGTCATTTATCTACAACATCATGATGGAGTCATTTATCTACAACTGCATGATGGAGTCATTTATCTACAACATCATGATGGAGTCATTTATCTACAACTGCATGATGGAGTCATTTATCTACAACATGGAGTTATTTATCTACCACTGCATGATGGAGTCATTTACACACATCATGATGGAGTCATTTATCACAACATCACGGAGTCTTTATCTACAACATCATGATGGAGTCATTTATCTACACATCACGATGGAGTCATTTATTCTACAACATCACGATGGAGTCATTTATCTACAACATCACGATGGAGTCATTTATCTACAACATCACGATGGAGTCATTTATCTACAACATCACGATGGAGTCATTATCTACAACATCACGATGGATCATTTATCTACAACATCACGATGGAGTCATTTATCTAACATCATCGGGAGTCATTTATCTACACATCACGATGGTCATTTATCACAACATCACGATGGATTCATTTATCTACAACATCACGATGGAGTCATTTATCTACAAACATCACGATGAGTCATTTATCTACAATCATCAGATGGAGTCCTTACTACATCATCATGATGGAGTCATTTATCTACACATCACGATGGAGTCATTATCTACAACATCACGATGGAGTCATTTATCTACAACATCACGATGGAGTCATTTATCTACAACATCACGATGGAGTCATTTATCTACACATCATGATGGAGTCATTTATCTACAACATCATGATGGAGTCATTTATCTACAACATCACGATGGAGTCATTTATCTACAACATCACGATGAAGTCATTTATCTACATCATCACGATGGAGTCATTTATCTACAACATCACGATTGAGTCATTTATCTACAACATCACGATTGAGTCATTTATCTACAACATCACGATGAGTCATTTATCTACAACATCACGATGGAGTCATTTATCTACAACATCACGATGGAGTCATTTATCTACAACATCATGATGGAGTCATTTATCTACAACATCATGATGGAGTCATTTATCTACAACATCACGATGAGTCATTTATCTACAACATCACGATGGAGTCATTTATCTACAACATCACGATGGAGTCATTTATCTACAACATCACGATGGAGTCATTTATCTACAACATCACGATGGAGTCATTTATCTACAACATCACGATGGAGTCATTTATCTACAACATCACGATGGAGTCATTTATCTACAACATCACGATGGAGTCATTTATCTACAACATCACGATGAAGTCATTTATCTACATCACGATGGAGTCATTTCTACACATGATGGAGTCATTTATCTACAACATCATGATGGAGTCATTTATCTACATCATCATGATGGAGTCATTTTTTATCTACAACATCACGATGGAGTCATTTATCTACAACATCACATTGAGTCATTTATCTACACATCACGATGGAGTCATTTACTACAACATCACGATTGAGTCATTTACATCATCATGATGGAGTCATTTATCTACAACATCACGATGGAGTCATTTATCTACAACATCACGATGGAGTCATTTATCCACAACATCTCGATTGAGTCATTTATCTACAACATCACGATGGAGTCATTTATCTACAACATCACGATGGAGTCATTTATCTACAACATCACGATTGAGTCATTTACATCATCATGATGGAGTCATTTATCTACAACATCACGATGGAGTCATTTATCTACAACATCACGATGGAGTCATTTATCTACATCATCATGATGGAGTCATTTTTTATCTACAACATCACGATGGAGTCATTTATCTACAACATCACGATTGAGTCATTTATCTACAACATCACGATTGAGTCATTTACATCATCATGATGGAGTCATTTATCTACAACATCACGATTGAGTCATTTATCTACATCATCATGATGGAGTCATTTTTTATCTACAACATCACGATGGAGTCATTTATCTACAACATCACGATTGAGTCATTTATCTACAACATCACGATGGAGTCATTTATCTACAACATCACGATTGAGTCATTTACATCATCATGATGGAGTCATTTATCTACAACATCATGATGGAGTCATTTATCTACATCATCATGATGGAGTCATTTTTTATCTACAACATCACGATGGAGTCATTTATCTACAACATCACGATTGAGTCATTTATCTACAACATCACGATGGAGTCATTTATCTACAACATCACGATTGAGTCATTTACATCATCATGATGGAGTCATTTATCTACAACATCACGATTGAGTCATTTATCTACATCATCATGATGGAGTCATTTATCTACAACATCACGATTGAGTCATTTATCTACAACATCATGATGGAGTCATTTATCTACAACATCATGATGGAGTCATTTATCTACAACATCATGATGGAGTCATTTATCTACAACATCATGATGAAGTCATTTATCTACAACATCATGATGAAGTCATTTATCTACAACCTCATGGTGGGCTCATTTAACACGTTACCTCGCGTTGACCTTGTCACTTAGTCAGCTGCAACAGGTCACTTATTCAAGAATCACCCTGCACAATATTTCTTCCCTCCCGGCTTGTATACAGTTGTGCTTTTCTCTAATTCCAATGGGAAGGTCAGCAAATAAAAGCATGTTATTCCAGATAGAATTATTGTGCATGGTCATGTCTTTGTGTTTGGAATACATGATTAGAGTTTGAAGCTCACAGTAGCTGCTTTACCACTATCGAGCCAAAGCCGAGCATACTGAGGCCGAGCCAGGCCAGTTGCTTTCCCTTTGTCTCTTCCAGGTCTAAACAGAGCCGATCCAGGCCAACATGGTCTAACTTCTTGACCAAGCGTGACTGGATGGAGGCAGTATCATTACAGAGGAAGGCTTTTACAATTCAGCATCTCTCCAGTTTATCTCATTAAGTATGTTGACGGCAGCCTTGCTTGACTCACCACTCCGTCCTTCACATTTGCCACAGATGTGGCAGACTAAGCTTCAGATCAACTCCACTTACCTTTTGCATTTATTCTCCCTTTGTGCTTGACATGGCTGCGGTCGTCTGGTTCAGTGTACTGAACACCTTGAATCAGTTTATTAAAAAGATTTGTTCAGAAGATTTATTCACTAACCATTCTCGGACCTATTAGCAGACACAGCGAACTGAAACATTGCTGAATGGTTGGTGATTCGGCTCATGATTCTCAGCTTCCAGCAGTTTTGTAGCTTTGACAAACACACCAGATTCAACTTAGAAATAATTATATTACATGAGTTTCCGTATTTGAGAATCTGTTGAAACAAAGCGGAACTAGATGGTGTGTTTGTGTGCTGTGTAATTATCTTGAGTGAAGTCCCTTCCTCAAACCGCATTACTCAGTAGCCCGTGGGACACAGGGATATTGATTCACCTAAGTCATTTGTTTGCAGAGAAACAATCATGTTCGTTCAGTCTCCTGCAGTCTCTGCTCGCTGCCTCGTTCTCAACTGAGCTCAACTTTGAAGTGAGTGGTTCGGTTCAGTTCACTCACCCTAAAGATGTTTTCACCGTTTGTGACTGACACACTAAAGATATCTCACCAAATGGCCGACATCTCCACCACAACGCAACGTCAGAGGGACTGGCAGGCCATTAACAGGCACAGGAATGACTTTTCTGGACACGAGTTGTAGCCTGTAGCGATTAGCGATTAGATAGTTAGCGTGCCTGCCTCAAACTGGGAATATAGTTATTGCTACATGAGCCACAGTTCCTGCCATGTGATGTTGATACCGTGCAAAACAAAATAAGAGCATATCAATACACCTGCCATATCAACATCTCATCATACACTTTCTGTTGAGACTGAATCAGAATCTGGTCACTTTTAATAAGACCTGCTCAAACCACATGCATCCTGTCCAGGTAAGTCTAATCAAACATCTGTCGGTATTATCATGTTATACTCTAGAAACACATTTAGGAGCAAAAGCCAGGTTTTCAGGCTTTGTAAGGACTCTCTTGATGTGTATGAATGTGTTTGTGGGTCTTTGGGACCAGCCAGGTGTCACTCAGCACGGTCATTCATTACTGTGGTAACCTGGCCTGAACCTGGCAGGCGCTGACTTCCTGTCACTGATACTTCCCCTGACCTTCAGGCTGTGCCAGGACCACTCCATCTACAGCAACACACACACAGACACACATGGATCTTTTTATATGCACGCCGCTCTCCTGCTTGTGGAAGTGCATGTTTAAAGAAAAGAAAAAAATAATACCACAAAGATTCAGCGTTAAGACACTGAATCTTTGTACCATTACCATCTGGGATGAAGGTCAGATCTGTATCGGTGCACAATAAAAACCCTCAGAGGACTTGTGTCCATGTGATTTCTGGCATCCAAAACACAAGACTAAGCAGAAAGATCCATATAACACACAAGGTCTGAACGAAGCAGATCAGCAGTCTGGTTATCTCCCGCTGAGCACAATGAATGAGACAAAAAAACACGATTAACTTGTGTTTCAAATTGAACAACTCAAATCCAGGGCTTCTGAATAATGTTGAGGATTCGGCTGTAGTTTTCCAGTAACACACGTCTGACTTTTGTTTCACAATTAACTCCTTGTAGTGAGGCAAAGTAAAGAAGCCCCCAATCGCTTTGTGTGACTGTTTTTTTATGATTTTTTTTTAAAAATAAGGTCTAAAATCTAAGACTATTTTAACAGAGGAGAAAAAAAGATCAAATTAGATTTTCTCTTTTGGACATATTTTATCCCTTTACATATTTTTATACATTTTCTTTAAATATTAATTTACTTAAGATTTTATACTTAAGACTCATTAGTATGTGTTTTGAATGACAAAGTGCTTATTTTATTCTATTTCACCCTATTCTGCTCCACTCTACTGTTCTGTTTTGCTCCTTCTCTACTTTACTCTATTCTGCTCTGTTTTGTTTTATTCTACTCTACTCAGTTTTGCTCTACTTTACTCTGCTTTACTCTACTCTACTCTGGGCTCTACTGTACTCTATTCTGCTCAGGTTTTCTCTTCTCTATTCTGCTCTGTTTTGTTCTATTCTACTCTACTCAGTTTTGCTCTACTCTACTCTGTTTTGCTCTGCTCTACTCTATTCTGCTCAGTTTTGCTCTACTCTACTCCACTTTACTCTACTCTACTCTACTCTGGGCTCTACTCTACTCTATTCTGCTTAGGTTTGCTCTTCTCTATTCTGCTCTGTTTTGTTCTATTCTACTCTACTCAGTTTTGCTCTACTCTACTCTGTTTTGCTCTGCTCTACTCTAGGCTCTACTTTACTCTATTCTGCTCTGTTTTGTTCTATTCTACTCTACTCAGTTTTGCTCTACTCTACTCTGTTTTGCTCTGCTCTACTCTATTCTGCTCAGTTTCGCTCTACTCTACTCTACTCTGGGCTCTACTGTACTCTACTCTACTCTATTCTGCTTAGGTTTGCTCTTCTCTATTCTGCTCTGTTTTGCTCTACTCTACTCTGCTCTACTCTACTCTTATCTGCTCTACTCTATTCTGTTCTGTTTTTGCTCTACTCTACTCTGCTCTGTTTGGCTCTACTCTACTCTACTCTATTCTGCTCTGTTTTGCTCTACTTTACTCTGTTTTGCTCAGCTCTACTTTACTCTACTCTCATCTTATGTTGGGGAGCAAATCCAAACATCTGCAAAGGTATCCAAAACAAAGTATTTCCAAATGACAAGAAAGACATGCAAAGCTACAAGGTGATCCAAAACTATGACAAAAAATATGCAAAAAAACAAACAAACAAAAAAAAACAAACAAAAAGGAACTTTCCAAGGCTTGAATCAAGGCAACTGGACTTGCCTCTGAAGCCGTTTCAAACATCTTGATGACCCTAACTCAGCTTCCAATCAGAAGACTGACAAACACCTCTGGATGGAAGGTGAAATGTCTTCAACAGCAAAGAAAAAGAAATCCAGTTGCTTTGATTCAAGCCTTTGAGAGTTACCGTGACCTGGATGACTGGGCTTCTACACCAGAAGCTAAGGTTCTGGCTCTGGTGCTAAAAGGAGCCCATTTTAATATCTGTGATGAGTGGCTCATTGCCTCATGTGTTTTTGATCATAATACACAAATCCGTTTAGTATTTTTTCTAAAACCACTTCTCCAAGAGATTCCAGTATCCAGCTTTTGTTTCTGATGTCAAAAAGAAACTTTAAATCACAACCTTTGAGCCAACGCAGAGCAGAATCCTTCACGGCAGCACGACTGAACAAACGTTGCTGTGTATTTTAACTGAAAGTTCCACAGTGATGAAGTAGCTTTGCAAGACTTGTGCTTTTTGTGACATTATAAGAATAATAATAAGAATAAGAATCTTTATTGTCATTGTACAAAATATACAAAATTATATGATCCCAAGAGGGTTGGATCAAACCCCATTGCATCATGTTGCAACACCCCCCTGTTGGATCGAAGCGCCAGCCCACGACTTATAAGTCCATCAGAGGAAGCACGCGACAATCTTCACCCCACTGGATGACAGCGAAGTCAGGGTATGCAGTAGGAAGTGGTCATTAATACTGCGAACCGTCTCGCATTGCACGCCACACAAGCAGCCATGTGCACTGGAGTGCGCGCACATTGAAACGCATTTACACCTGCCGTGCGCTGCAGCGGGGTCGGCTTCCTCGCTGGAACATGAGGTGGCATCTGTCATAGCTGCTGACATGGTGTGATTTCCTTCTCTTGAATTCCTCCCATGAGATTCTTTCCAGGCTGCAGGTCAAGTGAAGGAACTCTGTTCAGCAACACGTGCATGAGTTTGTGCACGGTGCTTCTGTCGGCTCTATTTCTGAATAATGTTTTAATCATTTCAAAAGAGGAAAACCAAAGAAAATAGTGTGCTAAAACTGACGGAGCTAAAATCATACAGGGCTCGAAGGAGCTGAAGGAGGTCATTTGTTTCACACAGCAATCCTCTGAATGTGAAACTGTCAGATCAATATAATCACATCACAGCTCAGTTCACCTTCGACAGCCGTTTACTACTGCCAGCAGGGCCGGGACTGAACCTTCTGAACCATGTGTACCAAGCTTTATATATGATCAAATACTAAAATATCTGCTCTTGTAACATTAATGTGAAAAAAACCCTCCAAAAACCTGTTATCACAGACCGAAATCACACAATAAACCTTCTGATCAGCAGCTCTGGGCGACTCCGCTGAGCCAACCCTTCAACTGTGACAAAGAGATCAAGCTTTTAACCTTGTTATCATGTCCATGAGATGCTTTTATGTGCTGCAAGACATATGAAGAACAAAATTAGCCATCACTGCTGCGGATTTATGCTTTTAATCTGCAGGGCATCTAATGGGCAGTTTATGCTGCTGTGTCAACTCAGCGGTTACGGAGCACGTACGTCAGCGTACAGTGGCTGTAGCTCAGTTGGTAGAGCGGGTCGTCCAGTCACTGAAAGGTTGGTGGTTCGATCCTGGCTCCAACTGTCCACATGCCAAAGTGTCCTTGACAAAGACACTGAACCCTAACTTGCCCCCAGTAGGTCTGGCAGCGCCTTCCATGGTAGCAGCCGCCCACTGGTGAATGAATGGGTGAATGAATGAAAACTGCTTTGAGGGCACCTTGATGGTGTGGAGAAAGCAGTAAATAAGTGCAGTCCATTTAGAATATGCCAAAAGAATATTTCAAAACAACCAACTGTTGTGATTCCAGTAGTTGTTGTTCAACATTTATCAGCACCAGGTCACCTGAGATCGAGAAGCTCCGCACTGCAGCCTACAGCCCTGCGTGGAACAGCTGGGATTTGGTTTTGCAACAACAGACGCGACACAAGCGCACAACAACACAGATGCATAAATGGCGAGTAAAGTGTAGATGGGATACGTTAAAGACTGGACGAACCGATCAAGTTGACTTTTGGGTGGGGACTTCGTAGATGATGTGCCTGTGGAACCGATGTTATGAGAAGCTGAGAACTATCTACAAGGAGAAGACTTCAGAAGGAAGAACGTGTCCAGTTCGTGGCTGTGACAGAAATCTCCAGAGATCACCGTCACCGCCGGCCGTTGTGTTTGTAGCTGGTCAGTTAACAGCTGACGATGTCACATCAGCGCCAGCAGACAACACAGGTGAACTCTCCATCCTCCCTTCAGTGAAGAAGAGGATGTTGAGTTATACTCAAGCATTTTTCTTAGAGACCATTCGGCGGCCAGAACACATGGACGGATCTATAACAGCTGGAGAGGGGCTTTACATGAGTGAGCTGGAGGAGAAATGACTGCTGAAGCTTTCACATTCGGCCTTGCCCGCCTCCCTTCACCATGGCAACCAAACCCAGAGCAGCGAGGTCTGTGATGCGGACGGCAGAAAGTGCAGACCTTGTATGGTTAAGTAAACCTGATCGGAGGTCTGGTGACGTCACTGCTGTGAGTCAGAGTCAGCTTCGCTCAGGTGTCGTGTGCTCTCCGCCATCTGTCGCCGAGGCTCCCGGAGGCTCGGCGATCTGTCAGAAGCTGGAGAGCAGCCTCGCGCAGATAACCTTCAGATTAAAATGAAGCCGTTTTATTAACTCATCCCCGGTAAAAGATCACAACTAAACATGCTGTGGTCCCTCTTTGGCCTTGTCCCATCTCCACATCCAACATGTTTGACGAAGGGAAACAAACGTACAGCTACATTTCTTTACAACAACAGTTTCTGTGGAGCGTTTGAAGCAGCCCGTTGTTGCAGAGGGAATATGTTGCTTAAAATAAACCAGACTGAGACCATGAGGATCTTTGAGGTGCTTTGGACCACTTTTGGACACCACGGGGGGTCTCACACACACAGGAAAGAGCTTCACTAGTGAAGGAAATACTCTGTTGCTTTATCAGCTAGTCTTCCTTTCAATTATATTCCAAATGCTAGATACATTCTTGGAAAGCTAGCAGAAGAGAATGGAAAAGCACTGCCTGAGCAAAGAAAAATGTAAGAGCCTCCTCACTACTGATAGATTAATGTGTTTCACTTGACTAGTCATTGAACCTTAACGGACGCGTTCCTGAAACAACCATGTCAGAAGGATCAAATCTTTAATGATTACAAGCAAATAAGTACAAGCATTTCTGCGTGCACGGTGCAAAGAAAGATCTAGGTAGGGATGCACGATAACTGTTTCTAAAAACTGATACCGATAACCGATAATTTTCAGCTCCTAAAGGCCGATACCGACAACACACACATATACCTAAGATCATTACATCAATACTATGAACAAAATCAAAAATAGTTTTGACTTTTTAAATGAACAGATATTATTTTTTTCCAATGAAAAACTATTGGCAAGTCTCTATAACATTTTCTTAAAGCTATCAAACAAACCTATTTGATATCTCACATCAACTTAAATAAGGTTCATTACTGACTGATATAAAAAATAAAGGCTCCTTGAACTGATGGAAATACATGCATCAGAATTACAAACTGAAAAAGATTAACATTTAAAGGATTTTTGCTTGTGGTTCCATTTAAATTAATACCTTTAATTAAAGTAAATGAGGTTCAGTAGTTTTTATTTTTTAATCTCATGGAAGCTTTAGATGAGAGGAATGAGGGAGAGGAGAGGAGAGGAGACTGCTGCTGGCTTGCGCACGTTAGCATTAGCTTCTGTAAGCTCACGTTAGCGCGATTTCAAAACTCCATGAAAGCGATTGTTATGTTGAAGGTGGCCAATCAGGTTTTACTTATTAAAGCTTGTGCTTCCCTCCTCATGGAATGTGCTTGGAGGATTCATCACAAATAACCACCAAACTATCTTCTTCTGAAACTTTAACGAAGTTCCGCGCCGCCATGTTTGTTGTGATCAGCACAATGCATACTGCATTCAAGATGTAACGTAAATTCCGATGTTTCCTCGTTTGCTAGTCATTCTTTCAGCCTTTTCTATTTTTTCTTTTTTTACATGTAACATGAGGGAGAATACTGTGAATATCGATTCAAGTCAGCAACTACCAAAATTATGACCGAGTTAATGAGTTGTTTTCTGGCATGAGGGGGTATTCTTGATTTTCCTTATTGAGTAATCATTTTTCTGATTATGCCGACGTTACTTGAACATAACATTCACTGCCGGTCATTCAAGACTCAGAGGGAGCGAGGCACTGCCATGTTGACAGAAATATATATGTTATCGGGGCTATTCATCATGATATCGGAGTTATCGGGATGATGTCATAATTTCCTGTTATCGGGCCGATAGTTATCGTTCACCCCTAGCTCTCAGTATTGGGATTAAACTGCTACGTGAAACCACTATTCATCCATCATCTGTAGCCACTGATTCCTGGGCAGGGTCACAGGGATGATCACGATCATGATGACCATCATCTGCCAAAGCCTATCCCAGCTCACGTCAGGCGACAGGCAGGAGGACACCGCCGACAGGTCGCCTGTCCATCGCAGACCAGTGAGACTAATAAAGACTAATGGAGAATAAAGTACAGGCTTCAGTTTCTTCATGTGCATGAAAATTGGAGTCTGGAGCAGTGGAAGAAGGTCATATGATCTATGGTTCTGATCAATCAAGAGTCACTCTGATCCACAGTTGGGGTTGCGTTGGTCAGTGAACCCTCAGATTAACAACAGCTGTTAACAGGCACCTGGTGAGGTCCAGCCAGGCTCAGCCTGAACGTTTACTGAACGTCTACTGTGGGTAGTAACCGAGAGAACGAGCGCACAGACACTTGAGCTTCCTCCACAGGGGTTGAGTCCACCCTGGACTCTCCTTTAGAGCAGTGTTGGGCTAGTTTTTACACGAAAGAGTTCAGTTCATAGTTCACAGATATTAAAACCAACTAGTTCAGTTCACCATTTCAAAAAATGAACTAAATAGTTCATTTTTAGTTCTTTTATTAAAAATATTTTTTAATGTTGCTGCGAGTGATTATTTGTCAAAATGATTGCCACTGCCCATATACCACACCACCACAGACAGCAATTATTTCAACCATTTTATCTGTCGAAAACTATTGGTCCAATTCAGAATCTTTATCCAACCAGGGTTCACATTAGCATTGAAGGGACAGCCCATGTAAAACTGTCATTTCCCTTTCAGCTTCTCTACAGTATATTAAAAATATGAGGAAAAACTTGCTGCCAAATGGTCTTTATTATAAGACAAAAACTGTACCTTAAGGTGCAAATGTTTTTTTTCCCCCATTTCAATATTTCAGTCCCCGACTCCAAAAATTACAGCGTAATCTTTGGAGTCGAGGCGCTCCTCCAGCTCTGGGCGACTGCAGCTTTCATCTTCCTCCATGCTTGTTTTCAACATTTGATGATGCAACTGTTAGCGTGATAGAAGCGACAGCCCGTGTTGCCATGTTTGTTACTTTCCGCAGATACATATTAGACTCGTTTGTGGTGTATTTTAAATGGGCTTCGCTGGAAAACCTGGCACGGTTTTGACCGTGCATGAACTTCGAAAGAGCGTTGTTTACAGTTGCCTAAACATTCGTTCAATGAATGCGTTCAGGTACAACACTGCTTTAGAGATATAGGCCCCGATCGTACACTTCCTGCTACCTGCAAATTGTGGGTTTAGGAACCTCCGCTAACCGCTAATGCAATTTTCCGCTTCCTAAAGCCGCTACCCATTATGCTGACTCCCTTACTCATTTTGTAGGTGTGGAAATGAGCGTGTCTTTTGCCTTTTCCGCAAACTCGGTATCTTGCGATCGTGGGTTGCGGGTAGTCAGACCACCCGCAACTCGCATGTCGGCACATAAAAAAGCACTTCTCAATGGCACAAATGTGCATCCACCTGGTCACATGTGGACGTGCACAAACAGCTCTACCTCTTGATTATGCATCACCGTATTACTTGCATATGTTCCCGTGGCTTTGCCTGAGCGTGTTTACTGGGAGCGCACCGACTATCTGGGACTTTCAAGTAGTTGATAGGAATTGTCGGTGTACAAATATTTATATGTATATATCAGTGCAGAGGAGGAGGAGGAAGGAAGAGGAGGAAGCTCTACAGCAGACAAGCTGCGCAAGAGAGCTGCTCTGATCTGGATGAAAAGATGCTCCATAGCGGTTTGTGGGTAGCGCAACCTGCTCTTAAAGGCAATGGCTACTGACGCACTGATTGGTTTAACAGGTGAACGCCCTAACCACTCCTATGCATAATATAGCGGGTAGCGCAGGCGGGATAACGGGTTTAGCAAGGTGGAAGATTGCGATCTTTGCGGGGGAACACCCCTCCTGCTACCCGCTATCCCTGAATAGCAGCTTTAGGAGATCTGGCGGAAGATCGGGCCCATAAACTGCGTGAGTGTGCATTTTGAACGGTGCCACATTTATAAGGAACGTGCATTCATCTTGAAAGCTGTCATCCACCTGTTGGCAGCACCAACAGGCCACAAAAAAAAGGTCCTTCTCTCCTGCCTCTGTCTCATTCTACTTCTATTTGAGGGAAAATGAAAGAAAGAAAACCCACCATCAGACTCTTTAAACTGGAACCAGTGATAACGGGTGCTAACCGGTAGAGTGAGTCAGCGTTTTACTGGCATGTTGTGTGTCTACATTCGTATAGATATCAGCAGCGTCACTGCAGTGGACCGCGTCCCTGCCAAAGCCCACCCTCAAACATCCACGTGTGTACGTGCTCCTCAAACTTGTTTTTATTTACAGTTACATAGCTGGCTATGCTGGTGAGACTGGAGTTAAACTGGTCTCACGTTCCTGTGTCAGGACAGGTGGGGAAGCAACACCTCCCTGAGTTATGTGAGCCAGCAGAGCAGCGCTGTGATAACCTCATCAGGGCCTCGTTTGTCACCTCTGTATAAATGTCCCTGAGGCTCTCATAAAGCATCTCCAGCCAGACAATATAGACGGGTTGCTAAGCAACTGTCACCTGGCAGCGTGCTTCTCTCCAGGCCAGGAGGAGGCACAAACTCACAGATGAATCTGCTACTCGTGTGTCCAGATCATCTTTCATATCGTGTTGATAACGATGCAATTCAGGCACACAGTTGTCTCTCTCAGTGACACGATGACTGCTTTCTAGTGTCAAATTCCCCAACACAGGCAGGTTTCACCTGGTATCTTACTGTTCAGGTAACGTAACCTGCATTTCACCTGCAGGAACATCCCCAGTACCTTTGGGCGAGACCTTGCAGGGCTTGGCATCCTTGATCATCTGATTTCTAAATTTATTCTCAAAACACATGACTGGACATCATCAAAAAAAGACAGATGGATGGTGGGGATTAGATTTATAGAAAGGTACTGATGCGGTAATTACAATTAACCAGCACCAAAGCATCCTGTCCAAGTGTGCTGATAAATGGATGAATTAAGGAAGCACTTACCACTCCGATAGAGAAGTAGTTGTTGACGATGCTGTAGGGGACCGGGTCTCCCTTCTCCTCCTTGTCATCGGGGATGATGTCGATAGGTCCAGCGGTCCAGCACCACCTCGGTGCTGTGCTCGATGTCCCGGAGGACCTTCAGCAGGCTGCCGCCCTCATAACCTGCCGAGACCAGCCAGAGAGGACGGAGCACCAGGTGAAAATGCTAACGAATGCACAGATCCAAATGTATGTATGAAAAAAAGAAACAATACAACTGGACCATTTTGATTTTAAGTCCCAAAGGATAAAAAAGACTCAGCAGAAGCTAATAAATCATGGTGAAGACAAGACGTAAACAGTGTGAGGATAGTTAATACCTGTGAGTCTCCTGATGGGCCTGAACAGCCCTGTCCAACAACTCTGATGTGAATAAAGCACATCGTGCTCACGGGCAGCGGCCCTAATCAGTCAGATGGCCTTCAGAGAAAACTGGAGGCTTTTAGCCTCAGAAATAGTCCCGAAATGATTATCTCTGTATCTGTGGTAGGTACATGTACTTTATGTTTAGTTAATTTTTATAGTTTTATATGATACTGTGCTAAAATCCAAAATGCTCCGGGAGCGGTGTTGGGCAAGTTACTTCCAAAAGGCAATAGATTACATATTACTAGTTACTGTTATTACAATAACATTACAATGTTACTGTCTTTGAATGTAATGCAGTGGTACCTCTACTTATGAATGTCTCTACATACGAAATTTTCAGGTTAGAAAATGCCTCAATGGGAAAAAATTGCCTTTGTTACGAAAGAATGAGCGGGAAAGAGAACCAACAGCTCTAAACCTGGGACTGTGGTTTTCCGGCGTCAGCAGTGAGGTGCTGCCTCAAGCGGAGGAGTTTAAGTATCTCTGGGTCTGATTCACGACCGGGGGACCAATGCAACGGGAGACTGACAGGCAGATGGCAAGGATGCCCCTGGACACCCCCCTCCGTAGGTGTTTTAGGCTTGTCCAACCAGGAATGCCAAAGGTGGACTCAGGACACGCTGGCCGGTAGATGCCCTGCTTCTGGGGAGAGGGAGGTCTGGTCCTCTGCCTCGGCTGCTGCCCCCAAACCTGGATAAGTGGACGTTGATGGATGGATTCAGAGAGATCTCGAGCCCGGCTCAGGCCTGGCAGTCCTCCGCTGAGAACTGCATCAAACATTTGTTAAAATGTGTGACGAGGGCGTGGGGCACTAATGTGTAATGTCACACTGAGAGCATCGCCTGTGAATTATGAGTGCGCTTGCATATGCACATCTTCTGATGCTGCTACTCGCCGACAAGATTCTGAAGAAAATGTTTGTTTGTTTTTTTTTAATATCTTTTTGAATGTAAAAACAGTTGTTACTTTGGATACTTTAATATTTGTTTCTGTTTTTTCAAAAGCAAGCAAATTGCACAAACTCATATTTCAGAAAGAATGGCAAGATTTTCAAAAATCCACCAAAAACTTCTATCTGACTTCATCCTAGATCAGGGGTGCCCAATGCTGGTCCAGAACCCCTATCCAGCAGGTTTTAGAGGTTTCCCTGCTTCGGCACACTGTGATACAAGTGGCTGTGTCATCAACAGACTTGTGCAGACTTTGATGAGAACCTGATAAGGACCGTTAAGGAGAATCAGGTGTGTTGACGCTGGGAAACCTCTAAGACCTGCTGGACAGGGGCTCTCAGGGACCAGGATTGGGCACCGCTGGCCCAGACGGTCTTTCTCATCTTTGGGGTGAAGACATCGACTTCCCATTCACACATGTGTCCTCTCTGTACATCTGAGATGAGAAACCTTTTTTGTTGTTTCTGTTCAGAGTTGATACGTGCTGTAACTTCCTCCTTGTGTAATACAGTTTCCACTTTACATTTATGTATGCAGCTGTAGACTGTGATGAGGGATGGTGGTTTTTCAAGGTCCTCCTGAGCCCATGTGACTGCACAGATCATGAGGGACACAGGTTTTTTTTTTTCATGCAGTGCTGCCTGAGGGCTTGAGGCTCGGTGAACAATGGTTTCTGGTCTTTCCATACTGTGGTTCCCTCAGACCCTCTGAAATCTCACAACAGTCTGCTAAACAGTTATTGAAAGGGAAAAGCCCTTTTCATTTTTTTTCATTGGGAAATATTTGCTCAATATTTCTATAGTTTGACGCCATAACCTATCTTTGCTTGGGAGAGATTAAGATTTCGGCCGTTGCTCCTTTCATGCCCAATCCTGACACCCTCACCTGTCATTAATTAACCTGCTGATTATAGAATCATCAAAAACAATCGCTGTAATTGTTATTTTTGTTGTAAAACTTAGCACATGGACGTGGGTTTGTGTTGGCCTGGCCGCTTTGTAAAAATTATCTCTCATGAACTGGGTCTGGTACCCCTCCCACTGCGCTCATGTTGCCCCCTAGAGCTCAGGGTCAAATCCAGCAGAAGCAGACTTATTCTTCACATCGAGGATGTCCAGGATGTCTGGCCACGCTGGGTTTCTCTAGGGACTGACTCACCTTTGTCTCCAGCATCAAGCAGTCGCTCAACAACAGCTGCTTCTACGCTGATTCTAACAGCCAGCGAAGGGAAGTCACGAGCACTTCTCACCTAATTTGTGAACTAACGTAAAGACTTTCTTTAATAATTTGTTGGGGTGCAGGAGATCTATCGGGCCGATAACAGGAAATTATGACGTCATCCCGATAAGTCTGATATCACGACGAATAACCCCGATAACATATAGATTTCTGTCAACACTGCAGTGTCCTCGCTCCCTCTGAGCCTTGAATGACCGGCAGTGAATGTTATGTTCAAGTAACATCGGCATAATCAGAAAAACGATTACTCAATAAGGAAAATCAAGAATACCCACTCATGCCAGAAAACAACTTGTTAACTTGGTCATAATTTTAGTAGTTGCTGACTTGAATTGATATTCAACGAAAAAAAATTGAAAAGGCTGAAAAAACGAAGCAAATGGGGGAAGTGGGAATTTACGTTACACCTTGAATGCAGCCTGCAGCACAGCGCTGATCACAACAAACATGATTGCATTGCGATTGCATGGAACTTCGTTAAAGTTTCAGAAGAAGATAGTTTGGTGGTTATTTGTGACGAATCCTCCGAGTGAATTCCATGAGGAGCGAAGCACAAACTTTAATACGTAAAACCTGATCAGCCACCTACAACATAACAATCGCTTCCATGGAGTTTTGAAATCACGCTAACGTGAACTAATGCTAACGTGCGCATGCCAGCAGCAAGTGTCCCCTCCTCCCTCCCTCATTTATGTCATCTAAAGCTTCCATGAGATAAAAAAATAAACTAATGAAGCTCATTTACTTTAATTAAATGTATTAATTTAAATGGAACCACAAGCCAAAATCCTTTAAATGTTAATCTTTTTCAGTTTGTAATTTTGATGCATGTATTTTTATCAGTTCAAGGAGCCTTTATTTTTTATATCAGTCAGTAATGAACCTTATTTAAGATAATGTGAGATATCAAATAGGTTTGTTTGATAGCTTTACGAAAATGTTTGAGAGGCTTGCCAGTAGTTTTTCTTTGGAAAAAATAAATATCTGTTCATTTAAAGAGTCAAAACTGTAGTATTGACTTAATGATCTTAGGTGTATGTGTGTGTTATCAGTTATCGGTATCGGTTTTAAAAAACAGTTATCATGCATCCCTAATAATTTGTGGTCTCAATCACTCGATCAGCCACTTATTTCAAAAAGTCTGGTGTTACCGTTATGAATTATGGCTCCACTTGGAGTTAGCTAGGTCAATTAAACAGAATATGCATTAGGGTGGGGCTTCTTTTGGGTTTAAACATTCACTAAGGTTCAAGATAGCAACGACATAAACACTGAACCAGTAGATTTAAATCAAATAGTGACTGCAGCCACCTCTGTTTTGCAGCCTGAAGGTACATATGCTTCATCTTCTTCTGCCTTTTCCCTTCAGTGGCCACAGCAGCTCATTCGTTTTCATCTTAGATGCTCATTAGCTGGCTTCAAGCAGAAATTATGAGCTCTCAATTATGAAATGGGAAGCTTCGCAGACAGCCGAGGAGCTCTGAGCGTTCACAAAATTCCCCCTGATGATGTGGTCATGAAGGGTGGTGACTGGAAGGGTCCGGTCACAAATACAAACAGCCAAACAGATCTTCATCTGAGGGACGGCAGGCCTCACCTTCAGGGATAGAGCGAGGAGCTCAGTCATGGGAGGAGCTCAGACTGGAGCCACTGCTCCTCCACATCGTGAAGAACCAGCTGAGGTGGTTTGGGCATCTGGTCCGGATGCCTGCTGGTGCCCTACCAGGGGAGGTGTTTCTGACATGTCCCATTGGAAGGAGGCCTTGGGGTCGACCAAGGACTTGCTGCGAGAGCTTTCATCTCTTGTAGGGGTTTTCCACCAATGGTTCCAGCGCTATTCCGGAGCCGGTGGCAGACATTTACACCAGCACCAACACCAAGCACCAGATGCAAGAACCAGCTACATCTGGGGCGCGATTACTTTTCCAACCAAAACAAAGTGATTGCCATAGTTAAAATTATGCCAGTAAAGAATAATGTAGCTTCTCTACAGTATATTAAAAACATGAGGAAAAATTTGCTGCCAAATGTTCTTTTTTATAAGACAAAAACAGGTCCTTAAGGTGCAAATGTTTTTTCCCCCATTTCAATATTTCAGTCCCTGACTCCCAAGATTACAGTGTAATCTTGGGAGTCAGGACGCTCCTCTGGCTCTAGGCGACTGCAGGTTTCATCTTCCTGCTTGTTTTAAACATTTGATGACGCAATTGTTAGCGTGACAGAAGCGACAGTCCGTGTTTCCATGTTTGATTGATTTCCTCAGATACATACCAGGCTCGTTTGTGGTGTATTTTAAATGGAGTTTGCTGGAAATCTGGCACCGTGCATGAACTTTGAAAGAGCGTCGTTCACAACTGCCCAAATGAACTCGTTCACATCCGACATTCGTCAAGGGGAAAGAGAGCACATTCAGATCACGTTCGCACAAAATACGGACTAGTTCGTGAATTTTTGTTCAATGAACGCGTTCAGGTGCAACACTGTCTGACCGTTGGTGTTTATGAACGTAACCTGCTGCTCTGCACGACGCTGCATTGACAACAGTTGTTAAACTGATTGGTAGTGCTGTTTAACTGTTTTTTGGATGTTTTAATATCACCTGCTTGGGTTCACAAACACCAACTACATTTATAAAGGCTAGGCATGCCACGGTTCACTCAACTCACGATACTATTCAAGTTGCATCATGTACAACACAAAATTAATTTACAAGCAAATGACTGATGTTTTTATTATTATTCTCTTACACAAATCCAGCCTTTTCCTTTTAACAATACTGTAGTGTTTTCTCTTACGCTCTGGCAGCAAATGACAAAAAAATTTTATTAGTTCTCTTCTTTTTTTTTACTATACTGTTTTTTTCTTATCCTCTTTACACCTGGATAGCAAATGACTGCAAAGTAGAAACTGTTTTATCAACTCTTAAATCTCTCAAATCCTGTTTTTGTTTTTTCCCCTTTTCTTTTTCTTTTTTTTTTTTTACAATAGGCCTACTGCCCTTTTTTTTAATAAATCGGTACAGTATCAAGATTTTTTTTTCCTTTAGTACATAATGAGTCAACTCTACTTTAAGCCAGGCATAAACTAAGGCATTATACAAACATAATAAAACTGGTCTTTCTTACACTCTTTCCAAATTAATACTGCACCAGAGAATGCTTTATTTTTTATTCCTGAGGTAGATAAGCCAGGCACAAACTAAGGCATAATTATTTATGTCTGAACTATAATGAAATACTAACTTTACCAATTTACCGTATTGGTCCGAATATTGGATGATATTTTATTCTAGAAATCATATTCTCAAAAATGGGGGTGGCTTATAATCGAGGACAAGACTTTTCTATTGTTGTTACACATCTGCGCCACTATAGCTAATCGAGCGTCTCAGTGAATGCATGGAGCAGGATCTGACGTAAAATGGAGGATGACGCGACCAACTCGAGCAAAAGGGGTCAGAAAGTTTTGTTGCAGTCCAGAATTTGTTTTTTGCAGACTGATTTTTTTTTTTACAGACTGAACTATTAAAAAACTATAAAAAAAACCCCACATATAACTGTCGTAGTACGTCACAAGTAGTGCCGCATATAGTGACGTTGAACAAGAACGTTGTTTAACCTGATAAAATCTGACCCCCTTTTTTAGCAAAACCACCTAAAATGACATACCCAAATTAAAATGATTGTAACTTCTAAACTGTCCTGCCACATGGATGCATTAAAGTGTTCCATAAAGAAGACACTCTGTAGTTTCTTATAAAACTGTCAGGAACACTCTAGGTGATACAGAGACAGAGTAATGGAACTCTGAAGTCAGTAAAAAATTTAAAATTTTGTTCCGCCTGAAATAAAAAATGACTTTCAGGATGAATAAAAGTCTGAATATTCATCTGAAATAGTAAATGACAGGATGAGGCTGTAGGCACACACTATAACTGAACATGTGTTTCAAATTTGAAGAAGATAGCACAACATATGACCATTTTACAGTGGTCTTTTCATTAAAAAATCTAGGCGCAGCTCCAAAAAGGCCTTTGGAGACTCCAAATGAACACATGGTAACCAAAATGATATTCTGAGACAATAGGTACTTTTTCCTTTACATTTTGGTATTTTTCATCAGTTTGAGTTAAAATAGTCACAAATTTGCCATTTTTAAATTTACAACTAGTTTTTGGTATTACCATAAACCACATACTAACATACATAACTGTGTGAAAACCACCAATTCATAATATATTTGATGACTACAAATATATATGACTACATGTGGAGCATATATACTTTTTAAAATATATGTTACAGTTAAGGTATCGAGGTTATGAGGGCTCAATTGCATGAAGGTCAAGCAGGGAGGAGGCAGGAATAATGTTCACTGTCTGAAGAGTCCTCAAAAATCTTCTCCAGTGCCTCCTGGACACTAAAACGTGTTTTTGACTTACTTTGAGCCATTTAACCGTGAAGTAAGTTATCTTATTTTATGTGAGTTATCTTGCTGCTTGCACTGCTGAGCGCTCTGCGTAAATGCGCATAGGCACAACTGGAGGAGCGCACCGTTACGCGCAGGCATAAAACGGCTCAGAAAGAGTCGAATTACACATGCAATACGTCATTGGAAAGGTTGATCTATGCTCTAAAAGGCGGACATGACGAATCTAAGGTCCGCCTTGTAGCTGTCAATCAAATGCATTGCAAAGAGAGTCACCGGAAATTCGAACAAAGCCATCTTTGTTACGGGAAGATGATTCCTCTGCTTGAAAAACTACGACCAGAAATCAAACAAAACGTTTTACACTTCTAATATGGTACTGAATTGCAAAAAAGTGCTTTAGTTATAAGTAATAACATTTATTGACACTAAATCTCAATAAATGATCATGAGAATTCAACCGTACATGAAGAACCAAGCTTGTTCAGGGCTTGTTCTCAGCAACCAAAAATCGCTCGAGTGAGCATCTTTCTCCACGTTTTCTGGGACTTTTACCGACGAAAACCGGTAAGTGCTGACTTTCACGACTTTCGGCTTTTATGTCTTTAGGCACCTCTTGTGCAAGATATATAAGAGATGAAAGAGGAGACTCTGCAGAGTTCAATGATACCAAACACAGCTATGACAGATGAAGTGATCGTTCTGTATGAGTCATTTTTAGACAAAATTATTACACAATGAGGACGCCGGCGTCCTCGTCGGGTACATCAGGTTAACTCGAGTGCGCCCTCTGCTGGCCTGGAGGCCACATCGTGATTCATGGCTTAATTAAATCGATTCGAATCGTATTTTAAAAATCAATTTAAATATTTTTTTTTTAATCCCGACATGCCTAATAAAGGCAGAACAGCCATACTGAGACACAGGCTTTGAAGGAAAACACTGTCATCTGTGTCCTTTGTGAACTGTGGTTTCATAAAGAGATCCTGAGTTCAGCGAAGGGAGGTTCAGGATCGGATGACAGGTGATGATGTCATGACGTGTTTCTGTAGTGGCCCTCTGTGTCTGGGAACAGCAATGCAGTTCTTAGAAGGCTCCAACGTAGAACCAGCTCTGAACATGCTCCAGCACCAGCACAGCACTAGCACTGTTTTCAAGTGGGTTGAAATGGGGTCCTGGTTGGCTTGGGAATGCCTCGGTGCAGCTGGAAGAGGCGACTGGGGAGACTGACATCTGGACATCTCTGCCCAAGCTGTTATCCCCATGACACGGTCCCAAATAAGCAGAACGAAAGTGGCAGAAAAGAGATGGATGGCTGGATGGTTTGATCAGAAGGGTGTGGTGAGGACCTCATAAGGATACCTGGCTATTTCACAGATAAATGTGCATTCATTCTTCATTTCTGTGGTGTGTGAGTGTGTATCTTTGCCACGTCCTCGTGTCTTTTTAAAACAGGTACTAATCAACTGCCTACTCTGCACTTGACAGTCCTGTTAATGCTGCTCCTGCAGGTTACATTTTAATTTTAAAGATGGTTCCAGAAAAGGTTTTAGTGCACAATTCCAGGAAATGAACGGCAGGAAGAGGAAAGTGGGAGCTCTTATGTGCCAAACTGCTAATATACCAGGCACTTGTGTTGTAAATCCTTTGCCAGTCAGAACCTTCTGCCAGTAATTAGACCTGGTGCTTATGACTGCTTGATCGTTGCTGCCTGGGGGATCACAAGAGCACTTACCATGCCTTATAAATGATATTTTCTCAATATGCTGCGGGTCCAGAGGGCTTCAGGACTTCAATTGGACAGATCTCTGAGCAGAGGCCTTATAGTCAGGTCAGAATTAAGTTGATGGCAGTGAGGGTGAACTGTGTGAGGAGGCAAGCAGTCGGCTTTTAGTGACGTCGCTGCCAGGCTTGATGCCCCCATCCACCAACTAAATTTATGATGGGCCCTCATTACAGCCCTCTCAAACATATTGAACGTGTTGTGCACGATATTGAACTTTTGAATGGAAAATCATCCTATAAACATGTGACAACCCCAGAGTTTTCTTGTACTTGCGGCCACTTCACAATAAAAGCTCATCTCATACGGCGAGCGCATGACTGATCATCACGGAACAAGCTCAGATATATGAATGCACAAAGGTCCGTCAGAAACAGGCACGGCCGTGATGGTGAAGTCAAAGTTGTCGCTGCTAGAGTCAACCCTACAGAGAGCGATGCCCTGAAGCTGCAGCTGCCCTCGGTTCATGGACCCTCATAACGGCTGTCAGCTGGAACTTTACTTCATCCGTTACCATTGTGCTGTTATCGTTCACTTTCATTGCTCTCGTGGGAAAGTTTTTGCTGCAGAGAGCCTTTGCTCACAGAGAAAACCACATGCCCAGCAGCCATGAGCATTTAGCTTTTGAAGAAAGAGATGTTTCCTTTTTCTCAGCAGCTAATGGGAATCAATAATAGATAAAAATAAATAAATAAATCAGTGAAATTCATCATTTAAATACAACTCTGTCATGTGTTGTTTACACTTCAGGAAGCTGGGACTCTCAACAAACTACGTCTTGATTGTCAACACCTGTGTCTTGTCATTCCTTGAGTGTTTAAGAGCGTCCAGTGGCTGTTTTTGAAACTACGTACTGCACTTACGATGTCTGACACACTATGTACTGTATTCTGGTCCAGAATACTGCTGCAAAAACAACTATGCTGCATCACAAGTTGGTCACGTGACTGACGTCGTATGCGAGGTAGACAGATAAGTAGCACAGAGCGGAAACCTTGTGGAAGTAGCGAATTGTCTGGGTTCCTACTCTAAATACTGCATATTGTGTACTACATTTTGGCAAAATCAGTACGCACCAGTAGCACAGTATGTGTTTTTGAGAACGGCCTGTGTATTCTCTTACCTCTCGTTATCTCATTAGCTGGTTTGTTGTTTTTTTTTTTTGTCGGTCCTGCTTCCTGAATCGCTTCCTTTATGTCTGTCCTCTTCATATTTTAGGTTTTGGTTTTGGTTTTCCAAGCAACAATTTGCACTGTTTAAATAAATGAAACTATTTTTCTCAACAAATCTTTTATTCATTTTGTCCAGCATTTGCAAGCTGCCTGTCAGCCATATAATGTGTAATTGATGCTTTCAGTTCAATTAATTCAAACAAAGTCATTGCAACACTCACAAGATGTCACCAAAATCACTTTGTCCCTTTAAAATCTTTCGAAAAATGATGTCAATGTATTGTAAGATAAATATTGATATATATCGTATCATGAGCCGAATATCGTGTATCGCATCGTATCGTATCGTATCGCAAGATTAGTGTATCACTACAGCCCTAGTCGCCGCCTCACAAACAACGCCTCAGTGCATTCATGGAGATCTCTGGAGACTTCTTACCAGTTCACCATCAGTCTTTGTCAACCGTGGTTCGGTAAATCAATTTTTTTTTTAAGCAAATCTGAGAAGTGACTCTCAGCTATCTTACTGCTGTTACATAAACACACATTCACCTTCAGCTGAAGGGCTCTTCCTCTTTTTTAATGTACCTTCACTGGTTCAATTAAATTAAATTAAATTAAATTAAATTAAATTTTATTTGTGTAGTGTTATAATGTCAATTGACCCTCGAGCAAATCTCTGATTACAATACTGATTATTCCACTCAAGTGGAATAACACAAAGCTACCAGGTCCTTTTAGATCAAATTCAACTACTAAAGGCACATACAGTGGCCACAAAGATCAGTCTTCACGCGTGTGGACATGTAATGGTGCCATGAAAACACACGTGCACACAGTGGAGTGGCTCCTCACCTCCTCCCCAGCGTAAGCAGCGTGCCAGGTCGTTCCCAGTTCCCAGCGGGAGGATGGCCACTGGAGGGTGGATGGCAAAGTTGGCCTTATCTGCAGAGAGGGTTAAAGTAATCACAGTTTACATTTCTGTTGCTCGAAGCTTTGTTTCTGCTGCGATGACACACCTGTACTCACACGATGATATTTGGGATGTGACCCATGAACAGGATTAATAACAGTGAAACACTCTTACTATCGTTAAACTGTGTGGGAATATGGTAACGGGAAATAAAGAGTGCTGGTCTGTGAAACACCAGCTAAAGGACCAGAAAATGTTTGGCGCTTTGAAAACAATAAAACTGTATTAAAAGCCGCCGTAAGTGTCGTGTTGTCGTACCTATGCAGTCGAGGATCCAACCCACGGTGCCGTCACCTCCGCACGCAAGCACCCGGAAATCAGGGACGTCGTGGAAAAAGTTGAGCCTGGAAGGAGAGGAGATCCGGGGGATTTAATCAAAGGTGCGTCACGTGCAGGAAACAGGTGCCCTGCAAAGGTACTACCTGGAGGGAAAGACTTCCACTCGAGGTTCCTTAATTCTAATAAGATGTATTAGAAAAGCTTTTTAATCCGTTGATTGCGTTTCATCTGGGATTTTCTAAGCTCTGAATGATCTGATGAACAGTAAGCTGAAAGGCTTCTGGGCCAACAAACAGAAGCAACTGGATGAATGAGTGCACCCCCTGGTCGCAGAGCGGGGGGGCGCCCTTCAAAGGACCCTTTAATGTGGACAAAGCCCTGGACGGGAGCTTTCATCTTTCTCATCACACGGCTGAATACGGCGTACAGCTCCTCGTGCACCGGGCCTTTCACGGCGATCCGCGCCTCAGCCACGTTCAGAAATGAACGCAGTGTCAGAGAAAAGCTCAGTCAACGGTCACCTGGTGACCTGCGTTTTCTCTTTTGTCAGTAAATCCCGTAAAAGGATCATCAAAGTCACGCTGGATCCATCCAGCTGTGAAGCCAATTTGAATGGAGTTTTTAACTTTTTACATCACGGAGAATACACGTCAGGTATGTTTCCATCATCTGCTCAGCATTCCCATCAGCTCATCTTGTCCCAGAGGAGGTTGGATGCTTTACAGTCATCAGCATCCAAAGTTGAACATCATCCACAGTTTGAGATGCTGCTGTAGAACCAGGAAAATGGTTCCCACTGGCTGGAAGCACCGCTTCAACGCTACCCGCTCACCGCTACATTAGTCAACTTCCTGTTTTTAATCCAGCTCATGACACCAAAAGGGCCAAAAGATGGAACCAGTTTAATACATCTTCTGACTATTTTATGAAAAAATAAAAATAAATGTCAGCGATGTTTTGATGGGTGTATACAATACAAACCGTCCATCCCCACAACCTCCCGGCTGCGGTCAGTTAGCTCAGAGACAGGAAGCCAAGAGTCCAGCCGCAGCTACGGCGGTTTTTCTTTCAGCTCCGGCAGCAATAATTTCAAATGTTGTTTTCACTAGCGACATCAGTCATGAGGATCCTAGGATCCTCGCAAAACAGGCATCAAAAGCACTCTACACAGATCTATGAGTGATGTACTGAGGCGTTTGTCCAGTTCCTGTTATATAATCATTGTGTATTCTGTCAAAGCAGAAATAGCATCATGTGATCATATCACAATGAGAGTTAAATGAAAACCTAAACTCAGATATGTGGGAAACAGGCAAGAGACAGGAACAAAAGGAGAGATAGAACTATAAATAAACTGAGAAGTTATTAGGTAACAAGACACAAGTGACAGTAATGAAGGCAGGACGGGTGATCAGAGGAGAGGCAGAGCTGCAAGAGACACACGGGAAAACAGATGACATGTACCTATAAGATGTATAGAACGAAAAGACACAGGACAGCTTTCAGTTAGAAACAAGAGGCTCTACTGTAACGTAGCTGAGTGAATTCAATGTTTGACGGTTTACATCAGGGGTGTCAGACTCATTTTCACTGAGGGCCACATCAGCATCATGGTGGCCCTCGAAGGGCCAGATTGACAGCATGAATGTAGCAAAATGCAATATAAATCAAAAATAAATTAGAACTGCATCTTATTATAATGTTAAATAACGGTTTCTGTATTTATTATGTGTTCAAGTTTCAAATATTTAACTTATTGTTATATTAAACTCAGAGTTTGTGGTTGTAAGAGTATCCATTAGCTTGGTTTCAGAAGCGGAAGCGATTCTTTGTTTTTCTTGTAGGCTAAATTTAGCATACTTAGCTCTGTGTTTGCTGTCAAAATGCCAACGTAGATTAAATTCTTTCACGACTGACACCGACCTCATAACACAAAAGACAAACTGTTATTTCACCTTGAGATACAAACTTGTAATTGTTTTCCCATCGTTCATGAAATTTTTTCTTCTTGGACATGTTGGGGTTAGTTTGTAAAGGTTTTTCTTAAGTCCGTCAGTTCTGAAAAATCGTCTTGCTCGTAGCTACCATCATATCTTCAGCTACCATTGTTGTGGGTAACGACGAAATGCATGGTGGGAGATGTAGTTTATCATCAATATGCACTTTAAAGCGGTGTAAGTTTATTTTAAGTCTTAAAATGTTGGTTTAAAATTTAAGCCAACAATGCCCAAGCTCTTGAGGGCCACATAGAATGACGTGGCGGGCCACATTTGGCCCACGGGCCTTGTGTTTGACACATGTGGTTCACGAGGAAGTCATGGCTTGGAGCTGAGCGCGATGGAGAGTGCTGGCAAGTTGGAGAGCTTTCAGAGACTGGCTTTGGCCATGTGTGGAGAATCAACAAGGGCTCTTATTCATTTGAACGGAGGCGGTCTGCCAGCGCAGCAGGGGTACCGACAAAAAGACACAGGAAAAAAGAAGTCACATTCTTGCAGCGCTGCAGCGAGGCGCTGAATAAGTGCCTCGTATTAAGTGAATCGCACTGCTGCTTATTTTGTAATTAAAATCAAAGCCGCTGCTACCGTGATACCGTTAAAGCTTCATAAGCTGCGCTCCTGGGCATCTCCAGCAGGTAAATCTTACTAATGGATCCATCATGCAGCCGGTGCTCCTGGGTGTGATTTCAACATCCCTCTGGTGCCTCAAACAACACATTTAAGGTCTTATTTAAGCACGCGGTGCTCCAAGCATGTCCTTGCTTTCATGTTCAATTTCAGCAGCGGCAGGTGGGCAGCACTCCCTACCGTCCACGCAGGAGGAACTAAACCGACTGTGTTTGTGCGCTGCGTCCACCTAACACCCTCCCGTGTCATCATGAGATTTTAATTAAGCCCCCTAATCCCGCCTGCTTGTGTGTGACATCTTAGGAGAGGCATGTGCGTCGACAACAAAAGATGACAGCCTGAAACAATGGCGGTAATGGCTGCTGAGAACAACACGCTGAACGCTTTTCTCCCGCGAGCGAACCGGCGAGCACGAGCTCCCTCTCACCTCGGGCCTGTTGCTAGGGAGCCCGTGGTAACAGTTGTGGACGTCTCAGCTGGTGATGCGTTAACCCTCTGTGTGACAACAGGCCTTAATTCAGCCCTCCGTGATTATTTATGTGAGGGCCCTGTCCTCGTGCAGGGATAAGTTACATCACCGCCTCGTTTAAGTCACCGCAGGCTCGCAGCAACGCAGCGTCTTTATTAACTACTGTATAATTAGGGTGAGTCTCAGTCATGGCTGAGCGTCCTCAGACTGCAAATATTTCACAGTGAAAGGAATAAAAGATGTGAGAGAAACAGAATCGAGCAGAAGGACGAACTGCAATTCTCCCGCCGTCTGGATCTTAGCTTTGATTCCGTTCATTTCATAAAATGTTTTGTGTTGTTGTTCATCTACAGATGCATTTACCTCATTTTAGGACTTCATAGGGACTATATGATTATTTCAGATAAAGTAAATGCTTTTTAAAAAAGCTTTCATATCTACAAATGTAGAAGTGAAGGAAAGTGTGCTTTCTCTTTCAGGTAACAGTATTTACGTCACTTTAACTGACTCTTCTGTGCTTGAATTGTTGCATCACGTCCATCATCATATCTTCAAATAGTTGTGGTGAATATTACTACTACCTTGTTCTAAATCAGTGGTTCTCAACTGGTGGGTTGCGACCCAAAAGTGGGTCGCAGACCCGTTTTCAGTGGGTCGTGGGTCTTTGCCTGGGGAAGGAAATGCTAAAAAAAAAAAAAAAAAAAAAAAAAAAATGCGTGTCATTCATACTCCTTAACAGTAGATGGTGATAATACCCTGTAATGTAAGTTGACACCCGCCAGTTCCATAGAAAAAGACCTGCAAAGACCTGCAAAGTGTGTTTCCATATGTTGAGCAGGTGAAACACAGATAGAACGAAGAATATATGAGATATGGATTTTTCTATCTTGAAGACAAAGGTCAGTGAGTGGTTATTCAGCTAAAACTATATATTTTGAGTTTGAAACTACTGCTTTTATTTCATGTTTGTGCATAAAAGCACTGTTGAGTCTTAAAAATGGCTGTTACTGAAATGTTTTGATTGTTATGTCAGCCTTATGATTAATGCTTAAATAAGTGACTAGATAGTTTTAATAGGAAATTGTTATATATTCAGGAAGTGGATACTCAGCAAACGCTACATATTTGAGTTCTTTTTGAAACTACTGCTCAGTGGTTGCACTTTTTTATTTCATGTTTGTGTATGTTGAGTCTGTTAAAAAAGGCTGAAGTTACTGAAGTGAAGTGTTTTGGATTTAATTAAAATGCAGCTAATTGAGCATCAAAGGGAATATTTCCCACTGAAAGTCATTTTGGTTTTTGCCATTTTGTAAACCTATTTTTTTTTTGTGTTGGCATTCTGTGATATTCTATTCTACTATCTCTGATTCAAACTGCACAATCTTTTCATTCAATAAATTTTAAAAGTTGGAAATTTTCCTCGATTTGGGTCACGGCTTGTCATTGAGGGGGATGGTGGGTCCTGAAGCCAGACCAGTTGAGAACCACTGGTCTAAATGATCTAATTCTGAGTGATCCAACCTCATACCATAAATGTCTATTTAGAAGCTGCTGTCAGATTTTATTTTTATGACCTTGTTGTATTGTATCTCATTCAGTTCTGATTTTCCCTCCACTTTATATCATCCCAAATTTTCTCATCTCAGCTCATTCTTCCATTCCTCATTTCATTACATCATACTTCATCTTATATCACCTCAGCTTCTCTTATTCCATCTTTATTTCCTCTCGTATCATCTCCTATCATCTTTATCTCATCTCATTTCATCACACCACATCTTGTCTCATCTCATCTCGTCTCAATGCCTTATTTCTCCTCATCTGATCTTTATCTCACCTCTCCTCATCTCATCCTTTTCCTCCTTTCCTCTCCTATCATATTCTTATTTTAATCTTATCCTTTCTTGTCTTATTATTTCTCATGTCACTTCGTCTGATTTTACATCATCTAATCTCATATTTTTTTTTCTCCATCCTCATTTTTATTTTCATCTCATCATGCATCAGCTTACCTCCTCTCATCTCCCCTTATTTTACAACGATGCATGTTGTCTCATCTCATTCTTATCTCATCACATCTCATTCTCATCTGATCCTTAATTTCCATTCTATTTCATTCTTTTGTTAATTTTATTTCACCTCATTTCACTTTATCTAATCTCATTTTTATTGCCATCTCATATTTTCTCTTTTCATCTCATCCTTGTCTTACCCCTGACTTATTTCATTCTAATTTTCATGTTGTCTTGCTCAAATCGTCTCATCTCATCTCACCATGTGTTACTGCATTATTATTTTTCCCGTCTTTTAATCTCATCCTCATCTTGTCTCACCTCACCACATCTTATCCTTGTTTTTTCTTTAGTCTGATTCTCATCTTATTTCATGTCATCTGATATTCTTTTATCCCTTCTCCTATTTCTTCTTATTTATTCTCCTTTCACCTCATGTCATCTCATCCTATCTTGCCTTGTGCTGTTTGAGATTTTCCGTTAGAAATGATAAAGTATTTATAAAGTTATGATCTCGCAGCTGTGTGAGGTTATTCAGCTGCACGGCCCTGAAATGTAATTAAACAACACCACTCATAACAGGACAAAGGAAAACAGAAATCTCAGATCACAGATCTCCAGCACCACATCAAAGAAATGCAGCCTCTGTGTTTGATGTTGCACGTATCGTTGCGCCATTCTCCCCGAAGACCCGCGTGTGCGTCACCGGGTCGGTTCTCAAACGGGCGCTGGAGGGCAGCAGCTCTGCATGTCGTGACTAAGAGAGAAGCAGAGAAGCCCTTGAGGTAAAACATTTACAGCCCTGCGCTGCGTCAGGCCTTTTTCTTCCACAAATGGACGAGGAGCCACGACCGAATCCGTCTCAAGAACCAAACCTGAGCATCTGCACGGGCTCGCGTGCTCGTCAAGAGGTCAAACGCTCTGGTGGAAGTAATGTGGCGTTCCCCTTCACTGACCTCCAGCAGGTTAGTCTGACATGACAGCGCAGCACCCCGACTGAGCAATGAGTAACTGCATTTCTGCCTCATCTTTGTCACTCAGTCCTGACTCAGCTTAAAGCCACTGAACACGCACACCTGCGTTTAACCTTGGCGTAGGCGGAGCTTTTTCATCGGCTGCAACAACGGTATGAGGCTCGCTTTACTTTTTCTTAAGAGAGACCCCAAAGACTGATGGAGAAAGATGTCTGACCAGGACCTTCAGCATCATTCAAGGTTTTTGGTAAAGAAAGTGCTCAGACCACCGAGTTCTGAAAGAAAAGGCTGTCTGATGTTTGCAAGTCATGTTTGTCCTTCAACCAGCGTAGAGGAGACTTACCCAACCATCGGCCCTCCTTGATCCAAGCTGTACACCTGCCGGGGGTTTAACAGGTACCTGAACTTCCTCAGCACCCTGGAGGACGAGCAACATGTGAAAACAGTTAACAGCGTCACAGCAGGTCACAGGCAATGTTTTCTGGAATAAACCTCATGTTCAGGCTCAATTTAACCCGAACAAACCCAGTTTATGTTTAGCGGGTTTTAATCAGATTTACTGCTTAGTCTGAGCTGACTTCCCCAGACTTCCCCTTACCTCAGTCTAATAAGAACAATTTTTAATAATAAATAGTTTCTAGTAATATTCTTAATGGCCATTTATTACTGTTTTTATATGCTAGTGTTTTATCTTATGTCTTTTTTATTACAGCGTGCTGTTGCTGGGTAGAGCACATTTAACTTTGTTGACCACTGCTGTGCAATGACGATAAAGTTTATTCTACACCCAATAATTTAATAATTATCACATCAGGTTTGAATAAGTGGGTATTTTCTGACTACAAGTGGCCATTCAAGGGAAACCAATTCTGAATTAATAACAGCAGCTTTGCTGCACGTCACACGGTTGCTGGAAGGCTTTAATGAAATTTCAGCTGCAGTCTGAGTCAGACTGTGCAACATCAATTCTTGATGCATATCAGACCGTGAGGCAAGTGTCTGCTAAATCATATGATGTAAATGGAAAAACGACATGCCTGCAAAGACATCACAACAACTTGCTGCCCTCTTCTGATACAATCTTTACAAATGGCAAGAAAACAAATCTTTAATATAAACATGGTTTGGGTACATTTAAGGCTCTAAATGAGATTCTCAAATGTCCAAATATTCTTTAATTAATCAAATATGAGTTTGGTTTCATTTCTGTAAATCAATTTAATGTTATAATTAGGGCTGGGCAACGATTAAAATTTTTAATCGCGATTAATCGCATTATTTCCCTGATAGTCATGATTAATCGCACTGTATACGTAAAATCAAATAATGAATTTAAAAGTAGTGTAAAGGTCACTTTTATTTAAATGTTCTGCTGCCATATGAACTAAAGTGTCATAACATTTGTTGTTCAAACACTTTTAACATCAGCACTTGTCAGTAACACATATTTAGTGTAAATCTCATCTTAAAAAATGTCAAATAAAATAAAGCTTATTGCTACTGCCAGGGTATTAATGTCATCCTGTTTTTATAAATATATTTAAAAAAAAAGTCTACAAACAAAATCCAGCAAAATGATTGTGTCTCAGCACAATCAGAACATTAAAACAGGTAATTTCTGAGGTAACAGCAGAAACTTTTAACGGGGAGTTCAACTGGTCAGTTGTTACAAATAACCTTGTTTCTGTTGAATCCTCCGTCTGTGTTTTTCGTTTTTTAATCTTACACAAAAAAAAATGCCTGTTTTTTTTTATATTTCAATTTTAGACTTGAATCAAAAAATACGAAATTAAAAAAACGGACCACAGAACTGAATTAGTTTTATAATGGAGGACTGGACTTTCTGTTGTCATTACACATCTGTGCCACTAGATGGAGCCGCACTGCAGTAACCAGCTAGAGAACAGCAGGACAGTGAACACATGGAGCAGATCTGATGGAACATGGAGGAATGATGCACCAAAGTTTTGTTGCAGTGCCAGAATTTTTTTTTCCAGACAGAATTGTTAATATTGCTACCTGAGTTGCTGCCTGAACTGTAAAGTTCACAGATTTTTACCGTTCTCCATGTCTGTTTTAGCTTTTCTGCATTGTTTACCTACCAATTGTCTTCCGATTCTGCAGCAGCCAGTAACAGACTTTTCAAAACAAAAGCCTGTGAGAAACATGCGTTAACGTGCGATAAAATGAATGACTGCGTTAATAAATTAATGCGTTAACGCGAATAATAACGCGTCAACTAGCCAGCCCTAGTTATAACTAAGTTTTATTGGATACCAACAAATAACTAAATCAACTGAAGGCAGGTTTACAGGGAAAGTGATCAAGTTCAAGTATTCAGTTTTATGCAGTAATGGATATAAAGTGTTTATTTAAATTTGACATAATATTACATTTGGAAACTCAGGGAAACCATGGACGCCGTGTCCTGCTGACTAAAGAGGAGAAGAACCATCCAGCTGTTATTAGACAGTTCAACAGCTGCATCTGTGATGGTCTGGGGTTGCATTACTGTCTATGGTGTGGACACCTGGAACATCTGGAAAGGCTCAATCAAATGCTGAAGAGAACAAGGAGGTGTGAGAGCAACATCTGCTCCCATCCAGACAACATCTCTTTCATGGAAGACGGGCTTCACCGGAGAAGAGTCCAGCTGCTGAACTGACCTGCCTGCAGTCCAGACCTTCCACCAACAGAAAACATCTGGAGCATCATGAAACAAAACAACGAAGGCCGGGCCTGTTGAGCAACTAGAATCCTCCATCAGACAATAATGAGACAACATTCCTCTCCTAAAACTCCAGCAGCTGGTCTCCTCACTTCCCAGATGTTGACAGACAGATGTTAGAGGAAGAGGAGATGCCACACCAGGATAAACATCATCCCTGTTCCAACTTTTTAGAGATGTGTTGCTGCCATCAAAGTCTAAATGAGCTCATATTTTCCATTAAATAGTAAAATGTGTCAGTTTCAACATCTGCAATGTTCTTTGTGTTCTGCGGGGAATAAAATATCTGTTCTTATTTACGTTTAACGCAGCTTCCCAGCTCTACTTCTTGTACTTGGCAGCAGCCCCTGTTGTTGTCGTCCTTCATGAGACGACAACAGCTGATTGGTATGAACGCTTGATAACAGATGCCTCATGCTGTAAGTGATCTGCAGAGAGCTGACGCTCATCTAAACGTTCCTGCAGGCAGTCGTCACATGAAACGCCTGGTGGACCTCAAAGATCAAAAGACAGGTAAAAATAGCAGAGCGACAGCTTCTGGTTTCCTGATCAAACTTTAGTTTTTTTGTGATTCTTGTGCGTCTGTTAATGGAGAACGGCTTCCTGTCTGGTACAGTCAGAGAGTTTGTGTTGCTATGGTAGTCTGTCAGGAGGAGGCGGTGCGCCGGGGCATGATCGCTCTCATTTGTGAGGTACGTGTGGGAGCCGTGCAACAATAAAGGCCTTAATTTTCAGCTCTTTATCCTGAAAAGACGGCATTCAGGGGGTCAGTGGGGAGGAAGAGGACCGATGTGGCAGAGATCTGCTCCCTCTCATCTCCTCACAAAGGCCCGAGAGACCTCGAACAAAACCTTCAAATCACATCCAAACGTGCTCATAATCACGCTCACACATGTCATTGTGTGTAAATCACGTCTCACGACCCAAACAACAGACAAGTTATCCCAGTGAACAAAGGGGAAGGAGACGAACAAATGAGCTCTAAAATGACTCTTTTTCTCCAAATTCACAGTTACAGGAATACATTTGAATAAATAAAGGAGCACAATTATAATAAAAGTAGAAGAGTCTGGACTAAATTTAATATCGAAAATGATGTTTATACACTCAGGTCCACCTAACTAGTGCCTGGTTGGACCCCCTTTTCCCTTCAGAACTGCCTTAATCCTTCATGTCATAGATTCAACAAGGTACTGGAAACGCTCCTCAGAGAGTTTGGGCCACATTGACATGACAGCATCACCAGCTGCTGCAGATTTGTCTGCTGCAGATCCCATGATGAGAATCTCCCGTTCCACCACATCCCAAAGCTGCTCTGTTGGACTGAGATCTGGAGACTGTGGAGGACATTTGAGTTCAGTGAACTCACTGTCATGTTCTAGAAACCATTTAGAGATGATCATGGTGCATCATCCTGCTGGAAGTATCCATCAGAAGATGGTCGACTGTGGTCATAAAGGGATGGAGATGGTCAGCAGCAATACTCAGGTAGGCTGTGACATGGACGCGATGCTCAACTGGTACTAATGGACCCAAAGAGTGTCAGGAAAATATCCTCCACCCCATCACACCACCACAAACAGCAGCCTGAACCGCTGATACCAGGCAGGATGGATCCATGCTTTCATGTTGTTGACACCAAATTCTGACCATCCGAATGTTGCAGCAGAAATCCAGACTCAAATGTTGGTGAGCCTGTGTGAATTGTAGCCTCAGTTTAATGTTTAAATGTTTAAAAAATGTCTCAATTTGTCATTCTGTCTTGCAAAGCAGATGGTGGTAGATCATGATCAGAAATCAGATCAGAAATCATTATGAATAAAATTGTTTTGAATCGATAATTGAATCGAATCCTGGCCCCAAAAATCAGAATTAAATTAAATTGTGAGATAGTTAAAGATTCACACCCTACTGCTGATGTCTTTTCTCCTTAACTCCTTAAGCAGCCGAAAGCTCTCCTTTAATTCAGGTACGTGATGATCAGTTGTGTCCAGTGCGTGTCCTAACAGGAACCTGGCGTCTACTGAACAACATTATCTGGAGGAGAGAGGTCTTATGCGCTAGCATCTCTTGTGGTTGATCGTTTGGGCTCCAGGCAAACAAACATCTCAGGAATCAGGTCTTTCACGGCAGTTTGGTAAAATGCCAGCAGACTCATTCCAGAAGAGTTTTACAAGTTAATTACACATTTTACTTAAACTGACTCATCTACTAAGTCCACAGATTTTACTATTAAAACAAAATGCTTTTATAACCTTTGGACAGTGAAACAATCAGAGTCGTCATGTGAAGTCTGAATTCTGACATCATCTGTTGTTGGACCCCCCCTCCCCCCTCCCCATGGAAACAACCCACCACTTTATATGGCGGGAATTCTAAAAAGAGGATCATGGGAACTTACCGCTCCCCCTGCCTCCCTCCACTCTTGGGGTTGACGAGGACCAGGAGCGGGTGGGTTCCTGGGAGGGGAGTGATCTGGACACAGGGAGGAGACACTGACTCAGGTGTTTGACCGGCTCCGTGCGGTCGACTCGCCGAGCTGCCGCGTGAGCGGACCGCCATACCTGCAGCGCCTGTCCGTCTCCGGGGGAGAATTTAAACGTCTGGTTGGGGTCGTCGGGGCTGGTGCTCGGGGGCGACTCCCCCTCGCCGCGCTTCACCACAGAGTGGCGGTCCTGTGAGAGACGGGAGGGTGACGGACTGGACCAGCACGATATTCATTAATACCGTAAACCGAGACTCGGGAGCACGGAGGAAACCAGCGCTCTAAATCTGTGTAGCGCTGTCTAAAATATCATTTTTAGACCAGACTAAAGAAAGCAGTTATTAAAATAGGTTGGACAAATGACAGCATTTAAATAAAATCATATGTTAGTTAGCTAAGTTTACATCTTTTTTTTAAACAAAAAAGGTTTAAATTATAACTGATGATCACTTATTGTTGAACGTTTGATAATTTGGATAGTTTGTTTGAAAAGCCGCGCTCTCGTTGCGGCTATCATCTTCCCATCAACATTTTATCATTCCCTCGTTGGCATTCCCGTTCGCCATCTAAACCCAACCATTGCTAAACTGACTGAGCAGGGAGACTGTGAGTACAAACTGTTGCACGTGCTTGTTTTATTTTGCTTGTTCGCAAGTGAAGTGGTCATTAAGTTTCAGACCTCAATGCTCACGAGCCTCGACTCAGGCCTGCACCGTTGACATTGTAATTTTTCTGTCTGAGAATGATGGAGCTTGTGAGAGAGTCTGATTTAACTGTTGGAGTAACTGAAGCCCAAATTTTGTTTTAAATTACAGTGTGTGAATTGTGATTCTTGTAGATGGACTGTGTATAAATTAGATAAAACAGGGGTAACGTTTCATACACAATATTCTTAGCAGAGCTCCGAAAATATTATAAATTCTACTAAGTGGAAGCACCAATCTGAACAATTGATTTTTTATTTACGGCATGCTATTGAGGATGGAGAAGATTGATAAATAAGACTAAAGTTCTATACGGCACCAAAATATAAAAATTACCCAGGGCCCCGTATTTAAGTATTATAGTACTATAATACTTAAATCATAATTCAGTTGCATTCTTTAATAGCTACATGGGTCGGATGCTACATCTGCAACAAAAACGAAATCCTCCAATGCTCTGCAGCTGCATGAGCCTCGCGTTGAAACGTGAAATGAACAATGACGTGATGGATAAGATGCGTAAAATCAGCGTGTCAGCGATAATCTTGCGTCGGAAACTGAGATCTTAAACCCCAGCCCAGAAATAGAGTCAGCGATGAGCGTGAAATGGATGCAGGTGGTCCGAAGTCTCGCCGTCAGCCTGGGAGGAAGTCTCTGAATCGCTGCTCGTCCCACACTGATGGAGCCGCAAGGTTGTCAGACGAAGGTGGCAGCAGGTCGTGTAAAGACTCTGGACCTGACTCTGTTTCACTTCCTGAACTTCTGATCACTCAAAGGGCATATGTCATATTTTAAAATACCTATTAAACTCGGTAATATTTCCTTTTACAGATTGCTGGCTCCCACCTCTGCCCATCTAATATACGCCGGTGAAAAACAGAACCTCTGAATTCATCTTTACTCGTATCATCCTTCATCTTAACAGAGAAAACAGGGACATGCTCAGATATTCACATCTGTGACACTCAAAGCAGCTGCAGAGCTGATTACAAACTGATCAATCAAAAAGCTCAGAAGAAAATCCCGCAGACGCCACACAGATGTGTGACTCCTACGTATCTCTGATCCCAACATTTTGCTCTGTTTTATGATCAAATATCTCCACTCTGGTCTCGTCCGTCCAGAGGACATTGTTTCAGAAGTCTTCCATCTACATATAGTTTCAATAACATCAAAAGATTAACCAGCTGGGCCTCCAACAAAAGAGTCCAAATGGGAAAAACCCATTTCACAGCCCGCTTTTAGCTCAAATGGGGCCGACGTATAAATTGTAGCTGTGATGGTTCAGTCTTCCTCATTATTGTACGCTCCTGAACTTGAACATTTAACACGATAACTGAGGCCTGCAGGGTCCGACGGGTGGCTCTCCGGGTTTGTACAGTTTCTCTGAGCGTTACGTGATCTGACCGTGCAGTGAACCTGCTGGGCCGTCTGCTCACGGGAAGATCTGCAACTATCTTGAATGTTTCCCACTCGTGAAAAGTCCTGTAAAATAATGAACTCTTTTTTTTTTAAAGACCTCGTAGACCCTCCCGCATTGATAAGCAGAGACGACTGGTCTTCTGCAGTCCTCGCTGATGTCATTAACATTGTATTAACACACACCTGAATGCTCCAGCCAAAACATCTGCTGTTATGCAGCTGCTCGCACTTGTTTATGATCAGTTGATCAAATGCATTTGATTAGCAGCAGCCAGCTCTTAACTCTAATGAGAGCGGTGAAGTGGTCGTTGGATTGTCACACACAGATTTCTGCATTTCATCTTGAATGGCAACGTGGTGCAGTGTGTCATATGCTGTTATCTATCTGAACCTGCATCAATCTAAATTTAAGACCCGGTTTGGATCAGAAGAGCCGATATGAAAATCTGAGATTTCTTTTTCAGATGACACAATATTGATTTAACTCGGGGGAGTTTTTTTTTTCTCTCTTTCTCGTAGTGTGACTCATTAATAAAAGCTGTTCTGTGCAGTGGAGAGAGCAGTGTGTTTGCAGAGCGGAGCGTCTCACCAGGACGGCGGGGCAGATGTACGAGGGCAGCAGAGTGTGGTCCCTCAGGGCTCCTCCATCACACTCCTGCTTCACGTTCGACGCACACTTGTTGTGGAGCTTTAGAGGAGAGAAGAGGCGCAAGCATAAGAAGTGTGGGCGTCCTCCATCTGGGAGGCTGTTACCAGCGTGAACACTTCTGAGGTCACCCGTACTGACAGGGACTATTGATTGATTCTACACTATCAATCAAAAAGTCTCCTCCTGCATTTCTGTGCAGGATTTGTTTTCTGAACTTCAGAACCGACTGTAAGACAACACTGACATCTAGTGGATGGGAGAAGTATTTACATCTAGAACACATGAGGGCGTGCAAGTTCTGTATCGGTACCATCAATGGATATTAGGCTTCAGCTAATAATTATACTACATATAATGCAATAAAAACATCAATTAATCAATAACACACCAATAAATGACTGCAGTTTCCATGTTATAAATACCCAGAAAGGCATTTTTTTTCATCCTTTAAAAGCCGTTGTCTGCCTCTTTGAGCAATCACCCGTGCACGTCCGTGACCTGCCGAGAGCTCGTGTGTTTGCGCGACTCACCGTGATCTGGCACCAGACGCAGTGCAGGCCCGTCAGACCCTGGTAGCACTTGATGCTTCGGTGACAGCGGTCACACTTGGTCGGAGAGTTGCCCTCGATCCAAATGTGCTGCATAGCCTGGAGGACAGCGGAGACACCAGCACGGTTTCATTATCGCTCAGTCTCTGTTTGTTTGTCATTTTGGTCATTAATTCAAGAGATTAATGGAACTAGTCAAAGTATAAGTGTAAATCTTTTAACCACTATAACCGCCTCTTTCTACTCAGGGTCATGAGGGTCATCTTGAACCGATCAAAGCTGATATTTTTCTACGAGTAGAAGTCAAGGGTACGCGCCGGAGACATCGACAATCCATCACCAGGCCAAACATATATAAACGGCCACACATGCAGCCATACCTATGGTCATCTTAGTATCACTAATTAAGTGTGGGAGGAAACTCACACAGGCTCAGGGAGAACAAGAACTCCCCACAGAAAGGCCTAAGCCCGGATTCAAACCAGAAACCTTCCAGCCGTGAGGCAGCAGAGCTCAGCAACCAGCCACCACAACATGATCTTTTCAGTCGTGACCCTGACTGAAGTTAAAATGAATCTTGACACTTGCTTTCTCACCAAAAATGTCCACATGTAAGAAACGATGGTGATTCACAAATGTGTTGTAATCCAGTCCAAAAATGACTTCTTATTTACAGTGCTTTCACTGTTTTTGTGTCCCTCCCTTTGTCTGAACCTCTACAGCCCAGCTGAGGTGGAGAGTAGCACGACTTTCAGGGACACATCAGGCGCGTGGATGGCAAAGACAATAAACTCTAATGTGTTTTATTTACAAATCTCTTTTAATAAAGTCTTTAAATTGTTTTCACCAAAAAAAAAAAAAAAATCCCCAAAAACTAGTGATGAGCAAATATATCTGTGTGATTGAAGCTTCCTTTCATTTTGGACCGAAACGGATTCAAAGTCTTGGGGTTAAGGTCACTCTGAGGAGGAACAGTGACATCTGGTGGCCGACTGGAATTACAGCAGCTGCTTCAGAATTTCAATCCCAAATTTTCGCAGTAAAACTCATTTAACGCTGCATGTTCATTACCGGTTTGAAGTTATATATATAAATTCAGTGATGTGGCCTCCGTTTCTTTTTGTAGCAATAAAACAGATGTAAAGCCATGAGTTCATGGCTGGATTCGATCCAGCCAAGAAAAATCAAAATCCCTTATGACAACCTGTACCAGCACATCCTTAGAGGGTTAAATTATGTCTTATGATCATTTCGGTACGTACATACAAACAATGCTTTTTCATTTTATGCTACATGAGTGAAGTATGATCCGGTAGAGGTGTCGGTTGTGAACACGAGAATCGTAAAGAGTGGTACATTAAAGCCTCAAAACGTTCAAGCTGTAAACCACTGAAATGCACTGAAAAGCTCTGAGCCAGACAGGCCCTTCGAAACATCACCAACCAATAAAGCACAAAGTGAAGCAGCGTCATCGGTCACGTGACAGTGGTGCTTTGATACAAGCTTTATTTCGAATCAACCCACTTCGTTTGCCCATTACAACAAAAATACCAGCATATTCTCTCAGTTTTTGAGCCATATTACAAAGACCATTAGAGTCCATATCATTATGGATGGTGGTTTGGTGGTTTGGTGGTCGGCCCTGTCGCCTCACTGACAGTAACCCTCTAGTTCATTTCCTGTCTGGGGCCCTTATATGTGGAGTTGGCATGTTCTCCACATGCTTGCAGGGGTTTTCTCTGGGCTCTCCCCAGACAGGTCCCCAGTACTGCAACGGACTGGTGACCTGTCCAGAGGTACACCCTGGACAGGTCCCCAGTACTGCAACAGACTGGTGACCTGTCCAGGGTGTACCTCTGCCTTCTCAGTAGACCACCGTGAAGCCTGAATGGGAAGAAGTGGATACAGGTGATGGATGGATCCTTGCCAGTCCTTCACAGTGTTTTATCTTCTGTGTGTAAATGTTTTGCAGAGTTGCAAAGTTCACACCAAATGGGAGTAATTCTTTGATCAGTCACCTTGAGACTCTCTAGAACCTAAAAATCAGGTCAGAAATTTAGGAGTAATCTCTTTTGAGCCCCATCGCATCAAACCACCTTTTCAAACTATCCTGTCAGGACCCTATCTTTCAAGAATGGCACAGGAAAGGTATTGTACGTTTTTCAGATCTCTTCATTAGCAACACATTGGCATCATTTGAGCAGTTGAGTGGAAAATTTGGGCTACCCATGTCAAAGTTTTTCAGGTATCTTCAGGCTAGGCATTTTGTTCTTTTCCCAAACATCCAGCTCTACAGGATCAAGCTCAGCCACAGTTGACACAGACCCACTTAAAAAGGGTCTCATTTCGACTCTATATCACATGCTATTGGACCTTAGAACGGCATGGGAGGAGGACTTACTGAGGATACTTGGGTTTCCATATTCAAAATGGTTAATTCAACCTCCTTCTGTGCACGTCACTGCTTGCTTCAATTTAAGGTGGGACACAGGGCTCATATTTCAAAAGCAAAATTATCCTCCGTGTACCCAGATATCAGCCCATATTGTGTCAAATGTAGACTTGCAGAAGCTTCTCTCATTCATATGTACTGGTCCTGCCTGTGCTTAAACAAATATTGGGGGGAAGTCTTCCATACACTGTTCCTTGTGTTAAACATTAAATTGGAACCAAAGCCACTGACTGCTATGTTTGGGATCATGGAGGGGGTGAAAAAGCTACCCACTGCAAAACAACAGACTTTATCTTTCGCTTCTCTTCTTGCTTGGCGAGCAATTTTGTTCAGGTGGAAGGATACTCTCCCTCCCAGCCATGTGCAATGGCTGGAAGACGTTATGTCCTGCTTGAAGCTGAAGAAAATCAGATACTCATTTCAGCAATCTAATAATAAGTTCCAGAGAGTGTGGGGACCCTTCCTGAAAGTAGTTCAGACCCTGAAAGGGTTGGACCCTCGAATGTAGGCTAACTATGCTGTAGATTGTTTACGTACTCTGAGTGCAAGCCCTTGATGCAACTGTGTTAGTTTGCTGTGACTAATATTTTGGCAGTGACAGGGGAGGGATTATTTTGTCCAATGTTCGTTCATGTTGTTTTTGTTCTCTTTCATTTCTACATCTCTGTACATCTTGTATGTTGAGGAATGACGTGACGTTTCCATGCCTGTTTTGCATCTCTGTACTGACTGCTCAGCAGCTTTTTACCATCTAAAAACATTGTCAGAATCAAAGGAACAGTGTCTAAACCAGATTTAGAAAGACTAATAGACTTTAAAACAGCTCTACTTGTGTTCAAGTCTCTTCATGGCCCCAAAGTCCATCTCTGACATGTTAGAGCCATATGAACCAACCTGGACTCTGAGAACCTCAGGTAGTGGCCTCCTGCTGGTGTCCAGAGTCAGGACTAAACAAGGTGAAGCTGTGTTTCAGTTTTATGTTCCTAAAATCTGGACCAGTCTTCTAGAAGATGTGAGACAGACCTGAACTCTGACAATGTTCAGATCCAGACTGAAATCAGTTCTGTTTAGATGTACATATGGATTTTATCTGCACTCTTCATTTTTAATTCATTTTTAACTTAATTTATTAATGATTATTTTTATGCTCTTATGATTTATGGGATGGTTCTATTATCCTTCTTGTGATTTTATGCATCTGTAAAGCACTTTGAATTGCCTTGTGTACGAATTGTGCTCTACAAATGAACTTGCCTTGTCTAGCTTACTTATTAAACCATCAAAGAAATAGAGCAAAGCATCTTGTTCTCAGAGCAGACTAAGCCCTCTGGGATGCAGGCCTTAAAGAGACAGGATCTAAAGTGAAGCGTTTCAGACAGAAGGTAACGAGAGGAGCTAAAAAGACATACAGCATGGGTGGTCTGTGAGCTTTGGTGCAACATGCTGCCCCCATGTGATCAGAAGTGGTATTACTACATAGAGTGGCTTTACAAACTAAACAGGTCTCAGTCTATGTTACATGTGAGTCTTTTCAATAATGTCAACTGCTTTCATTAATATATATATATATATATATATATATATATATATATATATATATATATATATATATATATATATATATACACTACTCAAAAAAATTAAAGGAACACTTTGTAATCAGAGTCATCAAGTCAATTAAACTTCTGGGATATTGATTTGGTCAGGTAAGTAGCAGAGGGGGCTGTTAATCAGTTTTAGCTGCTTTGGTGTTAATGAAATTAACAACAGGTGCGCTAGAGGGGCAACAACGAGACGACCATCAAAACAGGAATGGTTTTACAGGTGGAGGCTACTGACATTTTTTTCTCCCTCCTCATCTTTTCTGACTCTTCTTCACCAGTTTTGCATTTGGCTAGGGTCACTGTCACTACTGTTAGCATGAGGCGATACCTGGACCCTACAGAGGTTCCACAGGTGTCACTACTGTTAGCATGAGGCGATAGCTGGACCCTACAGAGGTTGCACAGGTGTCACTACTGTTAGCATGAGGCGATACCTGGACCCTACACAGGTTGCACAGGTGTCACTACTGTTAGCATGAGGCGATACCTGGACCCTACAAAGATTGCACAGGTGTCACTACCATTAGCATGAGGCGATACCTGGACCCTACAGAGGTTGCACAGGTGTCACTACCATTAGAATGAGGCGATACCTGGACCCTACGGAGGTTGCACAGGTGTCACTACCGTTAGCATGAGGCGATACCTGGACCCTACAGAGATTGCACAGGTGTCACTACCATTAGCATGAGGCGATACCTGGACCCTACAGAGGTTGCACAGGTGTCACTACTGTTAGCATGAGGCGATACCTGGACCCTACAGAGGTTGCACAGGTGTCACTACTGTTAGCATGAGGCGATACCTGGATCCTACAGAGGTTGCACAGGCAGTCCAACTCCTCCAGGATGGCACATCAATACGTGCCATTGCCAGAAGGTTTGCTGTGTCTCCCAGCACAATCTCAAGAGCATGGAGGAGATTCCAGGAGACAGGCAGTTACTCCAGGAGAGCTGGACCGGGCCGTAGAAGGTCTACAACCCATCAGCAGGACCGCTATCTGCTCCTTTGTGCAAGGAGGAGCAGGAGGAGCACTGCCAGAGCCCTACAAAATGACCTCCAGCAGGCCGCTGGTGTGAATGTCTCTGACCAAACAATCAGAAACAGACTTCATGAGGGTGGCCTGAGGGCCCGACGTCCTCTAGTGGGCCCTGTGCTCACTGCCCGGCACCGTGGAGCTCGATTGGCATTTGCCACAGAACACTGGAATTGGCAAGTCCGCCACTGGCGCCCTGTGCTTTTCACAGATGAGAGCAGGTTCAGCCTGAGCACATGTGACAGACGTGAAAGGGTCTGGAGAACGTTATGCTGCCTGTAACATTGTTCAGGACCGGTTTGGTGTAGGGTCAGTGATGGTCTGGTCCATATCCATGGAGGGACCACAGATCTATACAGGCTAGACAACGACACCCTGACTGCCATTAGGTATGGGCTGGGGCGCCGAAAAGGGGGGGTAAAGGATACAGATTATAGGGGCCCATGATTGAAGGGGGCCCAGAGAGGCCCCTAATGATGATCAAAAATAGCGTCAACAAATTTCGCCGCTGTGTTGGGGGGCCCGGTAAAGATTCTTTTCATGGGGCCCAAAATCCCTAGCGGCGCCCCCTGGGTATGGGGATGAAATCCTTGCACCCATTGTCAGACCCTATGCTGGTGCAGTGGGTCCTAGGTTCCTCCTGGTGCACGACTATGCCCGGCCTCATGTGGCGAGAGTATGCAGGCAGTTCCTGGAGGATGAAGGAATTGATTACACTGATTGGCCCCCTCGCTCGCCTGACCTAAATCCAATAGAACACCTCTGGGACATTATGTTTCCGTCCATCCGACGCCGCCAGGTTGCACCTCAGACTGTCCAGGAGCTCAGTGATGCCCTGGTCCGGATCTGGGAGGAGATACCCCAGGACGCCATCCGTCGTCTCATTAGGAGCCCCGACGTTGTCAGGCATGAATACACGCACGTGGCCATACAAATTACTGAATACCATTTTGAGTTGCTGCAATGAAATTTCAGCTAAATGGACTAGCCTGCAGCATCATTTTTTCACTGTAATTTTTGGGGTGTCTTTGAATTCAGCCCTCTGTAGGTTGATTTCCATCAAATGATGTGGCATCCTTTTGTGCCTAACACATCACCCAGTCCATATCAGTATAAATAAACAGCAGGATTTTTTTTTTCCCATTGAGATCTGATGTGTTTTCAAAGTGTTCCTTTAATTTTTTTGAGCAGTGTATATACTGATTATGTATGTATATATATATATATATATATATATATATATATATATATATATATATATATATATATATATATAAAATAGAAATGAGTCAAAGCCTTTCATTGGTAGCAGGGAGGTCTGACAGATCATATTGGTCAAAACTATAGACCTCTGCACCATCATCATATGACTTGAGTCACTGACAAAAACATTCTGAGACTCAAACCTTGCGTGAACTTTCAGAGCATCCCATGATGCTCTGCTCTCTTGAAGGAGAGCACAAGCCGGCAGGCATCAACATAGTGGTCAGTGTTCCTGTCCCGCTGCCCTGCAGCTCCAGCTCTCATTATCAGAATGAAGCCTTTCACGGGACGCAGATGTACTTACGTTGGTGTGTCTGCGTGACTTGGCGTAGGTGCTGATGCAGGCGGCGATGGCTTTGGACACACAGCGCTCGTGCACTGTGTACTTGCATACTGAAGGAAACACAACAAGGGGCACAAAGAGTAGAGGTCTGTTACACTTAGTATTCATGTTTGATTAATCTTAAGCAACAAAACTAAAACAGGAATTGCAGGTAATGTATTAAAAAGCGCGCTAAATTAGCTACCAGTTCAGACAGGAAGTAAGTGTATGCATTCAACAGCCCGGGAACTCAATCAATAACGAATTTACACATCATGACATCACTTTTCTTTTCAACTGAAAAAACAACACTGACTCAGGCGCCCAGGCAGAACAAACTAACTTGATGCGAGTTTGCTGCAGGGAGCAAAGAGGCGATAAAGACGGAGATGGACAGAGTAGGATAACGTACGATGCAAACAGAGAGTGACAGGCAGACAGTGTGGTGACTCACAGGAGCAGCAGAGGCCCTGCTTGCGAACGCCGAGCAGCATGGTGTGGCAGTAGTTACAATAGGCTGGTTTGTTGAAGTGCTTCAGACGCCAGACATGCTGCCCATCCTCCTGCACATTCTGCCAGATTACAGCAAAAGGCGGATTCAGTTTGGAAAGCAACCACTCTGCTAAATGTTGTTTCAGCAAACTGAACCACGGTGACACGGTCGTACATCATTCAGGCAACTGGAGCACGTAGGTAGACCTCAGGGGAAGCAATCTATGCCCTTTCATCATTACTTTGTGTCAGCTATTACACCTTATGGAGCGAAACACATCTTCCACAAACAGTTCCTTTTGGACCGGGAAATATCCCACTTATTTCACAACTGGGTCAAGACATTTCTCACCTAAAGGAGACATATTAAAACCTGAGTTTGAAATTCTGACACGACTTCCTGAGGTCTAAATAAAACATATGTGGCATGCTTTGGTAAAAGTACCACATGGATATAGTGCAACAGCTCTCCTTTCATCCATGCCACCACAGCTCTGTTCACAGCAGCTGGTTTTTAGGGGCGGAGCCATGCACTTAGCTCCAACTCACTTCTCTGTTTTTTTTTTTAAGCATTTAGCTGCCTTATTTAGTTTGATACTGTGGTTGAAGATAAAGATGGTAAGTGTGGACAGGGAGCTGTGATGTCACAGTTCACTGCAAATCTAAACAGCTCATTGAATGACAGTGAAGGTCCGAACAACCCAAGAAATGTATTTTTTTTCCCATCCAAAATAAATCCCTTGAGGTGGGATTTATTATACATTAGGGATGCACAATAACTGTTTTTTAAAAGCGATACCGATAACTGATAACTTTCAGCTCCTAAAGACCGATACCAATAACCGATAACACACACATATACCTAAGATCATTACATCAATACTATCAACAAAACCAAAAATAGTTTTAGAGATATTTATTTTTATTTTTTTATATTTAATTTTTTCCAATGAAAAACTATTGGCAAGCCTCTCAAACTTTTTCATAAAGCTATCAAATAAACCTATTTGATGTCTCACATTAACTTAAATAAGGTTCATTACTGATTGATATAAAAATAAAGGCTCCTTGAACTGATTGAACTGAAAAAGATTAACATTTAAAGGATTTTGGCTTGTGGTTCCATTTAAATTAATACCTTTAATTAAAGTAAATGAGGTTCAGTAGTTGTTTTTTTATTTTTTTAATCTCATGGAAGCTTTAGATGAGAGGAGTGGGGGGGGGGGGGGGGGGGGGGGGGGGGGGTAGACTGCTGCTGGCTTGCGCACGTTAGCATTAGTTTCCATTAGCTCACGTTAGCGCGATTTTAAAACTCCGCGGAAGCGATTGTTATGTTGTAGGTGGCCAATCGGGTTTTACGTATTAAAGCTTGTGCTTCCCTCCTCGTAGAATTCGCTCAGAGGATTCATCTCAAATAACCACCAAAATATATCTTCTTCTGAAACTTTAACAAAGTTCCGCGCTGCCATGTTTGTTGTGATCAGCGCTGTGCTGCAGTTCATGGTGTAACGTAAATTCCGACGTTCCCTCGTTTGTGTAACATGAGGAGAATACTGCAAATATCAATTAAAGTCAGCAACTACCAAAATTATGACCGAGTTAACGAGTTGTTTTCTGGCATGAGGGGGTATTCTTGATTTTCCTTATTGAGTAATCGTTTTCTGATTATGCCGACGTCACTTGAACATAACATTCACTGCTGGTCATTCAAGGCTCAGAGGGAGTGAGGCACTGCCGTGTTGACAAGAATATATATGTTATCGGGGCTATTCTTGGTGATATCGGAGTTATTGGGATGACGTCATAATTTCCTGTTATCGGTCCGAGAGTTATCGTGCACCCCTTTTATACATTATACATGTTATACATTTATTAAACTTACTTTCAGGGGAAATATTTCCCCTTCCCTTTATTTATTTGATTTTCCTCCCACTGATGGTTAAATTTTACTGTTTCTACTGACTTAATTGTTAAAATTTCTTTTGCTTTTAACTGTATCAAAAAAGTGTCTAAAAAAGAAAACTTGTCAAAAAAAGGAGAGAAGCTTTAAAATATGGCATGTCAGCCAGTGCATCTGACTGTCTTCTATATGAGGTAGAAAATGAGCAGAAAAACTAAATGTGGATTTTTTTATTTTTTCCCTTTCTGCGCTCCACACACAAGCGCTTGCGTATTTACCGTATCCATGCCCAGCAGGACCAGCAGGGGGATGGTGGTGAGGCCTCCTCTGATCCACTCCTCCAGTGTGACCGTCCCGTCTCGATCGTAGTCGATCTCCTCCATCATCTCCTTCAGTATCTGGTGTGACAGGGAAACGCAGTCCTTACAGCCAGAGCTAGAGCGACACCGAGCACTCCCAGACAGACAGGCAGCAGAAACTCTAGCTCGATTCATCTCGGATCAGCTGGTATCCATGAAAGGGCTGGTCAGTCTTTGATGGGCAGTAAATTGGAAAGGAGTAGCTCTTTTCTCCGTCTACAGAGCTTATTATCTGTAAATTATGAGGGAATCTGGAGGACTTTCAGGTAAAAAGGATAAATGAGCAGGCCTTCAGCCAGAATCTCTGATCCCTCAGACAGAGCTGCATCAGGAACCGTCAGATGATATAACCACGCGGCTGAGGGATTTACTTCACCACAACACGGAGCCTCATTCACAAACGACACTTCAGGCTTTGCTTTTTGCACAGCGAGGCCTCCAGTTCACCTCGTCCCGAGGCGGCATCTGGACTTGGTGGTTCGAGGATGAAAGGGACCATTGATTCTGTTATTGGCTCCAAATCCAGCATCACTCGAAGACGCAGCTCAGTATTTTGAACAGAAACCACATTAAACCTTCTGCTTTCATTTATGTTATCTTTATTCAAAATGACTGATGGACTTTGCCCTACGGTTTGAGAGAGAAAAAAAAGATAACTGTTTATGGGTGGTGAAAACATTTATGTGATGCGTGTGATTTCTCTGGCGTCAAAAAGTCCCGAGCTGCTTTTGCAGCCTGTTTAGAGTCGATATTCATCAGCGCTGGGCTGAATGTGAGCGGAGATTACAGCTCCATACAGCTTAGGATTCATGTTGCTGCTTCTGTCAGCAGTCAGCAGTAAACCCTCTTCCCATCACGCTGATACGAGTTTGTCTTGGTTTCCATCTGAAAATCTGATTCCAGAACGTGGGAGGCTTTTAGATGTTTTGAACGGGTTTGTCTTCACCAAGGAAGGGCTTCTGAGATCACGCGCCTTAGTTGTTTTCAACGTGCTTTTGATGCGGTTTCACTTCTTTCTTTCTTTTCAAGAATGAGCCAAACTACTGATTTGGCCAAACTTAGGCTTTCTTGTGATCTCCCTTCCTGAGGAAATGTAAACAGCTGGAGGCCTTTCTGGGAACACAAGCACACTCCGACAGTCGGAGGAATAAAGGCAGCCTGAGAGGCTTGAGAGAGAGAACGATTTGGTGAAGTCCAGGTCCAGAACCGTCTGAAGGACTGACATCGAGCTAAAGGCACCAAGACCAGAGCTCAAAGCCGTCCTGACACAGTGATGGGGAAAAGTGTGGCGGTTTGAGGGAAGGAGGGTGACTTTCTGCAGAAGGCGGAGAAGATGCTTCTATGAAATACAAACTGCAGGATCGTGATGTGACGACATGCGTCAGGTGGAGGGTATCGTACTTCAACAAGAGGGAGCTAAAACCATAAATATGCCCAAACATTTGTTCCTCCTCCCCTGGTAGAAGTTATCTGCACTTTTAAAGCCTGGTTTATGCTCAGAAATCAGGTTGTCTCCGTGTGTGACGCAGGTAACGAAGATATGCCCCCCCCCCACTCTCCGCAGAAACTCCGGTGCACCTCCCCAACATTGTAGGTGACCACAGACAGTGTCGCAAAGCATCGCAGGGAGGAGAGAAAGGAAGCCTCTGATTGGTCAATTCTACATCCACGTAGTAAAGAGCGCGGCATCGAAGAAATGAGGAAGTACCCACATCTGTACAATTCTGGTTCTCCACACCACAAAGACAGCACATATTCTAGTAATTCATGGAGGGAGATAGCGATTAATGTGGGTCTGGATACGGCCGAAGACGGTGAGGAAGTGGAAAAACACAACGTCGTTCCGTTGCCCAGATGACGCCTGGCATGGAGGCTACTCGCTGCTGCTCCGGGGGACTTGTCCCTGCGACGCTGGAGGCTCCAGTTTGTGCCCGGTGTGATTTTGCGGTCGGGTGTCGACGTGCTGTCTGCGGGTTTGGACCGGTCCTCTTGCGGCTGGTGGAGATGTGCCGCCGCGGACATGGACGGTGTCGCTGGAGGCTGGTTTGGGGAAGCTAATCCTGAACTGCTCCCCGCGGACAAGGAAAGGAGGCAACCACCGCCACTGGATCCGGGTTTCAGCGTCGACTGAGCCAGGACGGGAGCCCCCGACGTGGCAGCGGCGGCATGCTGCCCCTATCCAGCAGTCTACACGCCGGGGTGAGTCAGCTGACTTGGCAGGGGCCGTCCGAAGACCTGGTGGGCCCGGCACTGCCGGGGTTAACGCCAACAACCTGGCCGCATGTTGAACCGGGCTCTGGGACGGTCGGCTCCATCGCTCGCTGGACTGAGGGAGATCGGTCTTCCCAGGAGAGACAGTTTGGTTCATCAGAGTTTCCTCCTCTGACCTGGAGATATCTCATTTAATTCATCATTGTGGAGATATATTGGTTTTAACGGCTGTTAACGGGTTTTAACGGCTGTTATCGGGAGTTAGCACTTGGACCACAGGACCGGGACCAGGAGAAGGAGCGCTGGACGCCGGCAGCTCCTCAAGTACACCAGACTACAGCATCTGGTGTACTTGAAACTTGAATTTCCCCCTTGGGGGATCAATAAAGTATATTTGATTTGATTTGATTGATAAGTTTAGTAAGTTTAGCTAGTTCGTAATTGTCCCTCTTGCGTTGTGGCATGGAATAACATAGCGCAGACCACGCTTCAAAATTGGGCATAAATCAAAAATAACTGCGGCATCTCTGCAACAAGCTAACCGCGACACATTGCTGGGAGAGTATACGCAGCCCTTTAGGGTTCACGTGGGCCCTGGTCATGTCCTTCTCTCTTTACCTCTCCTCATATTTGATTGCAGTGGATGGTGTGTTTGCTCACCGGTCGCAGCTCCGTGGAATCCCACTCCAGGTACTCCGCCACATGAACCATCTGATTAATGATGCGATCCAGCTCCTGCAAAGACAACATGCGTTCAGTGAGAAGTGCAGAGATGAATATGATAGAGGGTATGTCCTGTGACTGTCCAGCGTTTTCCTTTCTTACGGAAGCTTCTCTGTTTATGTGATCACCTTAGCGCACGGCTGATGCTAAGCTAAGCAGATCCATCACCAGTGGTGTTATGCAATAACACAAAGTGTCTATGTTTCTATTCCAGGAGCTTCAGGGGGAAAAGAAAGGGACAAAACAGAGAGAGAGGGAGAGAAAAAGTAGGAGCCCACTCACCGAGCTGTCCAGAACCCCGTTACCGTCTGTGTCGTACAGCCGGAACATGACTGGGGAGAAACCAGAGAGCAGAGATCCCATTAGAGTCTTCTACACTGTGAAGAAGTGAAGCGTGGTGCTGCTGCGCCGCCGGTTAGGACAGATTAGCCTCGTCATTAACCGCCAATATAGCCTTGGACACTAAAGAAGTCAATTAGGCGCAGTGGAGCTTAAGAGTGTCACTGACCTCCCCTGTGAGGGAGGTGTTAACTGCTGCCCGGCCTGAGCTGACATGCTACCTGAGCCCAGCTGGTCGCCCGCCCCTGTCACTCACACTCCAGCTTGTCCTCCGGCATCCCCCGCTCCAGCAGCGAGAGGTAGCAGACTATGTCCTTGAGGAAGACCACCTGGGGCGACGGCAGGGGGGAGTTCTTCTGGGGCGACGGGCTCCTCCGAAGCGACAAGTGCTTCTCGGAATGGCTCCTCTCTGTCGGGACACGACACAAACATTCAGAACTACTCACAGCAGCCACCGCTGCCCCCCGTGCCCGTGCAGGAATTGAACGTAACAATTAGTGATTGATCACACGCTGAAGCATCAGGAGTCTGAACCGGGGGACAGTAGGTCGAGACAAAGCAGGGCAGTGGAGAGCACGCTGGCAAAAAGAGTCGAGAGAGGTGATGCCACAGGCTGAACAAAACAACCAGGAGTCGAGGACACCGGCCAGTACGGCGAGAACTTCTTACTGGAAAGTTTGTCAGTATTGACGTCTGAAAGTGAAATTAAGGGGGGGAGAGCAGCTGCTCGCAGATGAGGGGCCAATTCCAATTCCTCTCTTAACCCTCAATCTCAACCGTCGCCCTTAACCCTCAATTTCTGGCCCTCAATCTTAAACCTCGAAGTGTAAGGACTATCTTGTGACTTAGAAATGGGACACCCCTCGAGTGCAGTTACGTCTTCAGACTAAAATGTATCAGAGCCCGTGTTGTCTCTGTATTCCCTGAAATGACACAGGGATAACATTGAAAAAAAAAAAAAAAAACTCTGTATATTCTCTAAATAATATTAGCAAATAACACAATACAGGATACATTATTCAGTCCTCCGTCGCTACACAACAAGGTATACAAGTAACGTGAAGCCCCCGGCAGGCGGTCCTAGCTGATGTTTGCTGAACTTTATGATGTTCAGAAAACATCGTAAAGTAAAAAAAAATAAATGTTATGCAACAACGATGTTAATCCATGAAAAAAGTCTCAAACAAAGACAATAAGATTGTTTCGTAACATTTATATCTTTAAGAACTACGAAGATACTTACATTTGTAGCTAGCTTTTTTTGTTGCCATCCTTTTCGAAGATGTCTTGGGTAAATTACCCAATGCCTTCTGGGTAGCCCTTACTTCCAAGGTTGGTGCCGGAGAATCTCAATATTGAGGGCGATACAGCCCTCAAACTTGTCCCTCCATTTTACGTTCCTAGAATCGGGACAGCACTTGCCCTTAGCGGGAGCGCGCATTTTTGAGACTGAGGGTTAAGGGAGAAATTGGAATTCACCTGAAAAGCAGCTATTGTCACCTTTTTTTTTTTAATTCTTTTAATTTTTAATGAAAATAAAAGCACAATTCCACAACAAGCAGGATCTAACGACAAAACTTGACAATTTAAAGAGTTACGATTTTGTAAAATTAGATTTCTATACCACAAAAAAAAATTCATCTTTTTTGGACGAAAAGTTACTATTACTCAGAATTCGCAATTTTAGGACAAATTTGTAATTTTAGGACAAATAGTTGCCATGTAGCAATTCTTTACAAGAAAATAAAGTGAAATTTGAAAGTTTTCATTCACTTTGTTTTAACAACATAAATATATTGTGAAGTTCGCCAAAACAGTTTGTGAATTTCCAGAAGCTGCAGCTCTGACATCACAGCAGTGAAACTACCAAGAAAAATAAGCCTCAGTGTCTCAAAATATACATTTTTAAATTTCCGAATGCTGAATGGGTATGAGCAGAGCTGTCCCGACCAGAAATGGTGACGGAGATGAAACAAAGTTGTTTTAAATGAATGCAAACAATCAGTGAAATTATAAAGCTTTTTGTCAGGGAAGAATCTGCACAATCTATGAGCTTTTATGTAAAACAGTCAGTCAGATGGAAAACAGCTTAATATGAGTATTTTATTAACCATTAATTACACTATTGACTGTTTATAGACCACAAGTGAGACAACAACTTCTCAAGTTTCAAATATCAGAAAAGTGAAGGTTATTTTTAAATAACTCCTGATCACTTGTAACGAATAACTAATGACGAGTTAATATTAAAGGTAGGATAAGTAATTCTACGTGAACACTTTTTGTCACATTCAGAGAACATCTCTTCTGTGTCTCTTCTCTTGACCATCTGCCCACCTTGTGAGTTCGCTGCAGAAAAACAAAAATAAAACATAATACAGAAATGCCCAACCTTACCTTTAAATGGGCGTGGCCTGAATGGAGGACTCATAAATAAGTATTCCTCTAATAGCTCTAAACAGGGAATCACCCAGTAGATATCAATGAGGTTCCAGCTCCTTAATTACTAAATAACTTTAACATTCATTTCTAGTTTTGTGATAGTTTTCAGCCAGTCTGGTGGGTGTGTTTAATGAGTCAGCCATTACTGTTTTAGATCGTTACCTGTCCATCGGTGATCCTTCCATCATTAGGACATGCTAAGAAGCAGTTAGCCTCTGATTAATTCTCCATCAGTTACCATGGAGCTAAAAAAAACATTTTGTGGGCCTCGTTGTAAAGTTTCACCCAGATATCATCCTTTTTTAAGCAGAACTTCAGCATCAATCAGTGGGCTGGACCACAGAACAAAGTGCTTTCTTCATTTTAGACATTTATTAATTATATTCATTAGCATTCTTTTCTGATTTATTATTCAGAACTCTTCATCTGAATTCTTCTTTTGATGTTTTCTGGCCAACTTTTCTTTCTGTTTCCATCTGCAGCTAAAAGCTGATGAACTTCTTGAATTTTTCTCTGAAAATGTCAGTGGTTTAATGCACCACAGCTGCCGCAATTCAGACGGGAAAGAGGGCGAGATGGCCAGAGAACACACACACACAAAAGAAAGACTCCAGCCCCCCGATTACTTAATTACTGAAATGAGCATTCATTACTGAATGCAGCCCCGCAGAGGCTGTAATCCTGATCGCCGCTAATTTACCTGCCGTGTGTGAAGGTACGATAGGGCCCTATGAAATCTGTTTTATTTTTTCTCAAATTCCGTTTAAATTTTTTTCATTTTCGGTGTTTTTCGGTTTTTAATTTTTGAGAATTCCATTTTAAGCATTTTATGCAAATTTAGCCCCAAGACAGTATAGAAAGTAATGAAATATACACAATTTAGGCAATTATAACAGTAAACTTTAATGTTTTGTACTTTTAAACAAATTGTGTCCAACAAAACATTCGTTTTTTTGACAAACAAAAAAATTCTAAAGTTCTTTCTATTTAATAAATAACTAAGAAAAAATAACTCAAATAGGTAGGAAGGGCAGAAGAGGGCAGAGAAGCTAGAGTGTCCCCAGCTTTTAGTGACCCCTCTTGGAACATTTTCTCAAAAGGAAAGTTCCTTTTAGTCTGGGAGAGAAAAATCAGACTTTTACACAAATTGCCGTTCAGTTCTGTTATATTGCGCATTTAAAGTAAATTCCGTTTTTAACCACCAATTCCGCGATTCCGTGATCGCGGATTCCATGGGGCCCTAGTACGAGCAGGGCTGTGAATGCTCAGACTTTTAGTATGGAGAGATAAACCACAAAATGGATGCGATTCATGAACTGAATTGCAGGCTAGCGGTGGTTTTTTGAACTCATTGGCATAATGGATTTGAACCTTTAGAAGTTTCCAGCTGTGCTCAGGGAGAACTGACCCAAAATCTGGTTATTTAAATTTACTCCTACCGAGATGAACCAGAGGACTCGAAGGCAGACGGATAATTTTCAAGTCGGCCTGACCTAAAAAATTCTCCTGTTATCTGAATTGAGCCGGCCTTGAAGGCCGGTTATCTGATTCTCCGCGAATGTTATTCCAACTGATGCTCTGCCCACCATCCAAAGTCTTGTTTGTTGTACTTTGGTCTAATATTATTGTGCTGAGGAGTTCCATCCATCCATCCATTATCTATACCTGTTTCATCCTCCGAAGGGTCACGGGGATCTGTTGGAGCCTATCCCAGCCGTCTACGGGCAAAAGGCAGGGATACACCCTGGACAGGTCGCCAGTCCATCGCAGGGCCACATACAGACAAACAACCACTCACATTCACATTCATTCCTCCGGGCAATTTAGACCCACCAATTAACCTGACATGCATGTCTTTGGACTGTGGGAGGAAGCCGGAGTATCCGGAGGAAACCCACGTAAGGCACAGGGAGAACATGCAAACTCCACACAGAAAGGCCCCTGCTGAGGTTCAAACCAGGAACCTTCTAGCTGTGAGGCAACAGTGCTAACCACTAAGCCACCGTGCTGCCCGTGCTGAGGAGTTATTTTAGTAAAAAAAAAAACAAAAAAAACACACTGTGTCACTAAGAAAACCTTTTTCTCCTCCTCCTTCCTCCTGTTACTCATTTCCTAGGCTATTGTAAAGGAGCGCTGGGGCGCCAGCAGCTCTGCTAGCACACTGTTGACCCTTGTCTTATGTTTGTATTTTTGTACGTTTTTCTTGGACAAATGTACTGAAAAATGGTTTTTCCCCTTTAGGAAATACATAAAGTTTATCTTATCTTATCTTATTTAAATGATTCTCTGAGTTTACTTGAATATGGGAGCTAATTTGTGGTGAAACAACTGAATTTCACGACAGCCGGACATAAAGATTTGGGAACCACATTTCCCAAGAATAATCAGAGGGGAAAAACCTTTGGAAAAATCCTGTTTCCCATCATTTATTTCTTGTTATAATGTTGGTAAATGAAACAATCCGTTATCAGACGACATCAGTCGTTAATTACCCGTCTGACCGTCCTCCCTCTGACAGGTGAACTCTGCTCACCTGGGGAGAGCTTCGGGGACATCGGTGACTTTGTGGGGCCGACGTTGGGGGTCAGGGCGTTGCTGCTGCCCTCTAAGGCTTTGACCTGGGTGCAGGGAGATCGGTGGGGCCCCCCGGGCGTGTGAGTCCCCGTTCCTGAGCGCTGTGAGGAGGAGCGAGACGAGCACGGGGAGGTGGTGGCGCCGGATCCCGCTGCGCTCTTCGCGCCGGAGTGCTCGGGGGTGTGCCGGCTCATCGCGGACAGGATGCTTTTCCCGTTCATCCCTGAGTTGGTAACAGGAACGTGAAGAAAAACACAAAGACATCATCGTTTGGACATGCACCGCTGAAGACGAAGAGCGGTGGAACAGGAGTCGAAGAGCAGCACAGATAAACGCCGCAGACGTGTAGCGTTGAACTCCACAACAGCAATCCAAAAAAAAAAAGAAAAAAAAAGAAACGCACAGTGAGACAAGAAGCAGGTACGACACGGCATTACCCCAACTGACCCACAGGTGAAATACCAAGGACTCACATCAACACAACACAGTCACCAAGAGAGCAGGAGGCCGTAGCCAGCAGGACTGCTGTCCTGTTAGGACGGCTGGAGCCGGTGGGCCTGCTGTGGTACCTGTAATGGGGGCACAGGCCACTTCGGTCTGAATAGAGATGCCTGCATCGATGGAACGGGCTTCTGCGGTCAGTCGATGGTTCCAAGGAGCAAAAGACAGCAGCAGATGTGAGCATCAGCAAAGACAGAGAGCCCTTTCTGGTCTAGACTGTGTTAAAGACTTTTTATCAGACTCTGACTCTTCAGTTGTACTTCGGTGAGTACAGTAAAAAAATAAAGCCCAGTTTCTTTTTTCTTATATGAGACAAAAAAAGAGCTTTTTCATTATTATTTTGTTTCCTTTCAAGATGAAAATACAGCCTTTTTCATCACTGAGAGCCAACGAGCGATCGTCATCAACCGCGTGCTCCGTGGATGCAACAGAAAACAATAAATATGAGAAAGCAGGTATGACAGATTCATATTCATATTCATTTCTCTCTTATTTTTTTATATAAACGCCTCTTTAAACTGTGGAGCTTCACCTCAGAGGTAAAATAGAGGATTTCTGAAGCAGATTCGGACCTGTAGTTGTTGAAAACAACCACCAGGTGGCAGTACAGGCTCTGTCTGGAAACCTACAGCAGCAGCAGGCTGACCAAGCACACCTGCTGAGCCGCCTAATCAACGATACTTTGATTCAATTTTGCAAAAATGTTAAAGATAAACTCGGTTCAATGTGTCTGTCTGAGCCAGCCACAACATTTAAAACCAGCCTCTACATAAAGTTTATCAGCTGTTATCACAGTACATTTATTCCATCTCCTTCCAGTTCAACGCCAGTACAGCACCAGTTTAATCCAGTCCAGTTAATTTAGTTTCATTTCAGCTAAATGCAACCGTTTCGGTCAAATAGCCACTTCGTACGATGTTCTGGGGATTTGTTTCTGCTCTCTTTCCTCTCCATGTATGTAGAGTATGAATCATTGCTCCTGTCAGTAGCTTTGTTCAGGAATCTCCAGAATAATCTCTGTTTTTGTTGGCATGTCTTTCCTGCCCTGTCACCCCCAGCTGGTCGGTGCAGCTAGCTGCCCTCCCCGGGTCTGGTTCTGCTGGAGGGCTCTTCTGAAAACGGATCTCTCCTTCTCTGCTGTTGCCCAGCGGCCCACGAGCGTTCAGCCCAGGAGACCGAACCGAAGGTGAGCTCTGCTGGTATCCTTAGCCAAGCTGGTTTTTGATCTGGCTTTTTAAAACGCAGCTGTGATGAATTAAAAGGAGTTAGATCAAAGTTTGGGTTGCGACTGGCCAGAGTCCAGGTGGAGTCCAGGTGTGGTCCAGATGTGCTTGTTCTGCCCAGACGCCGGGGCTCAAGTTTCTCTTGACGTCACGACAATGAAGTTTTGAGGAAAAAAAAACTTGTGTTTTCACTTGTTTATTGATTATTTAATCAACCACGTACCACTTGAAACGCAGCAGGACTAAACTATGAATATATGATGCAATAAATCCTTTTTTGAGCTGGAAAAGCACAACATGTGGCCTCTGAAGTCCCAACAAGAACAACCCAATCCTTCATTAGCAGCGGTGAATGTCCGTGCAGTACCGGACCCAGGACATTTACTCGGTTCGCTTTGATTTGAATCCCTGCAGAGATGATAAGGATCAGTGGGCGGAGCCAGACCAGGCCGGCGAGAGCAGACTTAGCTTCTCATGACTTTTCACATGAGAAAAAAAACAAACAAACATGGTCATGCTATTAAATTTATGAAATGGACATTTAAGGGGGTCTTTGTCAGCAACTATGTTATCTTGGTGTGAAAGAATGCAGCTACATAAAAAAGATAAAACAGCAGTTTACCCAGTAAGCTGGTTCCTGGTCGAGGCTGGTCTGGGGAGCAGCCTCCAGTCTTGCTCTTGAAGGAGGTGAAGAGATGCTGACACAGCTCCTCTGGGATGTTGTTCTCCAGGTACGTGGCCATGAAGAGCTGGAAGCCTTCATAGTCGATGGGCTGCAGGGGAAGGAAACAGCAGTTGACTGAGGTCTACTCAAAGATGACCTTCAGCCATGGATGAGATTTTTTTTTTTTTTTACAGGAAGGAAAAAAAAAAGAAGAAAAGAACATGATGGTGTTTTCAGCTCATGTAGATCTCCCCTGAAATGATCTGCAGCTTTGAGTTAAAATGACAGATGGATGAAACTGTCCACGAGGAACCAGAGGAACGGGGCTAATTACTGGAGTTGAGTCAAAGCATTAGGATGGCTGGCCAGGCCAAATGAAACTGAGCTTTGACATCCCTCTGGGCGGACCTCACACTGAGAGTACGACCAGAAAACCCCTTCAAGGTTAGCAAACAGTGAATGGAAGCTGCATCCAGATAAAACCCCGGGGGAGGGGGCTGATGGATTAAAACAGGACGACGTAAAGGGATGATAAAGACAGCAAAAACACATCATATTAATGTTTCTGAGTACATAAATGTTGCTTCAAAGCAAGAATCAGCACCCGAGCCCTAAGCTGCCCCCCCCACCGGGCCACATGGCAGGTGCATCGTAGCACCAAACTCGGTGAACTCTAAACAGTGACCTTTCCCCCCAAGGCAGGGTGAGGGACCATCTGCAGAGGATAAGACCGGGTCATGTCATGTTAGTGGACAGGATGTGCATGCAGTCTGCCGACACAGACACCACACAGCATGCAGAGCCCGCCGGGCCGAGGCTTACTTGGTTCAGAACGTCTTGCTTCTGTTTAACAGCGAGCAGGAGAGAGAGGAGGAAGGAAGGAAGGAAGGAAGGGAGGAGGAAAGAGCAAAGGAGAAGTGGGTAGAAGAAGAGAAGGGGTTAGGTATTTTGTGCGCGGGGACACCTTGTGTTGTGTTGCTTTGCACCGCCAGAGAGGACACAGGTGAGCCAAGATAACAGACACTTCAGATAAAGAGGAGCATCCCTCAGGTCACATGACCCCTCAGGTCACATGACCCCTCAGGTCACATGACTCCTCAGGTCATATGACTCCTCAGGTTGCATGACTCCGCAGGTCATATGACTCCTCAGGTCGCATGACTCCTCAGATCACATGACTCCTCAGGTCACAGGACTCCTCAGGTCATATGACTCCTCAGGTCGCATGACTCCTCAGGTCACATGACTCCTCAGGTCATATGACTCCTCAGGTCACATGACTCCTCAGGTCATATGACTCCTCAGGTCACATGACTCGTCAGGTCATATGACTCCTCAGATCATATGACTCCTCAGGTCGCATGACTCCTCAGATCATATGACTCCTCAGGTTGCATGACTCCGCAGGTCATATGACTCCTCAGGTCGCATGACTCCTCAGATCACATGACTCCTCAGGTCACAGGACTCCTCAGGTCACATGACTCCTCAGGTCGCATGACTCCGCAGGTCATATGACTCCTCAGGTTGCATGACTCCGCAGGTCATATGACTCCTCAGGTCGCATGACTCCTCAGATCACATGACTCCTCAGGTCACAGGACTCCTCAGGTCACATGACTCCTCAGGTCGCATGACTCCTCAGGTCGCATGACTCCGCAGGTCATATGACTCCTCAGGTTGCATGACTCCTCAGGTCATATGAGTCCTCAGGTCACATGACTCCGCAGGTCATATGACTCCTCAGGTCGCATGACTCCTCAGGTCATATGAGTCCTCAGGTCACATGACTCCTCAGGTCAAACCTGTGCTGGTGCACCACGACTTGAATAAACAGATAAGATGTTTGGCATTTTCACATCTAAAAAAATAAAATAAAAAGGCAAGAAAAACTTCCACTTGTCTACATTAAAAAAAATATCTTTCATCTAAAATTTATGTTTGACTATTTATTTAGCAAAAGTTATTACAAACGAACTGTTTCCCAGCGTCATCGCTGACGTTGCTTAAATGGAGTTGCACACACACGTGCACATCACAGCAGAGTTCAAGATGAACACGCGCATGTATGGCGTGACCGTGCAGCCGGGCTGGTGCACGGGGCTGGTGCACGGGAACGTGCGCCACCTCATCCTGAGGGACTCCTGAGGAAGAAGAAAGAGAAATACCACGGACGGAAAAACCAGGCAAGTAGGAAAGATCCAGACGTGCACAGTTCAGTGCATGTACCGTTATAACTCAACTGGGCTGTTTCACCGAGCAGAAGTCTGTCTATCCAAGCAGACGTGCACACGCAGGGAATCGATTTACCACCGAAGGTGTCAACATGGTGAATGATGCTACCTGCCTTCAGCTTGTTAGCGGTGAAGAACAGAACACCAGATAAATCTATGGAGCCAACTGGAACAACGATGAAGCGGACAGACTTGCAGCTCTGTACAGTTCACAAAGCTTTTGTTTTCTTCTCTGTTTTTCCTCTGTTACTTCTGCGTCACAGCTCAGGATGGGAGCGAGTCCCATTTCAGTCAAACTAATGGATTAATTTTTTCTTCTTTTCTAACATCCTGCTGACACCCTCAAGGCTGTGACACTCAAACTGGGCTCCGGTAAAAGCTGGGAACATCATCAGAGGTCTCTGATCAGAGGGGTGCAGTCCTCCGAACAACTGAGATTAAGTAAATTCAAAGGTATGGTGGGAGATCTTTGAAAAAATGGTTCCAGCAATCCAACTCAAGCTCTGCCTCCTCCTCTTCAGCCCACCCCTCTAAACCACACCTTCACACGATTCTGCACTGATATACAAGTCGGCATAACGGGTAGCGGCTTTAGCGAGCGGAAGATTGCATTAGTGGTTAGCGGAGGTTCCTAAACCCGCAGTTTGCGGGTAGCGGCTAGCGGCTACCTACCCAGTGTACGATCAGGGCCTTTATCTTTCTTTTCATCGCCAGATATTAAAAACGGGAAGGCGGTTGACTTCGGGGAGAGCCAAGGCCAACAGAGCAAACATTACATTCCCCCAAAAGGACAAAAACAAGAGAAAACAAATATACAAACCTTCAATTAAATGTCCTAGCACTACACACAAATACAAGGGGAAAAATATGGGTCATATGGAACAAAAATAGCAGCTCTGGTAAAAAAAATAAGGTTAACTGTGAAGCATAGGTCAAGTTTCCCAGAGATGTACGTCGCCTGCTTTTGCTTCCTGCTCTCGTTTCACAGCTGGGTCCAGCTGCTGATTTATGCTTCGTGTTTGTCATCTCATCCCTCACTAACTTTCCTTCCAGCTATCCCCTGCTCCTTTCCAAACTGTTGCCGTTCTCCGTCATTTGTCTTTGTCCTGCCCCACTCGTCAGCTGGATTTCATTTATATCTCTGGAATGCCCCGCTGCACCAGCACTTTTACTTTAGCCTAATAAATTAGCCTTCATTTGTGTCCTGCCTGCAGTCTGTAAAACTGCATCCAGAGCGTCCACTTCTGCAAATCAGCCTGTGACGAATAGAGCAAACGGCAGCAGATTGTAGCCTCAGATTAGAAGTCATAACTTCTGCCTGCTGGGTTTGTAGGCGCCGTAAACGACGGCCGCTCCAGGAGAACACTCTGTGATGAGATCCTCCTTGTTGACCCAACCCCACGAGCTGCCAAGGCCTGCCAGGCATTATTCATATCTCTCGTTTCTCCTTATTTGGCCAAAGAACCACGAGGCTGCAATTTGCTGCGCGTCATGTAGCACGGTGGGTTCAGAAAAACGTGCTCACGAGTGGCTGGAAACGCACACACTTCTCACAGACAACGCAGAGGCCACAGTGCGAATACTGTGAAACATTTAAAGCAGCTAATATCGATGCCTTACAATGTCAGTGCACCCAGATGCTCTCCGTTTAGAACATTTACCTCAGAGTCGGACGGATGATGCTTCTCCACGTGAGCGGCCTCGCATGTAAAATTCTCCCGAGGGCACCGATGACACATCTCAAGAGTTCATTCAATCCTCTCCGGTTTGGCGGGGCGACGCGATGGTTTGACTGACTTCTTCTCGGCGTTAAAAGGTACGTTTAAGGAGGCTTGACATCCCAGGCTGAAAGAATGCACCTGTCCTCATAAAGTAATCAAAGTGGAAACATGTCAGTTACCAGAGGCCACAGCGACATCCGTCAGCCAGACTTGAAAGGGGTGCGCCGGCGTTTTGGGGACTGTTTCTGAGCGTGACGCAGCGTGTCAAAACCAACATGGTGTTCCCTGCTGGGGGTTGTTACAGTGGACCGGTCCGCGTGATTGATTTGGCACAAGTTTTACAGCAGATGTCCTTGCTGACACGGCTGGGAGTCGGGCCCGGAGCCTGGAGCTCCCACGCTGGACCATGAACCCACCGCGCTCACCGAGTAATCATTTACTGATGTGGGGCCTGTTTTCCAGCCCGGTCTGTCGGCTTCAGGATGGCCAACTCCAGATTTACACCATGATGCTGAAGTCTGCTTCTGCTTCACAGCTTTCAGTTCTGCAGAACTTACTGCACATGGCCTTTGTTAGCCTCTTTCCCCCCAGTAGATCTTTCACAAACGTCTGTGGAGCAAAGCTACGCTAAACTATGATTTTCACTGGATACAAGGATGAAGACACTGTTAATCCCTTATATAAAGTGAACATGTGTGTCTAAAGGTGTACGGATATGTGTGTATATGGATGAATATGTATGTTTGAGGCTGTACTTCCCCCTACTCACGTTTCAAACATCTTGTTACTGTTATTGGTGATTTTATTATTATTAATAATACTCAAAACTAAGCATTCACTCACAAATAAAACAAAGGTTTCACAAACCACAGACTGCATTCTATATATAATTTAATATCTAAATTATGATTTAATCGCAGTTTGAGAAGAATCAGACACTATGCATCACAATCTAACCTCAGTGGTGGTGTAAATGTGGAGTTTTCCATCCTGATGGAACCTGAATGTTGTTGCTGCAGTGAAGGGGACCAGGTGCTGCCATCGATGGCGTGGCTTTACAAGACTGGAGAAGACGACGGCAGACAAACCCTCTGTGCTGTAGCTCAGTGTTTTTCAACCTTTTTCGAGCCAAGGCACATTTCTTTCATTAAAAAAAAATCCAGCAGCACACCACCAGCTGAAAATGTGGGAAAAAAAGCTCATATTAACAATATAAGTGTTATATTGTTAATATAAGCATTTTTCTCACAAAGAAGAATAGGAATCAAATAGAAAGAAAAAGTATTTTATTAATTTTTCATATTTATTCACTCAGTATAAAACCTGGGCCTGTTTGGATGAACACAGCTGATATCCTGAAAGCTTTTCCTCCACAGCTCTCAGTCTTTCTCTGTTTTTAGTTTATACAGCAGTCAGGCTTGAAAAGCTCACCTCACACAGATATGTTGTGGAAAATGGGAGCAATGTTAAAATAGCTTTGTTGGCCAGCATGGGGAACTCCTTGGCAGCTGCCAACCAAAAACTGTCTAAAGGTGGATCAGCACAAGTTTAGCTGGAGACCAGGATCTTGTCTCAGTTCAGTTAGTTCCTCCTGCTCCTGTAAAGTCATGTCCTTTCCAACAGCTGATGCTGAGCTGTATAGGTCTCTAACCCAGTCAAGGCACTCTGTGGAGGCTGAAGAGAACTCAAGAGTTTTCACACAGTGCAGCAGTATTAACATCTTGCCATTAATTGGTGAGTGGGAACATTTCAAGATTGCCATTTTCCACATGTTGCAGCCAGAGTTGCAACTTTGAATGGAATCCATTTATTTTATCTGTACTTGTAAGCAGGTTTTCATTTCATGCATTTGTGTGTTCAGTTCATTGAGATGATGAAAAATATCTGCCAGGTATGCCAGCCTTGCACACCACTCATCACTTGCAAGTAGCTCATTTGTCAGAAACACTTTAAGTTCCTCTCGCAGCTCAGAACACACGGGCCAGCACCTTGGCGCTCGACAACCATCGGACCTCCGTATGAAACAGCAAGGCTTTACGTTCCGCTCCTATTTCCTCACACAAAGCCGCAAATATGCAACTTTTCACAGGTCGTGACTTCACAAAGTTTACCATGCGCACAGCATCATCCAACACAGGAACGAGGTCTGCTGGTAAAGTCTTGGCTACGAGGGCTTCACGGTGTAAAAAACAGTGCGTAATGATCACATCCGAGTTTTTTTTTCCTTAACTCTGGCGGCCTGACCATGGCTGCAGCTCCATCTGTGCAGACACTCCTGCAGTTTTCCCACTTAAGTCCCCCCTTTTTTCCAGATATTCTGATGTACATGATTACAAGTACTACAGTATTACATGATGCCAGGAGCGAGACTGCACAGGCACACAAATTGGATCATTTTGCCACGGCACACCTGACAATATCTCGTGGCACAGTGCTTGAAAAACACTGCTGTAGCTTTCTGCTATAAAACATGCTTTTGTGATCAAATATAATGGAAAAACCACATATACCACCCCGTATAAAACATCACAGCAGCCTCCATCAAATACATCATTTCAATTCAGTTCAAAAACCTTCATTCATTCCTTTATGGCAGACAGAAGGGTATGAAATGTTCATGCGCCGGCTCTGATACTGCACTATCACACAGGACCAGATGGCCACAGCCTTGAATCTCATGACTGGGCTCCTTGTTGTGCGTTGGGTCGATTATACTGAGTTCTGATTCTGACGGATGTGGAAGTTAACTGTTGCAGAACCTGGCGGTCCTGCACCTCCCGAGGCCAGAGTCCAGCAGAGACAGCAGTCCGTGGTGGGGACGCGAGTCTGGTCATGCTGTGGGCGCGAGACAGGCTGCATTTGTGTCTGATTTTCCTGGATCTTCTCCTCTCTCCTCACCACATCAGCTGCATCCTGAACTCTCTGACTGCACGTGACCCAGCTGCTGCAGGCCGTCACTGCACACAAGTACTGATGCTGCTCCTCATACGTGTCTGTTTACAGCATTGTTTCATCTTGTGTTTAGGGCTGTCAAAATTAACCCGTTAATAACGCATTGCTGACGCAAATTCTGTTTAACGCCACTATTTTTTTAAACGTGAGATTAATGCTACACACGTTTCTGTAAATATGACCCTCGGCCAATAAATGTATTTACAGTCAACGTGTGGGACAGACATGGCGACAGAAAAGGGTCTTATGAACGGGCAAGTTTAGCTTTAAGGTGCTGCCAGATGGGTCTGTTGAGAAGAAAAAGGTTATTTGTATTTACTGTCGCTGTGAATTAAGTTACCACCGCAGGACGCGGTAAAGTTAGCTTAACATCCGACATTCGCTTGTTTTTTTCTCTTTTAACTTTAATAGCGTCATGAAAACGGCACAGATTTCATCCAGGTTGGTATCATTTTGTAGATATAAGCAGTAGTCGAGTTGTAAAAAAAATTCACGGGGGATGGTCAATGTTTTTCACCTTAAAAAAAAGTGGCAGGGGTGTAAATTCATTATCAAAATAAAACACTGTAAATAAGACTTCTGAATTTTAGCTAACATTTTCACTTATTTTTGTTGCCTGACGAGCAGTTTTACACGGGGGATGATTTTGATCATTTTTATTTCAGGGGGGATGCCATCCGCCCTCATCCCCCCTCATCCCGAGTACTGGATATCATATCATATATGCCAGACATTTCACCAGTGTCATCAACCCTCCAAGCTCAGTGGGTGTGGCTAAAACTCTCAGGAACAGCGCTGAATGTCCTTCTGAGCACCTGCTGCTGCCGTGGAGTTTAGGGACCGTCAGCAAATTACTGCGGTCAAGCAGCAGCCCCGACTAAATACACTAAGAAGCTGATGAATTAAACTCCCAAAAAGTACGGCAGCATTGGTGGACTTCCGGTTTTCAAACTAAAGGCTTAAAAAAAAAAAATAAAGCAGATCCCCGTAACCCTGTATAGGACAAAATGGGTATAGATGATGGATGGAGAAACAGAACATTAATTAAAAATCATTTGTACGATTAATCGCGATTAATCATGACTTAACTATGAAAATCTTTCGATTAATCGCGATTAAAAAATGTAATCGACTGACAGCCCTACTTATTTTACATGGTTATTTCCACACAAGGTTAAAGTGCAAGTCACAACATGGAAATAAGAACATCTGGAGCTGTTACGAAGTTGATTTTGTCACTAATCCACTTCCAGCAGCTACGCTAAGCCGGGCTCTGTCAGACAGGGCTGTTGAACGGACAAATGGATCAATCTCTCCAGTTTATAACAAATAAGTACATTTACCAAAATGCTGGTTTCTCCCTTTTAACAAACGAACATGAGTACGATATTCCTAAATGAAGGATTCTTTAAACGTGCCAAAAACGTGTTTCTCAATTCCCCGTCCATGGACAAGGAACTGGACGTTTGATTAGTAAAAAAAAAACGATTCACAAAGTATAAAATGAGATGATGGTGACAAGTCTGCGAGCAATTAACCACCGTCTTCAAGAGAGACCAGGGAAACTTCTGCTTGTGGATGTTTCAGGCTTAAAACCAACCATGAAGGAGCATCATCAACCACCTAAACATATGTAATCTAAGTTATTGCACTACATTTATGTTGTAGAATTATTTTATGTTTCATTATTAATTGACTATGTGGAGTCATTATGGGAATAGTGATTATTTCATGTTTGTTATATCACTATTAATATTATTTTGTATTATTATTCTTTTCTGATTATTTATGATTTATTATTATTTAGTCAGTTCCTCAGGGGAATCTTGGTTCCTACCTGGAAGGTGTGTCTGGGGGGACGTTAATGTGTGACGCACGAGTCTAGCGTGAGCCGGAGTTTTTGGACAGTGGCTGAGAGTTTTTATGCTGCACCTGTTGCCGTGTTGGCTGTTAATAAAAGAAGAATAACCCACCTGTAGCCCGATCATTTCCCACAGCCTGAAGAGACTGGAGTCGACACACACAAAACTTAGGGTTACAGACTGGTGGCAGCGGTGTTTTTTTCTTCATATTATTACCGGAGCCAAGGCAAACAACTACGTACGGCGGTGAGTTATCACGGCGTGGACGCGCGCATGTGGACATATGCTTCGGACTTTCAAGTTTGTGTTGTATGGACTGTTGGAGAAATACACGGACAGTTTCTGAATAAATACATACTGGAGACAAACACGGAAGCCTTTCTACCGCCTGTTTCTAAGTTGGACAGTGAAAAAAAAAAAAAAAAAAAAAAAAATCAGCCATGTCGGTGGCTTCATTTGTGGACGACGTCGTGGAGGAAGATGGCGAGGAAGCTTGCTCGACGCTGGATAATGTCAACAACAACTCTGCTGCAACAATACCAGGCAACAACAACACTAAAAGAGTTATTCACTATAGAGTGGAGCTGCCTCCAAGTTTTCACGGAGATGGTAAGGACAAGGAAAGTTTTTCTCTGTGGAAAGCTAGATTGGAGCTGGCAGTTAAGGCTTGTGTAGATGGACGGCAGCAAGATTTAGCCACTATTCTTCCTACAAGACTAAGTGGGGATGCTTTAGCATATTGGCTATCGTTAGCACCAGAAGTTCAGCAGAACTATGAACAATGTGCAGCCAAGTTAAATGACGTTTTTGGGAGAAAGGAATTTCTGCTACATTTCCAGACCTTTGTGAATGCACGGCAACGCCTGCCTAGGGAGCCTTTGGAAGTGTATGCAGCTGAAGTCACGAGGCTCGTGCTGGAGGCATTCCCTAACTACGGTGCACCTGCCATAGCCATGGAACGATTTAGACGGTTCATAGCTGGTTTGGACCCAATTCTGCAAGCAAAATGTCATGAGCATGGAGCCGTTACATTGGAGGACGCTTTAGCTGTTGCATGCAAATGGGAACGAGCTCAGGAGGCTCTGCGGCTTCTTCCCCCACCTGCTCTCATGCCAGCCTACACACAGGGGACATCTCCCTCTGTCCCACAGGGTGAGCCGCTCTCTGCTATGGTGTCCACAAAGCATAGTGCATCACAATCTGACCAAACTCCTGACCTTATGAATGCAGTTAAACAGCTATCAGAGGATGTACGTGCACTCAGACTGGAAGTTACTCATCTGCGACAGCACCGTGACCATTCTGTCACACACAGTACTCACGGCAGAGACTCTTCTAAACACAGGCCTGACTCTCCTGACTGGTCTAGGCGTGAGCGTGGCAGAGACAGACAGCCCTACTCTCCACATATGTCACCTGCACGTTATTCCCACTCTTCTGCTTCTAGCTATCATGGATCTACCGGGCCAAGTGGGGACTATCCTCCTCGCAGCTACTCACCTGGCTACCGTGGGAGACAACTACTACCACCTACCTCCATCTTCTCCACCTCCTCGTCGTGAGCATCATTCTACTGGCAGCTATGATCGCTTTTCACACTACAGCCCAGTTCGACGGCGATACTCAAGCAGCCCTGGTTCCGCCTATCCAGAGCACCACGGCTCACACACAGACACTCCAGCTATTCCTCACCACCAGAGCCAACCAGGAGCAGACACGGCTCACACAGCACCTACCCTTCACAGGAGAGGCGACCTTTCTCCAGAGAACGTGATCATCATGTGAGCTTCGATGAGGACATCTCTCGTCAGGGGGAAACGCATGGATGGTAGCAGGTACTACTACGGGCCAAGTGTCTGCTACTCTAGGAAATGAGGCCCCACAGCAGTTATCAACAACTGAAGATGACACAACATCGTATGTATTTGCAGTCATTGAGAACATTGCCACCACAGTTTTGATAGACTCAGGTTCAAAAATATCTTTGATCAGTGAAGCCCAGAGAATGTCCATTCCTTCCCTGAGAACCAAGCCTATTCAAAAGTCTTACTTGTCTGCAACAGCAGTGACTGGTAATTATTTAGACACATTGGGCACGCTTTCCATTACCATCAGGTTAGGCGATGAGATTTTTACACACAATGTGCAAGTAGTCAGAAACACTACACAGGCAGTACTCTTAGGATTTGACTTTCTTAAGAAACATCATGCCATTCTTGATGTCAGGGCAGGCCAGTTAACAGTAGGGAATCATGCCATTGTCCCTCTTCTTCGTGCTCCCCAAGCTGCTCCCCTCAGTTGCAGTGCTGTCACTTTAGGTCCCATAGTGATTCCTGCTATGTCACAGATGAACATTATGGCCAAAATCCAGTCCATTAATGGTGAGCCTGAGGACATGTCCAGCTACACAGGTATCCTAGAGCCAGGACCCCCTAGTTTACCGGGTTTGTTGGTAGCATGCACACTAGCCCCTGTAAGAACAGGCATCACTTATGTAAGAGTAATGAACCCCACCAACAGTGATTGCCATGTACCATGTGACACAAGACTAGGAGATTTTCACTCACTAGGTAGTCAGGAGGGAGAGGAGTTCTCCATAGAAGAGGTCACTACAGCCACAATAGCTGAAGTAACAAGCCAATCTACTTCTGAGTCATTGCCAGGAGTTGATCTTAGTCAGTCTGCAGTTAGTGATGAACAACGCCAGCAGTTGGAGGCATTACTTCTGAGCTACTCTGATGTGTTCAGTGCACATGATCAGGATTATGGGCGCACTAACATAGTCCAGCACAGTATCAAAACAGGAGATGCTTCCCCCTGCAGACAGCGAGCATACAGGACTTCACCCCACACTCGAGCTGAGATAGACAGGCAGGTTCAACAGCTCCTTTCTCAGGACATTATTGAAGAAAGTTGTAGCCCGTGGGCTTCCCCTGTCGTCTTAGTAAAGAAGAAAGACGGCACCTACCGGTTCTGCATTGATTTCCGCAAATTAAATGCAGTCACCATCAAAGACTCGTACCCGTTGCCACGTCCTGCAGATGCCCTGGATAGCCTGTCCGGTGCATGCTGGTTCAGCACCATGGACCTCTCCAGTGGGTACTGGCAGGTCGAGCTCGACCCATCGGATAAGGAGAAAACGGCATTCACACTGGAAGTGCATTATACCAGTTCAAAGTTATGCCAATGGGCTTAACCAATGCACCGCCCACATTCCAAAGACTGATGGAGCTTGTGCTCCATGGGCTTCACTGGAAAGAATGCTTGATTTATCTTGATGATGTTCTCGTGTTCAGCTTCTCCTTCACAGATCACCTGAAAAGCCTTGGAGAAGTGTTCAGCCGCTTTCGCTCAGCTGGGCTTAAGCTGAAGGCCAGAAAGTGTCAGCTTGCATGCACCCAAGTCACCTTCCTCGGACACATTGTGTCCAGCCAAGGTCTGCAGCCAGACGCAAAGAACCTGGATAAAGTCCGTGGATGGCCCACACCCAGAACAACCACAGAGGTGAGAGCATTTGTTGGCTTATGCTCCTATTACCGCAGGTTTGTGAGGAACTTTTCAGCCATTGCTTCTCCACTCCATGAACTCACACAGAAGGGTGCTTTTATTCAGATGGACTGTTAAGTGTGAGGATGCCTTTCAGTCACTCAAACATGCTCTCACCAATCCTCCAATCGTAGCACATCCTGACTTCATGCAGCCGTTCCTGTTATACACAGATGCTTCACAAGACTGTATTGGATCTGTGCTTGCTCAACATCACGACAAAAAGGAGCGTGTGGTTGCCTATTCAAGCCACACCCTCAGCGCTTCTGAGAGGAAATGGTCTACCTATGACCGTGAGCTGTGGGCAGTTGTGTGGTCAGTGAGACACTTTAAGCACTTCCTATCCGGCACCTCCTTCATGGTAATAACCGATCACAAGCCTCTGCTCAGCCTTAGAAAAGGCCCCGTAGATAATGATCCTACAGGTAGACGGAGTCGCTGGATACTGGAACTGGACGTGTATGACTACAAAATCATTCACAGAGAGGGAAAACAACATGCTAATGCAGACGCCATGTCCAGACGGCCCCCCACAGAGACAGACAGTAAAGCTGTTCAGTGTATTCTCACCTCTCGGAGTCCCAGTGAAACAGTGCCCTCCTCTGTTAGGACTGAGAATGACACTCCCACATCAGTCATTCCTGACATCAGCCCCACACTGTCCATTGACCTGGAGGAACTCGGCCGACAGCAAAGCGCGGATGAATGTGATGTCTCAGCAAAGTCATGGTTTGGTTGGAGAGTAGTAAAAACAGGCCACCACTTGGACGCTTAAAGCACTCTTCCCCCACTCTGAGAAAACTCTGGCATGAGTGCCCCAAATTGACAATACAAAATGGAATACTCTGCCGAAAAGTCAAACCAGGGCCGCATGCATCACCAAGCTTCCAGGTTGTGCTGCCTGAGGTCCTCATTCCAACAGCTTTAAAGGGCATGCATGGAAACCAGTTCAGTGGACATTTAAGTGCAGAGCGCACTTTACAACGAGCCAGACGCACCTGTTACTGGCCCTTCATGTCTCGTGACATTCACAAGTTTTGTGCAGAGTGTTTGCCATGTCAGTCACGGGGTTCCCCTACCCCACACGAAAGAGCCCCACTGCAGTCAATTCAAGCAGAGCGACCGTTCCAGAAAATTGCTGCAGATCTCACAGAGCTACCCATCACGGCACAAGGAAATAGGTACGTGTTGGTAATAATGGACTATTTCACACGCTATGTCAACCTCTTTCCTCTGAAGGATCAGCGTGCCACAACAGTAGCCAAGTGTATATTTGAGGACTATATTCGACAGCATGGCATACCAGAGTCGGTCCACACAGACCAAGGCAGACAGTTCGAATCAGACCTGATTAAACATCTCTGCAGCTCACTGGGCATTGTAAAGACTCGGACATCCCCCTACCATGCACAATCAGACGGCATGGTGGAGAGGCTAAACAGGACACTCAAAGACCAGCTTGCAAAGTACATGTATCAAAGTGGTGGTGAATGGGACCAGTATTTGCCACAAGTGGAACTCGCCTATAATTCCAGCATACACTCAAGTACTGGATTTTCACCTTTCTTCCTCGCACATGGGAGAGAACCAAACCTACCAGTCGATATTATGTTGAACTGTGATCCTGCTTTGACTTCTTCTACCCCAGGTACACCAGCAGCATACGCCAGGGATCTCACCATGCGTCTGTCACATGCATTCAAGGATGCTGCTCAGATGTCTGCTGCATCCAAACTACACCAGAAGCACCAGTATGACAAAAAGGTGGTGTTTCATCCTCATAAGACAGGTGATCTGGTGCTCTTGGATGATCCAGCTCAGAGGATGAACAAGCTGGCCCCCAGATGGAAGGGACCGTTTGTGGTTCTGAGGAGAATCAGCAGGGATGGCAGCCCTGGTGTGACCTATGAGATCACAGATCCTAGAACTGAACATTCACGGAAATGGGTGGTTCACCACAACCGACTCAAAGCCTACAGAGGACCTGTGCCGCCCTCACCTGTCGGCAGCCCTGTGCCGGCTGTGCCAACTGGAGTTGGTATGACCCTGACACCAGCCCCTCTGACTGCTTTGTCAGGGGCCCTGCCCTTTTGCCCTCCTACCCCTCCCCATGTACCTGCATGGACTGTTGGGCGGCCTGCACCTGCAGCTGCTATGGGAGCCACTCACGGACAATCGCAGCCCCTCTCAGCCCCTACTGCTGTGTCCCGCCCACTCCCTGCCCCTGCCCCTGCCGATAGCGCTGCCCCTACAGACATTAGCGGGCTCCCCTCACCTGCCCATGCACCCCTCCCCTCACCCTTGAAGTCCCGCAGTGGCCGCCTGCTTCGACCCCCCTCGAAGTATAGAGACTTTGTCACTTGAAGGGTGATGTTATGACTTTGACACATGGTTTGTTTATTGTGTTAGTCTAATAGCTTTCCTCCCTCAGCTGTTTTGTTTCACAGGCGACTGTTTCTGGAACTACACTGAGATTTCTAAAAAAAAAAAAAAAAAAAAAAAAAAGAAAAAAAAAAAAAAGATGGAAACAATGTAATAGTTGGCACTTGTCGCTCAGTGTACAAAGGGATTAGTGATGTTTTGTGAAATTTTTGAATGTGTGTTATCTTTTGCATGATTAGTATTTTGTTGGGGTCGGTTCATAAAGTATGCGTTCTTGTCATTGCTATGCCTTACAGGTCCTTTCTGAAATGTGGACATTTCTTATGTAGCAGGGGAAGACTGTAATCTAAGTTATTGCACTACATTTATGTTGTAGAATTATTTTATGTTTCATTATTAATTGACTATGTGGAGTCATTATGGGAATAGTGATTATTTCATGTTTGTTATATCACTATTAATATTATTTTGTATTATTATTCTTTTCTGATTATTTATGATTTATTATTATTTAGTCAGTTCCTCAGGGGAATCTTGGTTCCTACCTGGAAGGTGTGTCTGGGGGGACGTTAATGTGTGACGCACGAGTCTAGCGTGAGCCGGAGTTTTTGGACAGTGGCTGAGAGTTTTTATGCTGCACCTGTTGCCGTGTTGGCTGTTAATAAAAGAAGAATAACCCACCTGTAGCCCGATCATTTCCCACAGCCTGAAGAGACTGGAGTCGACACACACAAAACTTAGGGTTACACATATGTACCACTTTATTTCAGCCATGGGTTAATGTCTGTGAGCTTTCATTCTTCTTTTCCGTCATCCATTATCATCCGTTATCATCCGTTATCATCAGTTTTTTCCCCTGTCTAATTCAGTGGAAGCAGTGGGAGACTAAAATCATGTAGATGATCAGAGAGCGAGTGGAAAGAAACTCAGGTCTCACGCTTATTAACTGAGTGGATTCCACTGCAGCTGGTAAAGATGAGTCGCTCGATGTGCACACACACACAGACACGTGCACACACGCACGGATGCATATGATGGATGGCACAGGAACAGGCAGAGCGGCCATCGTGGCGCCGGCTAACGGTGGGGTCTCAGAAAGCTCTCGTGAGCAATAAGTCTGGCTCTTATGGCGCCAGACCCCCAGCCGGGCTGTTGGTCATGTCACAGCAAATACAAACGAGGAGCTTAAAAATGATAATGAAGAGAGAAGCAGACACGGCAGGGAGAAGAAAACTGTAACGTCTGAGAAAATAAAAAGATCGTAAATGTCAAATGAGTATTTCGACGTGAAGTCCTTCAGCAGAAAACGGCCTCAAAGGAGCACAAAGGAGTCCAGCGACTCCACAGAAAAACCTCTGTGAAATCAAATTGGACGTTTTAACGAGATATGCATTTTGCAATTTCAGTTTTACAGTTTTTGTCACAATGTGTCATTTTGTATTTGTCGTCCCGTGGACTGAAATGTCATCAATCGTAGACTAAGCAGTTTTCCAATTCAAAGTCCACATCTAGCCAAGGACAGTCAAAATCCTTGGACGTATTTCTGATCAATCTATTTTTTTCAAAGATGCATCCAGATAAGACTTGTGCCAACTTGAGACAGTAAATTATTCCAAGAATTAATTTTACATCAGTGAGAGACAGGAATGGTGAAGGAGAAAGCATTACAATGTTAATAACATATGACATCCTCTCACATCGAAACATTGTAAGACAGAGTTTTAAGTTAACAGATCAAAGGCTGGTGATCTAAAAGGATCTCTATTTACATGACTATAAAATACTTTGTGGATCACAGGAAGACAGTGCTCGCAGTCGGCTGCTAAAACTAACTGCATCGTGTAATGGCGCAATCTAAACGAAACAAGACTAAAGATTTGCAGTCGCATCAAATGGGTTCATTTTGCTGTCGTGCCAAGATGCAGAAAGACCTCCTTCAATGTTCACCACCTTAGACCTGGCAAAGACCGCAGGAGGCTAGAGCCCTCATGGTTTTCTTCTGTCCATGGAAACTCGTCTGTCACATTGAAACTGTTTGTGAAATCGTTCAGGTCAGGTTTAGCTACAGCTGTGGCTGTTGTGCACCAGTGCAGCTTTGAGATGTGTTCATGTAAAAAGGTAGCTCTTTTAATATCAAATTTGTACCTGATTTATCAAGATAGAGCTTATTTGAGAAAAAGAAAGTTTTTGGAGGCGTGTGGAACCGCTAGCCGAGCTGTGACATCATCAAGTACACCGCAAGTTCAACTTGCAGAGTATGAGGTACCGAGTAAGCAAGTCCAACCTGAGCATACTTACTGTTGAGAAAGAGCCAAACTTGGGTCAGAGATACAGTATAACAGCTCCCTTTTCAAGTATGCCTTTCCACTTCTGTTCATAGCAGCCAGTTTTTGGATGGAGTAAGACCATAGACCAGACCTGGGCAAAACACGGCCCGCGGGCCACATCCGGCCCTTTGTGCGTCTCTGTCCGGCCTGCATGAGGCCAATCATAAATTACATTAGATTACAACTTAATAAAAAAAAAAAAAAATCTATGTCGTGCGTGCAATACAACTGTGGTGAAAGGCGTAGTACTTCTGTGTAGCGTACGTGCATGAAGGTAAACAGCGCTAAGTGATGCTGCCGTTAAAATGTGTGCTGACGCTAAGAAAAGAAAAGTTGACAAGGAATGACGTGCTTTCAACAAGACATGGACCGCTAAGTATTTCTTTACAGAAATTAAAAGGTGAAGCCGTGATTTGTGCTACACAGATCGCTGTTTAAGGATTATAATTTGAATCCGCACTACACGACCAAGCATGAGGTAAAATACAGAAATCTGTCTGATAAAGAGCGCGCAATAGAGGCTGATGCATTGCAGGCAAAACTGCAAACCCAACAAGGAATTGGTAAAATGAGGTATAAAACATTAAAACATTATTCATTTTATGCAACTTTGCAGCAGAAATAAAACACATTTAATGTTCAAAGAAACAATTATAGTCTCCGTAGCTAGATTTCACATCCATGACACCTGTGCAGGGATTAAATTTAGATTTATGTCATCAGGTAAACTTATATAAAGCAACAAATTTGTGGATACTTTGGGCCAGATATGCTATAGGAAGGACTTTATTTAGGGATAATGTGTGGCGGGAGAGGTGTTCTCCGAAAAAAACCCCGCAATCTTCCACCCTTGCTCTATCCGCTATCCCACCTGCTCTACGCGCTACATTATCCATAGGAGTAGTTAGGGCGGGTCACTCGTTAAACCAATCAGTGCGTCAGCAGCCATTACCTTTAAGAGCAGGTTGTGCTTTCCTTAATCCACTTTCCCAGTGCTTTTCTGAAGATGCATGAGGTGAAGAGTAGGCAGACGGGAATATTTGGCCATATATAGTAATTCCTCACACTCTCACACTTTGCGGTTAATGGGGGCTGTTCCTAAACCTGCGATGGAACGCTACCAAGTTTGAGGAAAGGGCAGAAGACACGCCCATTGCCACATCTACAAAGTGAGTAAAGGAGTCGGCAAAATGTGTAGCGGCTATAGTGGGTGAAAGATGGCATTAGCGGTTAGCAAAGGTTCCTATACAGGCAGTTTGAGGGTAGCAGCTAGTGGTAACAGGTAAGGGGAAGAGTATGATTGGACCTTAAGCTCAAGTCCCACTCAAGACAATGAGAGCAGCGTTCCAGTGTTTCAGTATTATCACTTCAACTTACACACAGCACATGGAGTTGGCAGGAAGACAGTAATGAGATAATTCATTAAGCTGTGGGGACTCTGGGTAAACAAAGAAGGCTGCCTGGGTACCACAGCGCTCACACTCATCCGGGGCTTTACAGATCCGTGCCTTTCTGGTCTTCTCTGCGTTAATGGCTTCCTCCGGTTATTCCAGGCAAAGCAGACGGGATCACCACTTGTGTAACGGTCAGTGCTGATCTGTTCCTTTGTTGAAATGACGGAAACGCAGCCTGGAGTTTCTTGTGAAGTTCAGCACATCGACATTCTTCCCTGTTTTGTCCTTCCTCTCACGCTGAATCAGAGATCTCTCAGCCACGGAGGGATAGATGCGTAGCTTCTTTGCTTTGGATCTATGCGATCTACACTCCGCAGCATCGCAGTAGTACACCATGGCGGTAGGAAATGTTCTGTATCACATGTCTTGTTTTGGCACTGTGGTACTGTTCAGAGGGTTTTAGAAGAGATTATTTGAATAACATATGAGGAAAAGGGTGTGGTTTAGAAGTCAAAAAGATGAATTTTTATTCTTTGATGCTTCTGAGCTGCTTTGACATTACCCAGAAAAGCTAAACTGAGATGGCTGATATATTGATACCGAGAAAAGGTTCACTGTGTATTTACTGTGAATCAAACTCAGTCTTTGGGAAATATTTGATTCCACACATGAAATGCTGTTTTTTTTTTTTTTATAAAGTGAGTAAATCATCAGTGTGACAAATTAAGGTCACTAGAATCATGTTAAAATCAATATGGGTCTATGTGTCTCAACAGACTATAAATGATCAGTTTGCTTTTTATTTTTGCCTCTTAGTTGAGAGAGAGCGCAGCGGAGTCAAAGGAAGAAGACGAGAGGAGAGACGAGTGAACCTCACATCATTAAGCAGCGTATTGAAATAAAGATTGAATGAAGTGCCGGAGGGCAAAGTTCATTAAATGTGTTTTTGGGTGGGCTACGGGGAGAGGGGGGTGAGGTAAAGAGGAAGGAGAAGAAGGTGGATGAACTTCTAGGGAAAAGCAAGTGACAGGTGAGACAGATGAGAGCACACCCCAGAGATGAAACTGGAAAGAGCAGCTGCCACAGACACAACTACAATCCACTATTTTCTTTTATTATTATTTTTTTTTTGAACAGTAGATTAACGATTGCACTTTCGTCACATGGCGGCAGCAGTTAAAGAGGGGTGTTCGTGTGACAAACTGCATCGTGCATACCAAGCAGGCCTTGATTATTAAAGTAATGGGGGCGCCCGTGCCCCCCCCACCCCCCCGGCGGAGCTGCGTGTGTAGCAACACCCCCCCGCTGGCTCCGTGAAACGTCTGAGCCGGAGAATTTAGAAACGACATAAAAAAACAGCCTGCGCCAACCGCAGCAGCCGCTACAGCCCGCAGTCCTGCTGGGAGCTGCTCTGCTGACGTCAGGCGGCAAAGTCGATCCTGAGGGCGTGTCTCCCGCCGGAGCCCTCGTCTAAAGATGGGACGGATGACTAAGCATTCGGATGACTGATATTACCCTAAACCAGAGGAGCCGAGCCGCCGTCGTGCGAGGAGACGGCATGTGTCTGTGTGAGGAAACGTTGACGGGGGGGGATGAAGGGGAATGTGGTGCAGACGCACCTGCTCCGGATTGTATTTGGAAAGAACTCCTTCACCGTGAAACTCCTGCAGCACATCCTTCAGCTTCTTCGTGGAGTCTGAGGAGGAAAGGCAGAGAAAAACCCAATTACCGCCATGATGATGATGATGATGATGATGATGTTCGGAGCGCTCCACGCGGCAGAGAACTGTTAATCATCTTAATCGAAGAGATAAAGCTGAATAAACATATGCATCTCAATAATGAATCCCCCGGTGAATAATGGTCTGTGGCGGTGAGTCAGCCCTGGTGCTCGTCAAAGGGACGTCGTGTTTTTCTCACTTTTAAATGCTCAGAGACACACACAACCTCTGCCCAGAACATTACCCATAATGACCCGCTCCCACCATCATGTGTCAAACAATTACTGAGGGCAAACTTAGATGCGTCCGGGGCCGGATCCCCGCCATTACTGCAACGCACACACACACAGATGCACGCACACGCACACACCAGACAATCATGTTACAGCTCTCATAATCAGCTGTGGAAGGCACTTCATTATCTTTAGTGCGCTGCAGTCTTCTACCGTGTCATGCTTTCCTGTTTCTGTCCGGCGTTGAGCGTTCGGGGGGGGTGACGTCCGGAAACAGACAGAGGTGACTTGGGAGGTCATCTGCTGCGTGGAAAGGACAGAAAACTGTTGTTTTGTTTTTTTTTTCTGTGACGATCCACAGGCGCGAGGAGAACATGCAGCATGACAAAAAAAAACCGTCACATCCCGCAGATTCATCTCATGAAAGTGTCAATTTTCTTTATGCTTATGGGTTTCGGAGAATCACTCTTTTAGAGTACAGCACTAACACAAATAACCAGTAATACTTGTCTGGTACTGACAGATCAGCAGTCCCACATGCAGACAAACAGCTACATACTCACACTGGCCTCTAGGCTCAGTTCAGAATCAACAATGAGCCTAACGGGCATGTTTTTGGTTCCCGGAGGAAACCCACGCAGGAATGAGGAGAGCATGTACACTCCACAGAGAAAGGCCCCATCTGGGACTGAAACCAGAAACCTTCTCACCGTGGCAACGGGGCAAACCACCAAGCCACAGTGCTGCCCCAGTAGTATCGTCTAACCTTGAGATGAACTTGCTGGGATGTCCACTCTGGGAAGATCGAACATAAATGCTGATGTTTTTCCCCCTCAGCATTGTGTTGACACATGCCTGAACACGCCAGACCAGCAAATAGCAAAAACCTCTAGTTTAATAACAGTGCTCACGCGTGCTAATGATCATTTAATCAAATGCATGTCAGCTTTTTCTTAAAGTCCCTGTATGAAGAAACACCACTTCTGACCACACGGGGGCGAATAGACCTGCAGTACTGACAATACACAGACAATACTGTGCTTATAAGTGTGTGTGTGTGTGTGTGTGTGTGTGTGTGTGTGTGTCTGTGTGTGTGTGGGGGGGGTGATACCACTTTGTCCCTCTAGAGGGGAAATCGGTTGTGTCTAATGCTCAGTGTTGTCATCTAAACATTCCTGTCATGTGCTGCCCCCATCTGCTTCGTCATAGTTATGCTGCTATAGGCCTACGCTGCAGGGAGACACCAACATGATCTGCTGAGTGGTGTCTCCACTGCTCTTCTCTCTTTCCTTCCCTTTCCTCCTCCTCCCTTCCTCCTCCTCCAGCTCATTCCATAGTTAATTAGGAGCACCTTATTACTGTAACTGTGCTCCATTTTCTTTCCTGTAGTTTGTTGTGCTGTTTTCCCTCCTTTTTTCTCTTTTCTTTCTGTGTGTTTGCAGGCCAGAGTTTCCTGAGTTTCATGCTGACCTGCTGTTCCCTCCTCTGTCCATCCCAGCGTTTACCTCCACCTGTGTCTCTAGATGTGTTCAGGGTGTCGGCTGGTGTGGTGACCAGTGATCTAGTCCTCCGACCATCTCACCTCAGTGCTGCTACCTGCATCTGTTTATGTAGTCATTTCATTCAGTCATTTGTGTGCTCTCCTCTCTGTCCTCCATCCTTTCTCTGTCCTGTCTCCCCTCTTTTCTTTCTTTACCCGGCTGGTCTTCATCAGGAAGGTCCCCCATATAATCCAGGTCCTGCTCAAGGTTTCTTCTTCTTAAAGTGGAGTTTTTTCTTGCCACTGTTTGGCTTAAAGGTCTTTTTACTCCCCCTGTGGGAGTTTTTTTTTTTTACCTGCTATTATCCTTGTTTAGGATTTAATATTATAATTTTAGTGAATGATATTTGCTCGGGGGTCATGATCTGGGTCTCTGTAAAGCGCCTGGAGACAAATGACATTGTAACAGATGCTATACAAATAAAATTGAATTGAATTGAATCTGTCCAGAAGTGGTATTACTACTGATAGATTTACATATTTTCCCTTTTTCAATTCTGACTAAGCTAAATAAAGCTTTTCATCTGATGCTGTATTTAGCTGATTTTTATAGCTCAGTAAGGATATGGCTTTTTTTATTTTTAAATCATGACCTGATATGTAAAGCCCAATAATTAAAATTTAAAACCTTCTTTAATTTTGGTTCTTTGGTTGCAAAGTTGTTTATGGCTGTAACTTATAATTATTTTCACTACTCAGAGTCTCATATTTGTTTTAAGTACGTTATTAAATTATTGTCTTAACCATTTGTTATGAATTTGTTTACTTGATCCAACAAATCATCTCAACATGTTTTTGTGTTGACACGAAATTAAGCAAATGTCCAGAAACGGGAAAAATTACTTTAAACAATCTTTTGTTATCAAGATTAGATTTGATCATTCTTTTTGTTAATATATGAATCTACATAAATCAAACTCAGTTTATATTTTCATGAAACGAGAGCTTGGACTTGATTGACTGATGTTTGAATGACAAATCGATTAACTAAATGCTTTCCTCATTACTGATCACATTAAGGCTCCATCTGAAGATGAGACTCATAATTAATCCGCCTGATTGCTTTTCTCCATTAACTGATTAATGTCTGATTAACGTCAGTGAAATACTGAGACCTGTTTACAAAAGAGACTTTTCCCTGAACCAAACTCAATTTTGCCATCATATCACACGAAGATAAATGTTACTCAAGAGGGCAAATTTGATATTAAAATGGACTCAAATGATTAATTAGTTGTAAAGAACTGTAGGAATTGATTAATAGACTGATTGCTCAGTCCTGTCTTGATATATGGCTTATTAATGACACTCACCCTTCAGCCTGATGCTCCCTAAAGCCGCCGTCTCTGAAAATGACAGCCTGTTTTCTTCATTGAGTCCTTCATTGATTGGCAGGTGATACACGGACCCGACTCGTCTTTACACGTCTTTAAAAGAAATGAGCCGTTCGTTGCTCCCAGCATGAACGTTTGTCATGTTTCCATTAAAGTCTTCCTATAGCGCAGCAGCTTCAGAAACTCTTCAGAGTTTCTTCAGAAACTGGGCTGAGTTTCCTCTGCAGAGTTTCAACATGTCAGATGCTGCTGCGGCGCACGATTGTACAAACAAACGTATGAGAGAGAAAAGTGTGTAGATTAGAGCAGATGGTTCACTGACTTTATTTATTCAGCTAAAAGCAGATTTATTTATCCACATTTATGCTCAAAAGCTGCTTTAATGTCGAAGGATAACTCATCCAGTAGGCTGGGGGACGAAATGGTCTCGATGTGTCTCTGCTGAGGATAGGATTTTTTTAATGCAGGTATCTGATTTCAGTTAAGAAAAGCCTCAGGTTTTATCAGACAGGTAATCAAGGCAGGTATCGTGCCTCTTTATTCCACTTTTGTTTTATTTAATTGCATGTTTTTGAGCCATTTGTTTAGCAGGTATCATCTCTGATGCGCTCTTGCTCTTTTAAAACAATGTTGTGTCATTATAAGATTATTCAAACACTTGACCCATTGAATGTTGTTCCTTGCTTTGAGTGTTCTTACTTAGAAGTGGAAAATTGAGAGGAAAGTAATGTTTGCCTCCCCCTTAATGATCCAATCTGTGGTTCACAAGATCCGTGACATGACTCCAACCACGAGGTACGTGATCCGTCTCTGCCTCAGCTGTCGCTGCTGTAACACTGGGAAGGGCTTGTGATGGTTACTGTCTGCAAACGGAAGGTTTCAAGGCTCAGTGGTGGTGAGACGGAGCAGGAGAGACTGCAGCCAGCGGTAGAACAGAGCAGCAAACCTGAACTCACTAAATGTTTCAGCTCACCTCCGTTCTGATGCTCAAACCTGGAGGAACACGTGAAAATGACATCAATTAACTTCTTGATGTCCAATTACCTGTCTGACATTCCTCCAGCACCATTCAGAGTTGGTCATCCATCCATCCGTCCATCCATCCATCCATCCATCCATCCACCTTCTAGTCACCATCCTTCCATCCATCCAGCCTCCTTCTCATCCATCCAAACATCCATCCATCCTTCTCATCTATCCATCTAGTCCCCTTCTCATCCCTCCATTCATCCATCCAGCCTGCTTCTCATCATCCATCCATCCATCAATCCATCCATCCAGCAGCCTTCTCATCTATCATTCCATCTATCCATCCATCCATCTCATTCTTCCATCCATCCATCCATCCATCTCATTCTTACATCCATCTATCCTCATCTCTATCACATGTATCCATTCTCACATTCCAGCTCTCTTTCATATCATCTTCAGCTCATTAAACCAGTTACGCTGCTGTGATCTGGTCTTATCAGGTAAAACAGCTCTGGAATCACCACAGAATACATGTGTCATGCAAAAGCACGGTCTCACAGCTGTGCAGGACAAAGGTCAACTAAGATTTCAGCCATAATACTGTCTAGAAGCAGGAACTCTGAGTACGTAACAATATCATAAGGAAATACCAAGGTCATAAATTAAAGAATTCTCGTTTTTCCATCACAGTGATCAGAGGCTCAGTTCTCCTACTTGACCTCAAATCAGTTATTGTTACATCATATTCAGCTGCATCAAACTCATTTAAAAAAAAAAAAAAACAATGCTGTATACATTGTTACATTTCTGTTACATATACATTTCTGTATACAACCCTTATCTGGTTGCTACTGGTCGCTTATTTCCCTGCACCTCCATTAGGCTTCGATCATATGGTGTTACTGTCATAAAGCCCCGGGTGGCTTTTAAACTTTTGAATTTTAATGAGGAAAAGACTGAGGTGGTGATGCCACGAGAGCCCCTCTTGTAGATTTGGGGTACTGGGAACCAGTATATGGAGCCAACTACAGCAGAGTGGACTCTGACCGTCAAGCTTCCGTCTCTCGAGACGGCTGGCCAAGTTAAAGCCTATTCTAAATTATAAAGCGCTTCGAGACAGTAATCCACGCCTTTGTTACCAGTCTGCTGGATTACTGTAATGTCCTGTCTGTGGGGGTCAGTGGGTCCTCCATCACCCGTCTCCAGATGGCACGGAGCATCTTTTAACACAGCACATTTCCTCTATTTTAGCCTCTTTACACCAGCTGCCTGTACACTGTAGCATCCATCCTTAAAGTCACCCTCTGACCTCAGAGAGCGAGTGTAGCGAGTGCAGTGTAGACTGATTGGCCCTCTCGTTAGACAGGCCCCTTCGCTTTCTTTCTTTTAGAAGCCCACCTCCTTCTGTCCAGCCTTTAGTGTCACGTAAGCCGTTGATTTTTAGTGTGTTTTATTATTTTTATTTCACTGATGTTGTACCTCTGAACTTGTTTTTATTTGTATTTTTATGACGAGCTGTGTTTTTTTTCTCTAAATGGCTTTATAAATGGCAGCTGGATTGTGGAACATCTTACACAGCGCTGGTTTTCATCTTCGGGGACTAATGCTTCATCTGTGCCGTCGGGTGGAACAGTGGCCATTTCTCTGAAGGTCACTGTTAAATGTTATCCTTCCACGTGGCTAAGCTTTGGCTGTTTTTGATTGGTTGGTGTGACTGGTATGTCGGGGCCACGGTGCTTCTCATTGGTGGGCGTGACTGCCACACAAGGAGACACCGTGACACTGTAAAAACCAGAGAGCCGCTATGTTTAAGCCTTCGTCAGACATCCTGCATAATGTACAGTATAAGTGCAGCTTTCAAATTGTATTTCTGATTAAAATTTGACCAACTGTCCCGCCCAGATAACTGAGATAGAAAGTAGAATTACCCAGCCTCTACACTTTAATCTCCATACAACTTTAACTTCATGTTGAGCGTCATTTTTTTTTCTTACTATTTGCCGATTTCCTCTTTGTTGTTTACTGCAACACAGGTGGCTCTCTGCGTTAGCTTTAAAACAGAGGAATGGAGTTACAGTGAACATCAGGGTTTATTATGTGATGAACATACTCCGCTGAAATGTAGCGTATCAGCACAGAGAAGAAAGATTTAAGTGACTCTGAGCTGGTCTGGGTATTTGAGAAAGATTTTCACACACAACCATCTCTAGAGTTCACCGCTGTGTAGTTGAAAATGCCTCGTTGACGTCAGAGGTCAGTAGAGAGTGGGAAAGACTGGTTGGAGATGATAGAAACTCAAATAACCAACCGAGGTATGCAGGACATCATCTCTGAATGCACAACACCTTGCCTTGTATCAACAGTTCAGGTTGCTAGTGGTGTAATGGTGTGGGAGACATTTTCCTGGCACACTTTGGAGCCCTTCGCACCAACTGATCATGGTTTGAAGCACCACGTGTGACCTGAGTGTTGCTGCTGACCATCTCCATCCCTTCATGACCACAGTGGACCATCTTCTTCCAGCAGGATGATGCTCCATGATCATCTCTAACTGGTTTCTTGAACATGACAGTGAGTTCACTGTCCTCCAGGGGCCTCCACAGTCACCAGATCTCAGTCCAGTGAAGCAGCTTTGGGATGTGGTGGAACGGGAGGTTCTCATCATGGATGTTCAGACCAACAAATCTGCAGCAACTGGTGATGTTATCACATCAATATGGACTAGGGATGCACATTTTGGATTCTTTTTTATGACCGTTAACCGACGCCCTTTAACGATTAATAACCGTTAACCGATAAGTCCAGGAGGGTTGGCTGCCGTGATGTTGCGCGCGTTGTCGTGGACGCATGCGGACACTTCCCCGTGTATACTCTCGCGGCAATGTGCCGCAGTCACTTTTGATTTATACTAGCGTGGTCTCCGCTATGTAATTCCACCCAACAACGCAAGAGCGACAATCACGAACTAGCTAAACTTACTAAACTTATCTCTTGTGTTTTTCCACTTCCTCACCATCTCGGCCGTATCCAGACCCACATTCATCGCTATCTCCCTCCATGAATTACTAGAATATGTGCTGTCTTTGTAGTGTGGAGAACCAGAATCGTACAGATGTGGGTACTTCCTCGTTTTTTCGATGACGCGCTCTTTTCTACGCAGATGTAGAATTGACCTGGCCTGTTGCACCTGTTGACACGCCCCCATGAGTTGATTGAATTACGTAGCTTAAAAACAAAATTGACCGTTAGTATTAAACGGTTAGAGTTACTGTTTTCGGTCAATGGTTAAACGGTTAACCATGAACATCCCTAATATGGACCAACATCTCTGATGCGTTTCAAAAACCTTGTTGAACCTACGACACCAGGAATCAAGGCAGTTCTGAAGACAAAAGGGGGTACTACCCGGTACTAGTAGGGTGTACCTAATGAAGTGGTCTCTGAGGATATGTTTGCACCAAAGAACAAAGCTGCAGGCAGATCTCAAAAAAGGTACAACCCTAAAACCAGCTGCTATGAAAGCAGCATGAAACTAGTGGTAAAGGGAGCTGTGTATCTGCAGTACTTTGACCAAAGCATGTCAAAGACATTTCAATGAGAATCTTAGAAAACTGTGTGAAACTGTAAGAAAAGAGGGCACAATCTGTTTCCTTAAAGAAATATTAGCTTCTCCTGTTTTTAAGAGAACCAGTGTAGCCGTGTGGAAAAGAGAGAGAGCTGCTGTAGCAATAGAAAAATGTGACTCTCATTCATGACCAAAATAAAATCATGTCACCAGGTTGTAATTTCTGCTCAAGCATTAGATTAACCCACACACACATGCACACACACAGACAATAGACCGTCTCAATAAAGATTTGCGTCATCTAATCTAATTCCCCTTAGTTGAATCTTCGGTGAATTTAACATTCTGTTCATGAAGGGCTGTGAGGTCGTAATTTCTGCATTATTGCGTAATTCCTCAACGGAGCGGCTTGCGTGACTCTGTGGATCATCCACCAGCAGCTCAGAGCGGACAGATGCTGTTTTGACTAACAAATGCGGCAGAAAGCAAAGGAAGAGACGGCCACAAGGCCCATCCAGCAGGCTAATGAGCGGCGTCCTGAACAAAAGAAAACACATGAATGAAGGATGTGGCACAAATCCTCCGGCTGAGGTTCCAGTCCGGTCTCTGCTGTGGCTCTAAATTTCAGAAGGAGCTGTGCAACCAAAGCTGACAGAGGTGGACACATGGTTTGACCAGGGATCACGGGTGCAGGTGATGACTCCATACGGAGTTTTCAAATCAGGAGAAAGAAGAAACAAGACTTTGTTTTTTAAGCTTGTTGTTGAAACACTGACACATGAACATCATTATTATCGTCCGCCAAGGAGGTTATGTTGTTGCTGGCATTTATCTGTCTGTCTGTCTGTGTTCAAGATAACTCAAAAAGTTATGGATGGATTTTAATGAAATTTTCAGGAGTTGTCAGAAATGTGAAAAAGAAGAACTGATTTCATTTTGGCTGTGATCCAGAAGAAATCCTGGATTCTGGATCACTTTCAAATTTCCGATAACATTGTGGTCAATGGAGCCAAAAATTTTGTTTCTCAATATCTCCGTTAATTATTGCCCAAAACTCATGAAATTTGACTCAGGGATTGACAATGGGAACCTCTATCAAATTTCAAAGGCTGATCCGGATCTGATCCAGAACGCAGGATTTTATCTCAATCTGTAAATCGCTCTATGGGGGAACTGTTGCACTTGCTGGAGGTTTGCGCTCTCCGAGTGCTTTTCTAATTGTATAAAGGATTTGGTTTGCATCGTCCTGATGCAAATCAAATCAAGGTGCTTCTTGATCGCATTGCATGATCTTATGCATAAGTACCTGTCTGTATCTCTCATCACTGAATGTGCAGAAATGCACCCCCTAACTTGCAAGGCACTTCCACAATGCTTGACTACCTGCTCCAGCCAAACATTTCACATTTAGACCTTGTCCAGTGCACCTCCTGCTGTTTTCCCTACGTTTTTGTGCAGAGTTGAGTCATTTGGCCTCATTTCCAAATCGAGGGTGCAGCAATTCTTTGATGAAGACCGCTTCTCGCTAGACTTCTTCTGACAGCAGATGGGTGTGCCTGGGTTCTGCTCGGTTCTGCTGGTTCTGGGCTGATGGCTCTGCGGGACTTCTTCTGATTTCAAAGGGAAGCAACCATAACGTGTTGCACGACGTTTTGTTGGCCGACCGCTGCCTCTACGGTCCTCAGTGTTGCCCATTTCTTTGTACTACTTTGAAAGAGCTTGACCAGCACATTTTGACTCTCTTGACTGCTCTGAAGTCCTGACGTATCAGAGGCAGTTTAACTACCTAGTGTCTTGTTGCTGTGCTCAGTCTTGCTACAGGGTACGAACCTGTGACATGAAACCGTCTTCCACAACCTCACTGTGGTATCTGAGTTATTTTCAGGCTTTCTTCACAGCCGTTTCATTTTCAGTTAACAACTGTGTTTCCACCTACATATGAAACTGACGGTAATCAGCACCTCTTTGCTATAACTACAATCCTTCAAAATCCCTGTCTTTGCGCAAGGGCGCTAGAAGAAATGACGCTGCAATGAAGGCCATCAAATACTGATTCACATTTTTACACTTTGTAAACCAATAAAAATAAACAGTGGCTCTGACAGGTAGCCGGCTCCACGATCACTGAGGAGTTGAATATTTTTGTGTATGCAAAGCTTTTTTGGTCAGGTTGTCTTTGCATGCATGGCTGCTGACGGTTTCCTTTTTTTTTTTCCTTCAGTCAGAACAGTTTTAAAAAGCTCTGAGCAAAGTCTGGAAACACAAGCGTGAATACAGGCCCCAGACGGTTTAAGTCTTGAATTTTAGCTGCATAAAACCTTTCGCACTCAACGGCATCAATACTAGTGCTGGGCGGTATGACCAAAAGTTTATATTACGGTATTTTTCAAAATTATATTGGTTTAATGGTATATCACGGTATTTTTTTTTTGAAGGCACAACTGGGTGTTAACCACATTTTCTAATCATTTAGAGAGGAATTGCTGCAGTAAATTGGCTTAGAATGACCTATTTTACTGTCACGAGGAGTGAATATTGTAGAAAAACATTCATATCTACACTAGTATTAATACAGGTTTGCATGGCCTCACAAAATGATACTATTTACAAAGAGGTGGCACTCATGATTCTAATTAAGTGAAGGAATCAGAATGAATGATAGTTGCAGTTAAAATACAGAACCCTTTTATTTTTCACATTTTGCAAACAACTTTTTTTGTAAAAAACCAACATTAACTAGACAATTTTAACATGGTGTTGCCTCCCGCGGCTACAACTTTAGCTCGGCAATATTTGTAGATTATTGTAGTTTGTCGTCTTTTTTAAATCCAAAGAACTTCCACACGACAGACACGGCTCCTCGTTCAGGAAGAAGTTCCTCAGTCTCATGTTGCCGTTCTGGAGCTTCCACTTCAGGACTTTCGCTATTTGCAGCCATCACCGTTTAACCATAAACTAGTAGCGTGTTGTGCCTCCAGTACAACTGCTAAACAGTCCCCTGTCAAACAGTGTTCTGCGGCACTTACGTTCCGCCGCGCGGTGTTCCCAACATTGTGTACGCTACAGTACATACTCACCGATATTACGGTATATGAAAAATTCATATCATAAGAAATTCTGTATTTGGTATGAACCGGTATACTGCCCAGCACTAATCAATACCATATTCTTATATACACTCACCGGCCACTTTATCAGGTCCACCTTGCTAGTACCTGTCCAACTAACGAGCGGTTGGACAGGTGGACCAAATAAAGTGGCTGGTGAGTGTAAGTAGAATTAGATAAATACACTGTAAATGCATGAAAACACACGCATACGAACACACCATCAGGCTGCCATACAAAACACTAAAACAAAAGTGTAGATCCAGACTCGTGGGGACTCACACTCGCTGTACTGCTGCAGCTGGGTGAACTCCGCCGGACTCAGACACACCCAGCTCGCGTCTTCCCATGCTGCCGGGGGCCAGTTGCCAGGGGAAACGGGGCCCTGCGAACGAATGTGGCTTCACAGGAGTTGCGGGCTATCCCTGGGTGAAGTTGTGCAAAAAGACAGAGGAGAAGATACGTCCTGACGCCATCTCTGCTTCTTTACAACCAGCACCTTGTGAACACACGGGAGGTGTGAGAGACCGCAGAGCAGGACGAAGTGAGAGGTCACTGGCTTCACGCCCTGAATATTTAACTCTGGCTTTTAACGGCAGAATAGAAAAGGAAATGGCTACAAAAATAAGGGATTTCAGTTGGCCTGGTTTAGATCCTGATGGTCTGCTGCACAGAGGATTCAGCAGTGAGACGGCTGTATGTTACTCCTCATTGACAGAGATGGAATAAAGCAGCAGGTCTGCAACAGTAGACGCCTCCCGTTACTGTAAGAGAGAGAAAAAGAGAGAGAGAGAAAGAAAGGAACACATCAGTGAGGTCTCAACATTATGGGAGCTGTAACTATAAAATACACAGACATCAATATCTCTTAAGTCATTTCACAGATAAAGGAGGAAGGACAGGTGAGTGTAGGAGGAACGGATGTAGAGAGGATGAAGAGCATCTGAACACTGACGAGCAGAGGAAATCACCTTCCACTATCCATTCATCCATCCACCCATCCATCCATTTCCTGCCATTTAACAGCCTGAGCAGACATCCCCCACACCTCTCTTCTCCCCACCTCCGACCCAGCTCCACCACAGAGACAAAGAAGCGTTCCCAAGCCAACTGGGAGATTTGGGGCCCGATCTTCCACCAGATCTCCTAAAGCTGCTATTAAGGGATAGCGGGTAGCGGGAGGGGCGTTCCCCCACAAAGAACGCAATCTTCCACCTGCGCTACCCGCTTCATTATGCATATGAGTGGTTAGGGCGTTCCACCTGTTAAACCAATCAGTGCGTCAGCAGCCATTGCCTTTAAGAGCAGGTTGTGCTACCTGCTAACCGCTATGGAGCGTCTTTTCATTCCAGATCAGAGCAGCTCTCATGTGCAGGCTCGTCTGGGACTCTGCTGTAGACAATTCCTATCATCTACCTGAAAGTCCCAGATAGTTGATGCGCTCCCAGTAAACATACTCTGGTCGTCTATGGTTTAACTGGTGATCAAGCCGTTTAAGACGATCTCTGCTATTTTCTCAGGGGTTCAACTGAAGCCAAATCACGCTTTTTATACAAGAGTTAATTCCAGAGGTAGAGCCGTTTGTGCACGTCCACATGTGACCAGGTGGACGCACATTGATGCCATTTGGATGCGCTCTTGTACACGCTGACATGCGGGTTGTGGGTAGTGGGTGGTCTGACCACCCACTACCCACAACCCGTGATTGCAAGATACCTGTGATGGTGTGAGACAGGATGGAGGACCCAAATGCAGGAGTTCACAAAACAAAAGCTGTTTATTAACCAAAGACAAAAATCCAAGAAAACTAAACAAATCCACAATAGTAATCCACCCCAACATAGGGATCAAAAAACAGACCACGGTGCATCAAAACCCAGTAGAGACAAGACAGACCTTCAAAGTAAAACAGGAAACAGAGCAGACGAGAGTGACGCCAACTTGACAGACACACACACACACGGGGCTGTCATGGCCGAAAGGGACATTGCCACACCTATTAAATCCAGGTGGTGATTTTTTTTTTGGCAGGGAATCTATAAACGGTAGCTCTAAACAGACCCACTGTCACCTCCACCGTTCACCTTCACTATTCACCTTCACCGTTCAACTCCAACATCAACTTTATGGCTTTCTGTTCAGTGAAGTACCACCCTGCTGCATCTTGAGTTTTTGTCCTTTTTGCTCTTCCTCTAGCTGCCTCTCACCACAACCGTTTTGATTTCCATAAAATGATCTAGAAACATTGAAGAAGTGGACACATGGAGCAAAACTATGATTGAATATTGAGACCTAATAAAAGCTGACTACCTCCACCTGCAGACAGTCTATCCTGTTAAAGGTTTAGGTTTCATCTGCAGATGCAACTCTTCAGTGTTTGTTATCGTTAAAGAAATGTCGCAGCAACCCTCCAGCTTTTAATTTCTCCATGAACCTGACTCCCCCATATCCCCTCCTTCATCGCCTCCTCTCCTCACCGCTGGACGACGTGCACGTGCTCAGTGATGCGCTCAAGCAACGAGAACAAAGGGCTCGTCAGCACCCGCGCGCCGTGAACGCACGGCAGGGAGAGACGGAGGCACGTGTCGATCAAGCATCCGGGGGGCCTCCCCTGCAAGCAGAGAGGGATTCTGTTGTGCTCGCGGGGTTGCCTGGCAACCGTGACGTCACTGGCAGCGGCAGGGAGGAAGAGGGAGATCGCTACGGTTACTGTGAGCAGATGTTGCTACATGATATGGATCCATCCTGCGCTGTTGTCAGTGTGTGTTGGTTATCACATATGGTGCACAATCACATTTTGAAATAACGTTATATTTTGAGAAATATGTTTGAATTCAACAGAGTCTGGTGAAGATCAGCAGCAGGAGTGAAATGGTTACAAGCAGATGAGACAAATCTCTTAATTAGAGAGCCGTAAAGGTCGATGTTGCTTCATATTTCCTCCCTGGAGGTTTCTGCTCTCCATCAGGGATGAGGCACAATGTCCACGCTCAAAAACAACACCAGCACTGCTTCATTTGCCACAGCGACACTTTCGTTTTACCGTTGACACACTCTGATGAGGAGACACAAACACACGAGTCTTTAGACACCGTTTCAACTCAAACTCATATGGGTGACCTCTCATGTATATTTAACCTGCCGGGTCTAAAATTTTGTGCCTGAGTGAAAAGTGCAGGTGCAGCTGTGGGAATGGTCTGAATGTGCAGGAAAAGGCGATGATGACAGCAGGATTGAGAAAACAGTCCCACGTCAATCCCAAACTGTTAGCGTGAGAGATGAGAGAAGATAACACCTCCCACCAAAACATGCATAAATGAATAAGGAAGTGTGGCAGCAGGTTTTAGCTCTGAGCTGCAGGGAAACCGAACAAACTGAGAGCTGGGATCTGAACTGGACTGCTCTGGAGTCTCCAGAGGTGATTGTGCACAGAAGAAAGTCGCTGGCGCTCCTAAAGAAAGCGGACAACCCTGCACATCCTCTACACAACACAGCTGTGAGACAACAGAGCTCCTTCGTTCAGGTTTAGTTCCAGTACAGACTAACGCAGTTCACCTCCGTCTGACTCTCTAGGGCCTTCATAATATTGACTCTGTAATAATGAAGAATTCACATCCACACAATTTCAAGCCAATATTTACAAGTTGGAACTCAATTACTTGTAATCTTTTGAACAAAATACACAGCATATTTTACACATGACTTGTGCAACATTTGAATTTATGCGCTGCTCTTATATGTGTGCGACTTCTTCTGAAGCTGCCCGGCTGCTCCGGTCCACAGTCTCCTCAGTCCTAACTCTAGATCCAAACCGCTCACGGTCCTGCTGCTCTGTCAGGAGCCCGGCTGATAAAGAGCTGCAGATACTGAAATAAGTGCCGGCCTGTGGACCACTGCTGTCCCTGAATCTGTGAAGGCTGAACGGTCTCTTTCCTCTGGTGATGACCAGTTGGACCATGGTGGCAGCTTCCCCCACACTCAAACATTCGATCGGCTGTCGTCACATATGTAACTCATCTGCCCCCTGCTACACAACCAATGATCTCTGATGTAATCACTTTCTTTTTCTTCTTAAAACGACTTCATGGAGCCACTTTACACTAGATAGCCGCATCACTAATCTGCAGCCAACACTTCCTTGATTCTGTTGCCATTCCTGTTTCCTTTTACCTCTTTTTCCAAAGTTGTTTCTCTTTGTCTGCTCTGATGCGCTGTAGTGATTATCTGTCTGCGATACATCGCATGGCGACTTGAATGATTTATTGAATTTACAGAACCATGTGGTCACAGCACGCTGAACACCCCCCGCTGCGATTCAGACGCAACACATTTGAAAGGATTAGCATCATTCATGCAAGGTGTGCTTACGTCAACCCCCCCTCCCCCCGCAAAAAAACAAACAAAACGGTATCAAAACACCATCACGCTGCTGAACGCGCCCGGCGATTTAAAGTTAACAAAGGCTGAGGCTAAAAATAAAGCACTTCCTGCAGCCTCTGCTATCTTTCACTGATTGTGTTGCTGGCTGTGACTGATTACAGTTCTTAGAAAATCAGAATCAAGCAAGTCTGACCTATAAAGAAACGTCCAATCAGAATCAACCAGGTGCTTGGAACAGAAAGGTTAGTGGCTGGTTTCCCAGCATGCCAAGTTTGGACTTGGTAGGTCATATTTAGTAAACTCAACTCAGGAGGACACAGTTCAGAGGACGGGAGGATACAGCCCAGCCTTTCTGCCACTGGAACGGTTGATGATGCCACAGCTGGTAAACCATCGCATGTTGGGAAACATCTACAATTTAAAACAATTCTACATCTACAATTTAAAATTAATGAAATTTAAAATAGACCGTGGACTCCTCTGCTCATAATCATAACTGTCTATGAAGTATCTTTTGTTAATGTTTTTATATTTTTGTGTTTCAACCACACTGTGAATTTAGTTCTATGGAATAAAAAAAAAAACTTCTTCATAAATGTTGGAAGAAATCTTCGACCAGGCTCATTCTTGTTAACCACAAATCTAAAGTTCGAACCACAGAACATCTCAGAACAACAACAGTATTCTGAAATTGTAACTTCTCGTCCGTCGCTGCTTCTGCTCACTGATGATCAGCGCATCTTGAATCTCCACTAAATGTAAAAAAGGCAAAGTCAAGCAGCTTCATTTGACTTCTCCTTTCGAGGCTCGCCACAGCAGTCCACAAGTACAGACAGGAAAGGTGACTGCACCGAACCGTGAACGCATGTTCATGTCTCGAGGACGGCGGTTCGCATCCACCTCATCAGCAAAGCTGCTATGGAGCCCCTTTTGGGTCATAATTCAATGAATAAATGAGTCTATTATTATGAAATACGTATCCATTATTATGAAACGTTTGCCATTATTATGAAATACAGGTTTATTATTAAATATTTCCCATTATTATTAAATAAATGTGTATTATTATGAAATATTTTCCATTATTATGAAAAAATGTCATTATTAAAAAAAAAAAAAAAATATATATATATATATTTTTTTTTTTTTATTTATTTATTTTTTTTTTAAAGATTTTTTTTGGGCACTAGTGGCCTTTATTCATAGTGGAGAGAGACAGGAAGGGGGGCAGAGAGAATGGGGAAGACACGCGGCAAAGGGTCGACGAGCCGGGAGTCGAACTCGCGACCAGCGAGGACTGTAGCCTCTGTACATCGGCTGCCTGCCCCAACCACTGCGCTACCGGGGCAGCCCATGAAATATATTTTTATCATTATTTAATTTTAGTTTAATGCATAATAGTTTATTTCAGAATGGCTTTCTATATTTTTATTTTTACATAACTCATTCTTATGTAAAACAAAGCCATTATTATGTAAAAGCTCATTCTTATGAAATAGAAACAATTATCATAATAATAGGAAATATTTCATAATAATAAACATGCATTTCATAATAATGGGAAATATTTCATAATAATAAATGCCTGTATTTCATAATAATAGACTAACTTATTCATTGAATTATGACCCAAACGGGGCTCCATAAGCAGCTGCCTCAGTGTTGCGGTTCGAACGAGCGTCACAGACTCACGGATCCTGTCGGTGTTAAGAAAGGAAGAGAGGGCTCATTTACACTCTCCATGGGGTATTATGTTCACTCTGTCAGCATGCTGGGAAAAAAGTAGTTTTTGTCTGAATTTGCGTCACTAGATACATCTAAAGACACCGACTGACCCGAGGAAAGAACGACGTGGCTTAGGTCTGAATACCTCTTGGGAAAACGCTTCAGCAGGAAGCTTATTAGGAAGCATTTCATTCATTTCAATTCGATGTCTGTGGTCCAGAGACGTGTTGCAGACAGCAGAGCTGCCAAATTCTGATGCAGCTGGTGACTAAAGGGACGACACTGAAGAGGAGGGGAGATAAACACAGGATGGAGTGGAAGCGGACCAGAGGGCTGATCAGGGTCCAGTCTTCTAAATGACAACTTGAAGATGTGTGGAGGCCAGAAAAGCCAACACGGGCCTGTTGTAGCTGATACACGGCCGTGGAGGGCTGAGCAGGATACTGCGGGCTCGGCAGGAAGAGTGTGCAGATATCTGCAGCAGGAAGCCCAAGGACTGCTCAGCCGTATGATTACACTGATACTAGCTGCGGTTTTTCTGTGTCAAACATCAGTCACGTACCGCACCGGGATAATCTTCATGATCCAAGCATTTCTAAATATAGACACGAGTCTGTAACTGGATTGTAGCTTATTGAACAACTCTGAACCGAAGCTCTAATAATCATCTGTGTGACGAATGAACACAAAGCGTTGTTGTTGTCTCAGTCATTATACAAAGACCTTGTAAAAGACAGTAAAAACATGTATATTTTCTTAAAACGTGACAAATCAGAAAATATAAGAAACTAAAAAAAACAATAATTCACTAAGCACAGCAATCATAAAAAGTAGGTATAACTCAGGGAATAAGCCATTTGTATCAGCGTCATGGTCCTCAAAGGGCGTGTACAACCTCGGAGATGTATTTGACCCAGGAGGTATGCGTAGCTTTCAGACATTGTGTGCTCTCTTTAATCTACCAACGACATCGCACTTTCTGTACCTCTAGCTACGGTCGGCTCTTCGTGCCTGTGGAGTACAAATGAACCTTAAGCTGCAGGCACATGCTGTCGTAGCCTGGCTACTCACAAAGAACACTAGAGGACTTGTATCAGTTGTATATTCACAACTTCAGACACTCCAACAGAAAGAGCTACACCTGGCCAAGACATGGACTAGAGCTTTGGCTACTGCAGAGGAGGACATAAACTGGAAAAATGTCTGGGAGAACATTTTTTAAGCGTCCAAGAACCCTAACCACCAGCTGATCCACTATAAGCTGTGACAGAAGGCTTATCTGACACCACTTTCTTCGTATGAAGCTGTCAAACAGCCCAAACTGTGACCTGTGCTCCCTGAACACACCAGGAACATTTAAGCATATGGTATGGGACTGCCCAGAGGTTTATGGTTTTTGGAGGAAGGTAGCAGTGACTCTATCTAATATAATCGTTAAACATATACCTCTGGAGCCGACTCTCCTTCTACTCAATGACGACTAGCTGGTTTGACAGCTGCCAAAAAACTGATAGTACAACGATGGCTACATCCCCACAAACTGTACACTAGGAAGTGGCTGGAATACTTTCAGGATGCGGTCATGTTAGAACTGTCCACAGCACGGGTGAACAAAGCCAAAAGCTCTACACTGGACCCATGGAAGAAAGCCACTTCGGCTATAACGGACCTGCTTCATTCAAGACAGAGACTAACAGAAAGATTGTAAGACAGTAAACGGAGAGGGGAGGAGGGAGGGGGGATGCCACCAGGGGGAGGGAGGGAGGGAGGGAGGAATATGTTAAAAACACTTGCACTGTCTGACCTTGAAATGTGAAATTGTGTTCTCAATAAAAACAATTGTTCACAAAAAAAAAAGTAGGTATAAAAGTACAAAGATACAGTTAATTTCAGAAACGGCCAAAGTAAAATAGACGTGAAGAAGTCAGCCGCTGTCACACAGCTGTGCATTCACAGTGAAGACACAATTTCACCTCCTCGCTGCGTTGCTTTCACAGAGCGTTACAGCGTTCCACAATCAGAAGACGGTCCGTTTCCTCCACTTCACAGTCACTGATTGATTTATTCAGTTCATCCATTGCTGAATGAACAACAGTTTCAGGCGCGATTGCAGCTGCAAGGAGAATCAGCTGGTAAGTTTCAGCAGGAGAAAAGATGACAGGTCCTCAGCTGCTGGAGGCTCCTCCAGGTTGCTCAGCACGGCAGCACGTTATCTGGCCAGTCCGTTCTGTCTGTAACCTCTGACCACTGCTGTATTTTTGCTTTTTTTTTCCTCCACTGCCTCTTTAGCTTGCGGTTCAACTGAGTCGGTATTCTGACAGCAGGCCTGAATGCCACCGTCTCTCAACGATCCTGAGACGCACTGATTTCATCCTCTGCATGGAGTTTGCAGCCATCCTCACGCCCCCCCGTTGAGTGCTACGTGCACTAGGGATGTAACAATATGGAAAATTTGATATCTCAATTACAGTGACCAAAGTATCAGGGTTTACGATATTATTGCGGTATTCTTCATTGCTGTACAAATGTCTAAAAATCACACACATTTAAATAATTTCACTAAATCTTCTGATTTTCTTGTCATACTAAAACATCAGAAGCCACAATCTCATCAAAATGAAACTTTCACTTTAAAAGGGCAAACAACTGGCTCAGAAAGGTTTTATTTTAAATGAACAAAATAAATAACAGTAACAAAGCTTATTTGTCTGGTGCAAATCTAAATAAACACTTTAACAACCATAGTAGGTCAAAATATGCAAACAATTATCAGGAACAAATTATAGTGCAAGTTCAAATGAAATAAACTTTTGACTTTAAGCTGAACCTTAAATACGTATAAATGTTCAAATAAAGAAACAGTTGTTTAGGAGCCAAAATGTTGTTATGAATTGTAGTTCACTCTGTGTGTCTGTGGGTGTCGCTGTGTTGTTACCTGAGGGTCAGGTATAAAGGTAGCTGCCTGTTATATGTTGGACCCGGAAGGGCAAAAGGTTTTTGACCGCTGTGGCGCTAACTGCCGGCGTTATGGTTGTCGGATCAGTTAATGGATTAATTTAATATTTTAACTGCATCAGAAGAACATCGTTCATCAACACGCAACGGTAACGTTTATGAAATGTGAGTTAGCAAAGTGCATCGACCAGGTTCCTCTTGGTGAAACATCTCAGTAGCTTGAAGCATTAGCCTTAGCTCCTTCAAGTTGCTTGTACAAACTACACTAAAATGTAAACAGGTGCTCTGCAGACAGAATAATTGTCCAGTTGTCCCTCTGCATTCTTAAAAAAAACAAAAAAATAAATGCCGAGACCTTGGACCTGGTCATTTTAGTGAGTTGATAAATGTCCTGCGTGCTATCACCACTTTCCGCAATGCTAACGTTACGATGCTGATGTTACAAGCTACATATTCATGTGAGACACAGTCGCGAGACGCTCGCAGACTTGAATGAGGCTGATATTACATATCCCAGTAATCGACCGCAATAATGAGATGAAGTCAAACTTAAACGGTAATCGTTATTGCGTAAAATTTTACTGCAATACCGGTAACCACTCCATCTCTAACATGCACTCATTTCGCCCAAGTTACACCTCCGTTACTGCCTCCAATGACCCGCGTCACCCGCGTAATAAAACGTTACCCGGTTCTGCATCTGTGCCCTTCACACAGCCACAGGTCGGAAAAAACTGGAGCAGAGAAACTGTCAGTAAAATACTTCGGTGAACCTTTTCATGACCAAATCTCAGATCAAATCATGCTGAAACAGCTTATCGGGCAGCTTGAATGCATGTGTATATACTGTGTATGTATACACATGTTATACATTTAAACAGTGAAACTGGACGGTATGTATCATGTTACAGAAACCATGAAGGCAAAATAGGATATACTTGTTTAGTTTGTCCTGATCTAACAGCAAGTCCATGAACTGACCAGCCACACCCCTTCACTCTTCCTCGTAAAAAGAATCTTGTATCGGTCCCATTCACAACCAATTCCCCCGATAACAAAACACACCAAATCAGTTGCAACAGGGTGGGTTTTATGCATCACTCATACAGGAGCGTCCAACAGCCACAATTCAGAAGAACCAAGAGGGCTGCAGTCGCTTTTCTAGTCTGATTGATTGCAATCCGACCCAGCCACATCCAAGAAGTGTGTGAAATACACACAGGTATGTAAATGAGTATATTTATTCATTCATATGCTGTATTTTAATCGTGTGCAGGGTCACAGTCAGACTGAGCCGCCCAGCTGCCACTGCTGTCTGCTCATGACTCACTAAAACGTTCAAAACCAGTCACAAGAACACATATCTGCTAACACTGCAACCGCGTTAAACAGCTTCTTAGTCTAAATTACCTCTAGAGACCTCCGTCCATGTTGTCTTCCCTCCATCAGACAAAATGATCACAAGCCTGTCTCACCGCAGGTTCAGTGAGACGTTTCCATTCAGGCTCCACTGGTGATGGACACTTTCAGTCCCCGTACTGTCCCCCTATCATACCCTGCTCATCGTGTCTGTTTTAGTAGGTTTTTTTTTTTTTTTTTTTTGACAGACAATTGTGGACGTTCCACAGAGAGAAATGAACTCTGCTGTCACTGCGGGCTGTACACCCGAGGAGAGCTTTCAGCTGTGTGTGTGTTTACAGTGGAAACTTCTTCTGAGCTTCTTGTAAGCAGCATGACTTTGACTTCCAACTGCTCCACGTCTGTCGTACTTCGTGACCGCTCAGGGTCAGATTTGCATTTTTCCTGCGTCACCATGTTTGCGCATCTGAATGTCAACGTGTCATCATCGTGACTCTATGAACTTTCACACATTTCTATAAACTAAGAGAACTGAGTAGCTGATGCTCTTTGCAGCTTTTCCAGCTCCAGTACATTTTGTCACCACCGGTCTGTGGGAGTCCACAGGGCTCCATCTGAGGCTCACTGCCATTTTTTCTTTTGCAAATTAATTAAAAAAGCAAAAAAAAAAAAAAAAAGAGGAATACATGTGGAACGTACCCTACAGCAGTCCCTGCTGACGACACAATGGTTCAGTCACGCCGTAGCAGGTGATAGAGACAAGTCTGATGAACATTTTCCACGAAGAGCTGTTCAAAAAGCTGATACCACGGAAATACAGTACAGCCCGTCCCTTTCTCAAATCTGTCTTCACAGTTACAGCTCTGCTCATGGCAGATGGTTTGAGTGGGTGGAGTCGGTCACCAACCTTTACGCTTCCTCGTCTAAGGACTGTGCCTTTTTTGAGATCTGTCATCCATCGTTGCAACGTTCGTCAGTGCGGTGAATTCAGGTGTGAAGCTACGTGAAGAGAAAGATCCTGCAAATCTGACCGGCTCATAAAATGACATAGGTTATACGGTTGTCTTATGTCAGACGTTTTGAGTCGGACATCACTTCAGACTCCCAAATATTTGCTTTCATTGACATTTTTTTTTAATTTAATGCCATCTTTAAAAAATTGTGGTAAAGGCGTACCTACTTATTTCTCTGTTATTATTATTATTTTATTATTTTAAAAGAAGAGTTAGGTAAAACTGATCATTTCTGACACAACTTTAACCTTTCAACAAACCAAAAAGAGCTAAACTGAGCGCGCTACACATGAAACAGACGAGTTCAGAGTTCCTGCTCAATGAGAGCATTTTAGGTCCAGAACCCGCGGAAAATATTTCAGCTTATGGTAAATAAAAACTAACATCATTGAAGGCTGAGGACGAAAGTGAACTGACCAAAGATAAAGTGCAGGAACACTTCAGATGGTAATATATTCTCAGAGGTTGAAGTGGATGGGGACATGAGTAACTTTAAGGCCCGTAGCCCTTCATATCTACCCTTAAAAGGACTGCTGCTGGTCCGTTGTAAAGACCAGATAAGACGCACACTTGTACACTTCTGAAATCATAAACTATTTCTGCTTCATGTCCTTGACTATATTCATCTGTTAGCCCCTGCTATCACAACTCACTGTTCTTCTTCTTCTTCTTTTTTTTAATAAATAAATCTTTTCTGTGAACCTTCTTCGCATCTCCTCTGTTTTCCCAGACTGCAGTGTGACGAGGCTGCTAGTCAGCCGGTGTTCGTCCGTCGAGGCTGCAGGGGTAAAAAGAGACGGAGTCAGTGATCTGCTGCAGGCGAGCCTCACGCGAGGCTTTCTGTCCTCACAAATACCACCGGTATTTACGGGCAGACCGGGTGTCAGGACAACCGGGCGATTGTGTGTAAACCGCAGAGGAGAACGAAAAGGCCGAGCGGCACACAGCGACTGCAGCGGCGTGTTCAGCCGCTTGTCACGTTTCGGTTCAGTGCTTATGAAACCGCGTGAGGTTGAATAATCTGTGAGCTCGATCCGCTGACTGAACACACAGTGCGTGGAGCTTCGAGAGGCGTTCACGTTTAACACCAGAAATGAAACTTTCATGAACCGAAGACATGACCGTCTTCTCTAACGTCTGCGTTCAGCTGCGAGGAAGACACCAGAGCTCGGCTTGACCAAATATCAGAGAGGAAGGCAACAGGAAGTCTTGTCTCAGTGGATTGATTTTACTGGTTTCAGGCTTTTTGTTCCCTTTTGTGGTTTCTATGTAACTGCACATCTGCTATATCTCACGCCTTGCCAGGAAAAAAAAAAAACTACGAAGTTGATATTCTTTCCAAAGAAGTTGCTAATCTGGTGGGAAATAACAAGGCAACTCATTTGAGCCACGGTGGTAAATCACATATTTAACCAGCCGCCCACAGCATGAATAACCGTCTGAGCTGGTCTTCAGCATGCGGTGATGGCAGCACACACTGGACGGGGGTGAAGAGGAAGGCGACGCTCACATTGCTGTGGTTGAGGCCAGCCGCTCCTAAATTTGGAGTTCTGACCTTTACGGTTAAATTGTGTCGCAGCGGCGCTGAGTGAGTGAGCTGGCGTGAACGTCGGTGACTTCATCCTGTCCTTCCCCACTTTACAAAGACAAGCGCTGCAGCGTGAGAACAGGGAGGTCATGACGAATTTAACCGAACCCACAGAAACAATCCCCAACTGTCAGGTTACAGAACAACCGCTGAATAACATTCGCAGGGAAAGTGTGACCAGTGTTTGTCCTGAATGATGAATCCCTTTGTGAGTAAAGACACTTAATGCTTTGACTTTCATGGCAAACATGAAATACTTCCTGCTCGCTCTACGAACTCTGAACACCTGGACGCAGACACCCTGCAGCTGGTTCACACAACAGCCATCTGACTTTTGAGTGCCATCCAGTGGGCTAAACCCTCAGAGTGTTGATGACCAGCCACTGGCTGAAAACAATTTCCATTCTGGTTGAATGGGTCGCCCTCTCATTTCCATTAGATCCCAGAGCGGGGTACTAATTGACCAGATTGGCAGCTGCTTCTGGTGATGTCGGCTTTTTAGTCAAATCATGCTCTAACAGCCAAATGGATTAGAAAATGATAAAAAAACGTATTTTTTCTTCTGTTATTGTTTTCCCAGCAAGCCAGCTCCTGTTCTGCACGGAGCTGTGGAGAGGATGTGATTCATGCAAACAGAAAGGCCTCAGTGTGCATCAGATAAACTGTGCGCTAAACTCACAAACAGGCTCTAAAAGCAGCTGTCCAGCAGCAGAAACCAAGCAGCTGGCATTTTTATTACCTCCGCCAAGGAGGTTATGTTTTTGCCGGCGTTTATCTGTCCGTGTGTTTGTCTGTGCTCAAGATAACTCAAAAAGTTATGGATGGACTTTGATTAAATTTTCAGAAGTTGTCAGAAATGTGAAAAAGAAGAACTGATTTCATTTTGGGTGTGATCCGGAAGAAATCCTGGATTCTGGATCACTTTCAAATTTTCAATAACATTGCAGTCTATGGGGACAAAAATGTTGTTTCTTAATATCTCAGTTAATTATTGCCCAAAACAAATTAAATCTGACTCGGGGATTGACAATGGGAACCTCTATCAAATTTCAAAGGCTGATCTGGATCTGATCCAGAAGGTGGATTTTTTCGCAACCTGTAAATCGCTATATGGGGGAATTGTTGCACTTGGCGGATGTCTGCGCTCTCCGAGTGCTTTTCTAGTCCTATATAGACGGCGCTCTTTTTACAGTTTTTTGCAAACCCTTGTGGCGCTATGCATGCGACACTATTAACATCTTCAAGGACAGGATATGGTGGATTTGAAAGAGAGAGTGAGACAAAGCTGTAAGACTAGCTTTTCATGTGACCTCGTTTGTCTGGACTCTGAGACTCGTCACGTTACAGCCCGGTTCTGGAGGATGGATCAAACCAGATGGATGGGATTACAATTTGCCACTTGGCAGTTTTCGAATAGGTAAAATAAAAAGAAGAAGAAGCAAAGTAGCAGGGCAAGATGAAACAATGAGAGGTGCTAAATCACAGAAAAGAAAGGTTTGAGGAAACCACAAAAACTAGATGAAATTTCCCCCCAATAAACTAAAACCATGAGCAGCAGCACCTCTGCTCAAAGTCAGCTGACAGGGATGATGGGTTTGTGTCAAGGTAAACTAAGACTGTCCCAAACGAGAACCTTGACTCAGCACAAGCCAAAGCAACAAGCCTGAGACTGACAAGTGTCTTGGCCATTAGCAACTCTCTCCAAACCAGCCGTGAGAGGAATAAATTACGGTAACTGTCAGTAAATCTGATGGAAATATCCCATCATTTAGGCACCTACATTCTCACCTAAATGCAGGGGAGTGTGATGTCACGGTCTGGGGCGCCGAAAAGGGGGGGTAAAGGATACGGATTATAGGGGCCCATGATTGACGGGGGGCCCAGAGAGGCCCCTAATGATGATCAAAAATAACATCAACAGATTTCGCCGCTGTGTTGGGGGGCCCGGTAAAGATTCTCTTCATGGGGCCCAAAATCCCTAGCAGCGCCCTTGGTCACGGTTACCTGTCATCACGACAGGAGGTCTGCTGTGAAGGAGGGACTGGACCTCCTGAAGCCAGTCACTCACCATGGCTAAAATAAATTATATTAGGAGTTTATACCACAATTCATTTATTTATTTATTGATTTATTTTTTTGAAATGGACAAAAATAAAATGAAGACGATATTGTTGACTCCACCTCCTGTAGCTGTTTCTGAAACTGTGGATCATGTGGTTCGTGATTTTAAATTATGTTAACTAAAATTAGAGCTGTAATAATATTACATTAAATTGTTTTTTTTTATTATTATTGGGACATTTGTATTGAACAAAGAGCTCCCTCCACACTGTCTTGGTTCGCACCCTCCATTTCCCTTTAAAAAGTACACTTAGATGCAACGTGTTTTTAATCTGATTCAGCCTCATCTGATGCTGTGAAGTTATAACGGGGCTTATTTCCTTCAGATCTTAGTTGACCTATTTTCCCGCTAGTGAAATCAGAGGGGACAGTCTTACCTCACAGTAGATGAATTGTGCAGTTTAAGTCTCAGTGGCTTCGGTTATCACCAGCACAAAGTCAAAGATATCAGCAGAAAGTTCAGGCCGTTGCGACTCTGTCGATGCAACACATGCTAACTCAACAACCAACGGGTAAATGCTGGACGTATGGTTCAAAGATGACTTTCTTAACCACAAGGTGGGATTTTAAAATGAATATCTCATCGCATGAAATACCTCTAATGTCCACTTCTGCAGGGCGTTTTACGTGGACTCCCGACAGACAGCTTTAAAGCAAAATTACTCGTACTAGCTTAAAGCTAAACTGTCTCACTTGTTGTTCTGCTCATTTTTCCTTTGAACAAAAACGATGTTTGAAGTTGCTTTCCCTCAGCTCGCTTTATTTTCTTATCTTTCTTGTCCTTTCTGAAAACCAGATTTTTTGTTTAATGCGGGGAGACTCGCAGCGGTTTCAAAAACAGCCGCGGTGCGGCGGCTTCAGTCACTGGGCTCTGTGACGTAGCGTTGTCAGACAGACTAAAACCCTACATTTCATTTCATTTCAGGGGAAGAGAGGGGCCTGAGTCATATTTAAAGAAGCATCGGCGTTAATGTGTCCCAGTGGATCCGCGGGTGTATCCGTGCGCTACACAATATATTAATTCATTCAAAGAATGTGCTTAAAAATAATTTCTTAAAAGAAAGATGAAAGGCTGTTAATTTTTCTTGATTTTTCGAGGAAATTTTAGGGTAAAAAAAAATCCAGCAAACGTGCAGAAAAATACATGAGTTGAGGAGAAGAACTCAAACTGAAGAGCTGAACATTTCTACAAAATGTACATCAGACTGCAGAAAAAGCAATTATGGTGTGTGATGGAGCAGAGCTTATTTAAATGCCAGCAGTCACTTTCTTTCTTTTTTTTTTTTTTTACGCTTTTAGGGAGGACAGGATAATATGCCGAAGCTCCACATTTCCTCCTCAGACACAGATTTCACCTGCTTAGCAAAAGGTCAGTTGTATTCGGCTCACGTTCAAGGATTCAGAGACCATGAACGATTGACTGGCCGTGCTGTGCTTCCAGACCAGAAGGTTTTATTAGTCTAGTTACCCAGAACTATTCGTTTTGTGAAGACAGCAGCTACCTGCGTACCGGGAACATGGTGTGTAAAAGTGCAGCGCTCACCAGTGTTGGACAAGTTCACTTTCTACACCAACTAGTTAAGTTCATAGTTCTTAGAAAATAAAATTAACTAGTTCAGTTCACCATTTCAAAAAATGAACTAAATAGTTCATTTTTAGTTCATTTTTTTAAAATTTGTTTTTAATGTTGCTGCGAGCAATTACAGTGGTACCACTACTTACGAAATTAATTGGTTCTGGAAGTAGTTTCGTAACCTGAAAATTTTGTAAGTAGAAATGAGTTTTCCATGTAAATGCCCTAATCTGTTCCAAACCGCCCAAAATTCAAACATAATTTTATTATAAATTATAAATAATACATGAAATGACATAAAAACCTGTGAGAAATACATGTTAGAATTAGAAAAGCAATCAGAGAGCGCAGACCTCCACCAAGCGCTACAATTATCGAAAAATTGAAAGTGATCCAGAATTCAGGATTTCTTCCGGATCACACCCACAATGAAATCAGTTCTTCCTTTTCACATTTCTGACATTTTCCTGAAAATTTCATCACAATCCATCCATAACCTTTTTGAGTTATCTTCAACACAGACAGACAAAGAGACATAAACGCTGGCAAAAACATAACCTCCTTGGCGGAGGTAAAGATTGTTCGTTTACCTGGGTTGCTGGGTTACGCTCATACAGACAAGGGGCCCTCCTAGCCAATGGGATGCTAGGAAGATTCTAATGGCAGAACAGCTCGGATGCACCGCTTTCAAACTGAGATACAGAGCCGACAAGTATGTTTACGTTCGGTAAACTCTGGGAGCTGCGAGTAGTAGTAGCAGTGCGTACTGTATTTTTGCCTTTCGTATCTTGAAATTTCTTTCGTAACAAGAGGCAATTTTTTCCCGTTGAGGCGTTTCGTAACCTGAAAATTTCGTATGTAGAGACGTTCGTAAGTAGAGGTACCACTGCCCATATACTACACCACAAACGGCAATTATTTTATCCATTTTAACTGTCGAAAACTATTGGTCCAATTCTGAATCTTTATCCAATCAAGGTTCACATCAGCATTGAAGGGACAGTCATGTAAAAACTGTAATTTCCGTTTCAGTTTCTCTCTACAGCAGTCATTCCCAAACTTCAGAATACCAAGGCACAATTTGAAATGTGAAAAATCTCTGCAGCCCACCCAAACCTTTAATCACAAATGTGATCAATATACAGGACTAGGAACCATGATCCGATATTAATGTAAGGGGTCAACAAATAAGGTGACACTTGTCATATTAAGTTAAGATGAGAGTAGAATAACACTTAACTGGTTTGTTTTATTACTTCTTAATGCTTTTTAATCATGTCATGAATATTTTACAGTAATTAAAAACATATTTAAAAAAGATAGAGGATTTAAAACACATTTGTTTAATTTTAATGACCCCTCACGGCCCACCTGCAGTCCCACGATGGCCCACCAGGGGGCCGCGGCCCACACTTTGGGAATCACTGCTCTACAGTATATTAAAAATATGAGGAAAAACTTGCTGCCAAATGGTCTTTATTATAAGACAAAAATAGGTCCTTAAGGTGCAACCTTGTTACCTGAATTTCATTTGAAACGTTGTATTTATAATGCATTGTCATGCATTGACAAGTCATGACGTTCCCCCGCATACCACCAGAGAGCGCTCGTGCACCACTGGTGGTACGCGTACCACAGTTTGCGCACCACTGATCTAGGTGATGTACACTCCGCAGCATCACACCAAGACTGTTTGAAGGTAGAAAATGATGTGAAATTGATGATCTGTATGGCTTGTTTTAGCAACACGTTACTGCCATCTAGCAAATAAGAGTAGCAGTAGTTCGCGGTACTCAGGTAGCCTTCCCTAAAATCAGTCAGGTACCCTCCTCATTCACAGACGTTTGCACCAGTACAGAACGTACCGAGCCAATTGCAACACAGTGGGGGCGGGCTTTATCCAGTGACTCATACAAGAGCGCCCACCATTCAAAACAACCAAGGTGACTGACATTACATCTCTGATTGGTCGTACCCATCTAATGGCGTCCAGAGAAAGTTTCTTCTGTGTCTGTTGGTACTGCTCCCTGGAAAGAAAAGTCCAGTCCAGAGGAGCCAGACTAATTATCTGAATCGAAAGAGGGAAAGAATAAGGATGGCTGCTAGGCTGGTAAGATGCTGATATTCAACAACTAAATAATGTGAGACAGATATTCATTCATGCTGTTTCCGTATGCGGTTTAATCGAGTCAGTCGGCCGCCGCTGAGCAAGAGGCAAGGCCTCGACAGGTCCCAGTCACTGAAACATTAAATGTTTTCAGAGACGATATCAGGAAAACATGCTTCTTTTTGAGAATGCGTTTGAGGTTTTCAGAGCTTTCTTGATCGACGCATCACGTAAAGGGGAGAAAAAAAAATTAATCAGAAACCGTGACGTGACAAACTGACAATAAATCAGAATTTGTGACTTTTAAACTCACATGTTCGTGGGAGAAAAATCAGGAATTGCAGGAATTTAAAAGCGAGGAAATTTGTGAAAGAAACCCCAGAATTGGTGGGTACAGAAACTCACTTATCTGCAAGAAAAAACTCAAATTGTAACTTCATGAACTCTCACTTTATAAATTCATAAATTTGCAAGGGAAAAAAAAATAACAAATACACATTACTTTACAGTCTTTACAGTCAGAACTGGTAACAGGACTGTGCAGAATATCGCAAACGCATCACTACCACTGCATCAACACTGAATAAACAAAAAGAATATTGTCATTAATTCTAGTCTATAGCTCCCAAATGTCATTTGATCACACTTTGAATGTTAACAGAATATTTCTTCAGTTATGTGACGGTCCTGAGATGGCAGTCTACACCCTTATTTCCACAGAGATTGTTGTGAGTATTATGAAGACATGAGGGAAAGAGGAGGGAGAGAAATGTGGGGAAAAACAGCGTGTCAGTCGAGCACAACGTGAATCTACACCGAGTGTTCTTCTACACCTCCTCACACTGCAACAGATCCAAATGTGTGTTAGTTTGTTTGGCCCAGGAGCTATTAAAAATATAGATAACACTATTTATTTACATTGGTTTGTGTCCAGAATTCTGCAGAAAATGTTTTAAGAGAGCACAAAGATGTTTCTTCTTCAAAGATCAAAAAAGTGTAATTTCGTGAAACTAAGCTCATTCATTGTCCATACAGCAGTTTCTGTTCTTTAAAAAATAATAAAACTATGCTGCTGAAACAGAAATAATACATTTCTTTTCTATGTCCTAGTTGTTGTCAGGTTTCAACGTGAGCCTCAAAGCAGAAAAACACAGGCTCCGTGCATTGAAATATTTACTTACATAACGCAAGAAACATGTAATTCCATCTTTCAGCTCCAATGTTCCTGTGGTGGAGCCTGAGTTGGTAACTTTAAAAACTCGCAAACGTATAAGAGAAAACTCTCGACTCTTTAAAGTTGCATATTTGTGTGAGAAAGAAATCCTTTTTCAAACAATATCTGAGGAGTTAATTCATGGCCTTGCAGTGGTGGACTTGGATGTTCCTACACATGAAGACAGGCCCGGATAGTGTTGGGGTTGACCTTGTGACCTGAGGGCCCCTTAGTGGCTGCAGGGGCCCCTTAGTGGCTGCAGGGGCCCCGTGGTTCTGCGTGGTCCGCATGTACAGCACAAAAACGGGGGAGTTCTCAAGCATCTTCCGCCTGATCATCAGGTTCCTCCTGATTCAGGTTCGCCGCGGAAATGAAAAGGAATCAATGTTGAGTGCGCGCGCTCTCGTCCTAATCAGGCGCGCAGACAGGCGGCTGTGCGCCTCCTAATCCCGGTGATGAATTGCAGTCTGACGGCTCATCATCGGGACGTTTCCGGCGGTCCCGCACAAACATTGAACCGACGTCGTGCTGTGCACGCAGGTGCGCGCGCGCGCTTTCCGATAGACTCGGAACGTGCGCAGCATATCAGAGCGCTGATGGATGATCCGGCTCGCGGCGGCTCTCCTCTCCTGGTGTCCCTGGTCCTCTCTCTGTGAGTCCTAAATGTTCACCACCGACCGAGCGGACGCTGTCGAGGAATAAACACATCTGGTGACTGGCGGATGAGATGTAATTAGGCGCGCAGTCTGGAGATTAATCAGCCGGATCAGACTAAAGCGAGGCTCTGAGGGGGAGAGGGGGCAGGCTGGGATTAAAAGGGAGTGACGGGAAGATGTGAAACATAATCGACATTATAGGCAGCGTGGGAGAATTTAAAGTGTAGTCACCGCTGGTCATTTGGCCAATCAGAGCAGCACCCAGAGGTGCAGTGAAATGTACTTTGCCCTGGATGCATCTCCCTGTCAATATTAGATTTGATTTAAGGATATCTATTTAAAAAAAAAATCCTGGAAATTGGTTGACTTGACCCTGGGAGCTGGTGTTTGCTGCTGTCATGAACGGACTCCAGCTCACACTGAAGCATCGATCCCATGTTGTGGCTCGCCTGGTTCAGTCTGGAGAATTTAGCTCATAATCCATCCAGGCGCGCATCGCGCTCACCGCCGTCCGACCACAGCATCGCCGCAACAGCCCCGCCGAGCAGGCGGGAGTGCGCCTCTGCCGCGGGCACAGTCACACAAGCACAGCATGGAAAGTTGAAGAGGCGCAAGGAAGGTTCAACGAAACGTGGGAGTTAAAATAAAATTCAGAGACGTGGCTCGAACAACAGAAACGGATCAGACGCCGCAGAAAAGAGACGAGGAAGCAGCGCGCGCTTTCGGTGTGGAAGCGAGGATGAGGCAGAAAGTCAGTCCTACCTGTGAGCAGTGCTGCTGCCGCGACGGTCCATCCAACATCCCCGCCCGGGGGTCTGGTGGAGCGGCTCAGACAGACCTCCCCTCAGCCCGTCGGTGCGCTCCGGCGCGGCTCGGTGCGTCACCGCGCTGCTGTCTGGGTCCCAGCGAGCGTCTCCTCTGATAACAGCTGCATGCAGCGCGGCGGCAGAAGCAGCGGAGCCTCGGTGGAGACGGCAGAAACATCCCTCACAACCAGCCTGAATTCATTAAACCTGCCTTTTTTTTCTGCCTGAGCCTCCCTCTCTCTCTCTCTCTCTCTCTCTCTCTCTCTCTCTCTCTCTCGGTGTCTGACTCTCATGTGTGCATTGTTCATGCACACTGTGCGTGTCTGTGTGTGAGTATTTCTGCTTCCTCGTTTTCGGCTTCCTCTTTTACTGACCCCCCCCCCCCCCCCCCCCCCCCCCCCCACCCCCCCCCCCCCCCCCCCCCCCCTCTTTTTTAAAATTTATTTATATATTTTTATTTTGACAGGCTGATGAACATGCTTTTTCCACTCAGAGCTAAGTGCGTCTTTCTCCCTTTCCTCTCCTTTAATGATCTGTTGCAGCCAATAACAAATTAGTGAAACTGTTGATTTTAACTTTTAACAAACATGCACAGATGGAGGACGGATGGAAAGTTCAGATACCCAGATATAAATATCTGGGTATCTGGCTTGACAGTTCACTCTCTTTTGACGTCCACATTAATACACTACTCCCCAAAGTCAGATCTAGAATTGGTTTTTTGTTCCGCAATAAAGCATCTTTCACTCACTCTGCAAAGCACGCTCTGGTTAAAATGACAATCCTCCCAATTCTAGATTACGGTGATATAATATACAGGTCTGCCTCCAAAAGTCTTCTCAATAAACTTGACGTCATCTACCACACCGCCATCCGCTTTGTTACAGGTGCTCCTTTTAATACCCATCACTGTAACCTCTATTCACTTGTCAACTGGCCGTCACTTCACTCCCGTAGACTGATCCACTGGTATCATTTCATCTACAAGACCATCACTGGAAGCACCCCTTCATATCTTGGCTCACTACTTAATATCAACATCAGTAATCGGAACCTACGCTCAAGCAGTTACATTAACCTGGTCATTCCAAAAGCCCGCACCTCCTTTGGCTATCATTCATTTCAGTTCGCTGCTGCTAGTGATTGGAATCATCTGCAGCAAACACTTAAACTTCACACATTCATCCCATTCTCCTCCTTCAAAAATACACTCCCAACATTCATTTGTGATCATTGCACATGTTTTTAACTCTTCCGGACCAGCGCTACCACTTTTACTCATATTTTTGTTATGTGTTGTGTGTTTTTTATATATCGTGTTTGATTGTTTGTTCACTATGATTGTATGTGCTTGACTCTTTGTGCTGCCTCTTCCCCAGGTCGTCATTGTAAATGAGAAACTGTTCTCAACTGACTTACCTGGTTAAATAAAGGTTAAATAAAATAAATAAAATAAATAAAAAAATGAATTGCTTTTTCTGTAAAAAAAAAAAAAAAAAATCTAAATTTTTGATGACAAACTGCTGCTTCTTTATTGTGAAATAGCTGTTTAAGTTGCTCTGCAGAAAAGACACTTGAGGACTGAGGGCCAGGTGCTGGAGCAGCACCTGGCCCGCTTGTTTCAGTCAATGAAAGTTAGCTGTGGTAGCCGACTGGCTTAGCTTTTGCTCACCTATGATGCTACAGTCATGGAAAAAATTATTAGACCACCCTTGTTTTCTTCAGTTTCTTGTTCATTTTAATGCCTGGTACAACTAAAGGTACATTTGTTTGGACAAACATAACGATAACCACAAAGATTGCTCATAAGAGTTTTATTTAAGAGCTGATATCTTACCATTTTCCATGGTTTTCTTGATTATAACCTAAATCACTTAAGTTTTTACATCAATAGCTATGGCGTTGTACTGCCAAAAACACTGCTTTTATGCATTCAGTGTTTTCTTTTCTGTCTGTTTTAGTCACATGATGACGTTTAGTGGTACCAGGTATTAAAAAGAACAAGAAAGTGAAGAAAAAATGGTGGTCTAATAATTTTTTCCATGACTGTAATTAATAATACCTTACATTTGTTCTGGTCAAATCGGCCCAAATACCCTTATTTCAACTACTGAAACGACATCTACACTGCCCGGCCAAAAAAAAGTCACCACCAAAAACAAAATGGTCATACATACATACATATATTTCATTGGACCGCCTTTAGCTTTGATTACAGCACACATTCGCTGTACCATTGTTTCGATAAGCTTCTGCAATGTCACCAGATTTATTTCCATCCAGTGTTGCATTAATTTTTCTCCAAGATCTTCATTGACCTCATTCTTTGAGCTCATACTGTTGCTGAACCTGGACCTGACCAACTGCAGCAACCCCAGATCAGAACACTGCCCCCACAGGCTGGTACAGTAGGCACTAGGCATGATGGGAGCATCACTTCATCTGCCTCTCTTCTTACCCTGATGCTCCCATCACTCTGGAACAGGGTCAATCTGGACCCATCAGACCACATGACCTTCTTCCATTGATCCAGAGTCCAATCTTTATGCTCCCTAGCAAACTGAAGCCTTTTTCTCCAGTTAGCCTCACTGATTAGTGGTTTTCTTAAGGCTACACAGCTGTTCAGTCCCAATCCCTTGAGTTCCCTTTGCATTGTGGGTGTGGAAATGTTTGTACTTTCACTATTAAACAGCCCTGAGTTCTACTGTTGTTTTTCTTCGATCTGATCTCATCAAATGTTTAAGTGATCACTGATTACGATCTTTGAGAATTTTTTTTGGCCACATTTCCTCCTGGAAGACGATGGGTCCCCACTATGCTTCCAGTTTTTCATAATGCGCTGGACTGTTCTTAACCCAATTTTGGTAGTTTCTGCAATCTCCTTAGATGTTTTCTCTGCTTGATGCTGCCAATGATTTGACCCTCAAACAGACTAACATCTTTTCCACGACCACAGGATGTGTCTTTGACTTTGTTTAGGAAATGAGAAGCAACTCATTGCACCAGTTGGGGTTAAATAACTGACACATACTCGCCCATGCAGTAATTGTCCAGTAGGAGGCTCGTACCTATTTGCATAGTTAAATCCAGGTGGTGACTTTATTTTTTTTTGGCCAGGCAGTGTATATTGAGAGCTGCCAGAGCTGGATGGAGGAACACTGCTGGAGTCCATGACTGGATCAGAAACAAGGGCCAGTTGCAGCAGCCTGTGTCTCAGGTTAGCCTGCAGATGAAGTCCTGCAGATCAGGAGCTGCATCACCACCAGTCATCAGTCAGTCACTGTATTTTTGGTCATTTACTGGACAAAACGTATGTGCTCGAATGACTCATGCAAACACGTGGGAGCAAAATTATAGCTCTACGCTGATGACGCTGTGATGTGCCCGTAAGCCGTCTGTAGCAGGGAAACTTCCCGCTGCCTTCACAAACCTTTCTACTGAGTTTGAGATTGCTTTTAAATACTGAGAGAACAAACTCGGCCAGTGGTGAGTCTGTTAAAAACAGCATTGAAGGAAGATTTCCCAAACTCTCCTTCTGTCCAGGGTCGTTATACCTTTATGGAAAGATGACAGACCCCTGTCCTTTTAAGTCAAACGTATTTATTTCTACACAGAGAATAGTTACAGTATCAGTGCTGAGGCTTCAGGACGAAACCCAAAGTTACAAGAGACACAGCTTTTTATTGACTTTTTTGGTCCCATATGTGTCGCTCAATGGCCTTTAACTGTTAGAAACGAAAGAACCATACGGGGGTAATGGATACTATCTGTTGTGCAAGCTGCAGCAGAGAACAAAACTGTTTCCATATATAATAATGATAGTTGTTTTAGTCAATATACCATAAGCAAGCACATCCTGCAACCCACACAGTCAGAAAAGACAGATTCTATGAAATATCAATTCTAACAAGAGCTCTGATGCAGGTCGCTGGTTATATGGATAAATAAAAAAGAAAATAAGCCATTACTTAACATATACACTGTTAATCCACTATGGAAACAAAAACTAAAAAAAAAAATGACTTCAGAAGAAACAAACAAACAAAGAAATGAGTGTTTTTACTCTCAATGCCAAGAAAGAACTCGTGGAAACTGCTTCTGTGCTTGTGACTGAATACACTGATGCATTTATCCTGGACTCGTGCACGAGACCTTCATCAGCTGACAGCCATAATTCATTTCCACTGATCAAAAACCCATTCTGACCTGCTGCTGTTCAGCTTTGGACTCTAATGGGTAGAAAAATTAATCAGCACTCAGTTGCACGTCAGAGGTCTCGGCAGCAGTTGTGGGCTTTAATCGGCTCCTGTTGGCGTTGACTGCAACATGCCGCCGGGCTACAGGCGCTCGTGTTCGCTAAGACTTTCAGTAAAAGTGCTGACCACTCACTTATGGTTTCTTTACTGAAACCATGACTCAACAACAGGAGGCTTTGAAACCTCCATCAGAAGCTCCAGAAACCTCCACAGCCTGCAGGAATCCTTTCACGGTGTCGTAACTCAGTCTCAGACTCAGAGGTGGTGGTAGTTACTCGACGTAACAATTCTACGTTTGTTTCAGCCCTCAGAGCTCTGATGTTAAACACTACTATCGATAAAATTCTTTCATTTGTGCTCGCTTTAATCGTAACAGATCTACCCATGTTTAAACAAACAGTTTAGTCTAAAAATAGTTCTTTACAAATGAAGGCAAACGCAAAAAAACGCTCCTGTAGTTTAGAGTACACCTTGAGTTTTTCCAACTTGCATCCTTCATCACATTAGGATGGTTTACATTACATTAACGGCTATTACTGTGTTCTAATTAGGGCTAGGCAAGTTAACGCGTTATTATCGCGTTAACGCATCAATTTATTTACGCCGAAATTTATTTTATCGCATTAACGTATGTTGCTCAGGTGCTTTTGTTTTGAAAAGTCTGTTACTGGCTGCTGCGGAACCGGAAGACAATTGGCAGGTAAACATGCGGTAAAGCTAAAACAGACATGGAAAACGGTCAAATCTGTGTACTTTACAGTTTGGGTATCAACTCAGGTAGCAATATTAACAATTCTGTCAGTAAAAAAAATTCTGGACTGCAACAAAACTTTCGTGTCATTCCTCCATGTTCCATCAGATCTGCTCCATGTGTTCACTGTCCTGCTGTTCTCTAGCTGGTTACTGCAGTGAGGCTCCATCTAGTGGCACAGATGTGTAATGACAACAGAAAGTCTAGTCCTCGATTATAAAACAAATTCAGTTCTGTGGTCCATTTTTTTAATTTCGTATTTTTGATCCAAGTCTAAAATTGAAATATAAAAAAAACAGGCATTTTTTTTTTTTTTTTTGTGTTAGATTAAAAAATGAAAAATGTGATAAAATGTCACTTTTTTTTTTTAATTTTTGATTGACAATTGAAAATGGAAAGAATGAATGATACACTGATTGGTAAAGTTACTGAACTTTAACATGGACATTTTCATTTTAAAGTTCTCCCAGACGGAGGATTCAACAGAAACAAGGTTATTTGTAACAACTGACAAGTTGAACTCCCCGTTAAAAGTTTCTGCTGTTACCTCAGAAATTACCTGTTTTAATGTTCTGATTGTGCTGAGACACAATCATTTTGTTGGATTTAGTTTGTAGACTTTTTTTTTTTTTTTTTTTTTTTTTATAAAAACAGGATGACATTAATGCCCTGGCAGTGGCAATAAGTTTTATTTTATTTTACATTTTTTAAGATGAGATTTACACTAAATATGTGTTACTGACAAGTGCTGATGTTAAAAGTGTTTCAACAACAAATGTTATGACACTTTAGTTCATATGGCAGCAGAACATTTAAATAAAAGTTCATTATTTGATTTTGTGTATACAATGCGATTAATTGTGATTAATCAGGGAAATAACGCGATTAATTGTGATTAAAATTTTTAATCGTTGTCCAGCCCTAGTTCTAATATTACTTTTGTTTCCTGAAAATTATTAATTAATGTCCAAAGTGGAATTAATTAAGAGATCCATTAAAACAAATGGTTAAATGAAGGGAAGACATTTGAGTAGACTGATGCAGAGCCTCCTGAGGTGTGAGAAACAAGCCAGTGAGCTGATGTTATGAATGTGTTACGTGGCATCGCTGCAGACGAGTTAGAGATCAGACGCTGACGCTCAGAGCAGAAAGTCTCTTCCTTTTCTGTGGAACTGGCACTTTTAAACTCTCTAAGAACCTGGCTTAGTCTCTGACGTTCACGACAGAACGTGCATCGTTTGAGTCCGGCGCTACAGCTTTGTGCTGTTCATCACAAACAGCGCATCATGATGTGATGTTGGGCGGAAGAAAAGACGAGGAGGCTGGATAACTCTGGTCTGATCTGGGTCTGTGATGTCACAGGCCTGACGGGATTGTTTCATCTCAGAGTGTTCGATTTAGCCGTCAGAGCTGTGCTCTGAAGCACAGGAAAAGTCTTTTTCTTTTTCTTTTTATAATATGTCCCCTTTAAAACTGCTTGAAAAAAACTTGCAAAACAATACAGAATTGTAGCAAACAAAGGATCAAAAAGAAAATGCAAGGACGAAAGAATGAAGAACGTGGCCCTCATTAACACTAAACGCAGTTACACACATTTGCTTGAGTGCATAAAATGCCATCGCTATGGCAGCAGGAGACCATATGACAGTTCATAAGAAAGTGCCGCACAACAAGAGGATAGAAAACTGCAGCTCCCTGCTTCTCTTTTAGATTTCTACGCATTTCTGTTTTTGAGCTGTTTACACGATCTTCCTGTGTGTGTCTGCGTACACCCACACACGCGACATCCTGCACAGACAGTCACGCCGCTCTGAAGGTGTCGCTGCAAACATGTCGGCCTGCTGCTGCGCCGCGCTGACGAGTGACGCCAGCAGCATCCGTCCATCCATCCTGCTGTTTCCTCTCAACTATTTTCTTTCCTCCTTTGTCTTTCACACTGGCACACGAGTGGCGCTTTGCCTCATTTCACACAATCCGGCGCGGCTTCCTGCCGCCGTGGACGCAAGCTAAAAAAAAAGGGCCCCGTCCCCAGAGAAACGAGAGGAGACCTTCCTGCAGCCCGGTCGTTAACGTTTTTGTCATTTGTTTGCAGTTCTCTGCGATACAAGAGCAGCTGTTGAACGGAGCTGCAGAGGAAGTTCGTTTGAAAGCAGAAGCCACAAGCGGTGAGCGCGCTGTGATGTGAAGCCACAGTCCAAAGATGGGGACAGTCCCAATCATGGGAACTCTGCAGGAGGAAAAAAATAAAAGACGAAGAAGAAAAATACATGTGGCACGAACTCATCTTAAAAAGGAAATTTGCTCTCCGGCTGCTTCGGTTCCCCGAGTAGCTCAAAGGAATGTGGTTTTGTCGGGGGAGAAAAAAAAAACAGCGTTCCCTTCCCGAAGAATGTCTGACATCCACTGATAACATTCACGCTGAGGACGATGGATTCGGGACGGCCTGTCGAGTGTCATCCGTGATGATGTAACAGAGCAGGCACACATCACGCGGTGTGGATAAAGCCAAATTCTCCTAACCGACTTTTGAACGCGTCAGCTACCAGCAGCGGCGAAGAGAGAGGGCTTTAACGGCTTTAACGGCAGCGGCGGGAACAAACGGCCCTGGAGTCAGACATATGGGATAAAAATAGAACAAAGTTGGTTTCTTGGAGATCAGAAGCAGATCTCTGTCAAACTCTCTGGCTCAGAATAACTCCAACCTACTGTGAATAGTGCCGTAAAACATTGTTTTTGCTCAACTGCCTGGGTTCTATTCATGCAAGACTTTTCACTGATATGTTAACTCGACAAACAGTCTATCGACACGTGTGAGCAAGGAGGAGGTGCATCGCTGCTGGCCACTAAAAAGTAAAATGCAAAAAGGCCAGATTTTCCACTAGATCTGCTAAAGCCGCTATTAAGGGATAGCAGGTAGCGGGAGGGGCGTTCCCCCTCCAAAAAAACACAATCTTCCACCTTGCTAAACCCGCTATCCCACCTGGGCTACCCACTACATTATGCATGGGAGTGGTTAGGGCGTTCCACCTGTTAAAACCAATCGGTACGCCTTTAGGAGCAGGTTGTGCTACCAGCTAACCGCTACGGAGCGTTTTTTCATCCAGATCGGAGCAGCTCTCATGTGCAGCTCGTCTGGGACTCTGCTGTAGAGCTTCCTCCTCCTCCTCACTGATATATACATATAAATATTCTTACACAGACAATTCCTATCAGCTACCTGAAAGTCCCAGATAGTCGGTGCGCTCCTGATAAACACAATCTGGTCGACTATGGTTTAACTAGTGAGCAAGTCGTTTAAGACGATCTCTGCCATTTTCTCAGGGGTTCAACTGAGGCCAAAACATGCTTTTTATACAAGAGTTAATTCCAGAGGTAGAGCCGTTTGTGCACGTCCACATGTGACCAGGTGGATGCGCACTGATGCCATTTGGATGCACTCTTGTATGCGCCGAGATGGGTCGAGATGGGAAAAAGCATAGCGGGTGGTCGGACCGCTTTGCTATGCTTCTTCCTAAGCCCGCGATGACAAGATACCGAGTTTGCGAAAAAGGGAAAAGACACGCCCATGGCCACACCTAAAAAGTGAGTAAGGGAGTTGGCAAAATGGTAGTGGCTATAGTGGGCTGAAGAGGTTCCTATACCCACAATTAGCGGGTAGCGGCTAGTGTTAATGGGTAAGGGGAAGTGTATGATCGGGGCCATTTATTCTGGATGTTAATTCTTTGCCAGCAGCATCAACTCAGAATATTTCATACTTTGTCTCTTCAGCTTCGTTTAACTGTTGAATTTAATTCCATTCTGTTTTTTTTTTCACCAACGCTGTCCTGCTGAAGTTTGGAAACCGTTTTAAAATGCAGTCCAACTCATTTAATTTTTATTTCCATGCAGATAGACCTGACTGTGTCCCTACACATCCAAATACAGTTTAAGGTTTGACTTAAAGCCGTCACATCAGTTTTATAACAGGTTTACTTGAGAGGAGGGAGACGTCTGTGAAGACTGTTTCACATTAATTAAACTCCTCTTTCTTCTTCCAGGCTGTCTTTTGCTGTTCGCTGAGGTTTAGGCATTAATTACTGTTTGGTTAGGGTGAGAAAGACATCGAGGGTTTTACCTCAGAAAACCCTTTTGCAATGTCAACCGTATGCTAAGAATCTTTTTATTCATTTTTTTTTCTTCTGTCGGTTTATTGAGTAATAAATCCCATTTTACGCAGCAGGACATAATTAAATTTTTTCAAAAAACATCAGCACAAATACATTTTCTTTACATATTATATTCAAAATATTACATTTAAAATATATTTTTTGTGTAATAAAATATAATAGATATTTTTAGATTTTTAACATATAAATATATCATTGTTTTGTAACATTGTTTTGTTCTAGTTAGAATCTGATCACCAGTGAGAAAAAAAAAAAAAACCAAAGCCGACCTGAGCAAGTTTCTCAATCTAACTGACGTTTCCGTGCATGTAACCTGAAGTGTGTGGGTGCGTCGTGCGCGCCGGGACTCAGGTGGCGTCTAACTGAGCTGGTGATGAGACAACGTGATTGGTTCAGGAGCCAGCCAGCCTCACGTGAACACCAGACAGAAGCAGGAGGCTGAAGAGGTTCCTTATCTCACCCCTGCAGGTCTGCTGGCCGGCCCAGCCCGGTCCGGTCCGGTCGGGTCCACCTCTCAGTCGACTGTTTCTGCTCTTCAACGTGACAGTTAGAGTCATGAATGGTTACTGTGCAGCTGGAAACAGAGACGTGGCTCCCCACCACGCACACACTGTTGACTACACGCCGCCTCGTGCACGTGAAGATTCACTGTGACGACTGCAAACAGGAACGCGTTAAAGCTCGTCCCCTGCACAGGCTCAGCTCTTCTGCATGTTTGTCCTTTTGCTTTGTGAGAAACAGGGGCGGACTGGTAATCTGTGGATTCTGGAAAAGTCCATAACGGCCGTCCGGTCTACGGCCGTCGGCCCTGTTCAGTAACCAAAATGTTCAGTCTATCAACTAACAGCAGGGGGCACTAAGATGATCATTTACCAGATATAAGCCCGATTTATACTCGAACGTCAGGTCGTCTACGTCACCTACGCGTCACCAGAGATGCCCCCCCCACACTACGCAGACACTCCGGTGCACCTCCCCAAAATTGTAGGTGGACGCAGACAGTGTCGCAGAGAGGAGAGAAAGGAGGCCTCTGATTGGTCAATTCTACATCCGCATAGAAAAGAGCACATTGAAGAAATGAGGAAGTACCCACATCTGTACGATTCTGGTTCTCCACACTACAAAGACAGCACATATTCTAGTAATTCATGGAGGGAGATTGTGATGAATGTGGGTCTGGATACGGCCGAGACGGTGAGGAAGTGGAAAAACGTAAGAGATAAGTTTAGTAAGTTTAGCTAGTTCGTGATTGTTGCTCTTGCGTTGTGGCGTGGAATAACATAGCGGAGACCGCGCAAGTATAAATCCAAAGTGACGGCAGCATCTATGCGACAAGCTGACGGCGACACATTGCTGCGAGAGTATACACGGCCCTATAGGCCTAAAAACCAACAAAGCAGACTAACGTTAGTGTCTGTCAACAGAAAGATGGCAAACAGAAAACGAAAGGAGAAAGATGGATGGGAAAAATTAAACTAAAGAAAGCCAAGTAAGTTTTAAGGGGGGCGAGCGGAAGTTTTTTCCATTTTGGCCTCTATTTATCTTTGCCTTCTCTTTTGTGGGGCGTGGTGGTGCAATGTCTGTGGAATAGGCTACAAATGTTGTTTGAAGGATGATTGGTTGATTGGTACCTTAACTAATCACAGCAGCCTTGTATGGGGCACTTTAATTATAAAAATCAGTATAATGTCAGGGTCCTACAATAGTATTTACTAGGTAGTCTGGTGGTTAAGTGGGTGGACTCCCAGATGGTGGTTTGTGGGTTCAATTTCCAGCATAGTAATATGCTGTTGTGTCCCTTTTTTAGCCATTGGTCTCGATCTAATAAAGGCCACTAGAAAATCTTTGAAAAAGATGCTGATATGACACATAAAACATAACCTGTTAACTACTGCTGACTTAATGGTGACTTATCTACTCTGTTGGGTTCATAAATGTGTAAATCTGATTCTGATGGAGTCAGCGCCTCACCAGACATGAATCTCACCACATGTCACTGGTTATGAGGCAATATTTATGTTTACATATCAGAAGATTTTCATTTCAAACAGAAAAGGGATGTTTTAAAAAATGTATGGTTTATAAAGCTATTTTGACTATCTTTGAGTATTTTTGCAGCATCAACAAGACGCCAGTAGGGCGTCCTCTCTTTGGGTTTTTGGGTCACCCTAGCATAATATTAAAACTATAAAATGTGCCAAGCAGGGTAATTCTGACACAGAATAGACCTAAAAGGCTAAAAATGTAATGGGATTTAGGAAAACCAAATCTGTTTTATTCTTGTCTGTAGTCTAGATATCAAATAATATGTTTATACAAAGCGTTTGAATTTTAGAGGTATAAGTTCAGGTTTAATGGCTGTCACTCCAAGTAATGCTAATAAACAAATGTTAATCAAGCATATGTGATATTGATATAGATTTTTTTCTGTTCAAAATGCAAGCATATAAGTAACTGTAAAAAAGCAGTAAAAAAGAAAATGTTTATGTTCATTTTTGTTTCGAAGGTACAAGTGATGTCTAGTCGTTCTTTAATAGTAGTGTTCTTGAGTTCTTGACTAAACAATCATAAATAGTTTGTATGTGTTGGTGTTGTTATGACAATGACAGTATATCACTATACCCCCCCCCCAGGTTATTGGTGGGCCTACTTGGGGGGGAATGTTCAGGGCGGTTTTTTTAGTCCCAGTCCGTCCCTGGTGGGAAATAATAGCAACAGGTGTCATTCACCTCCCCGTCTGTCCAGCCCACTCATCCGCGCTCCATTCATCTGCATCTACACCTCCTCCACGGCGTGAGAATCAAAGCGCTCAGAAAAGCGCATACAGCCACTGGTAACATTTCATAATGGGGCACACTCACGCCTGAAAAGTGCCGGATGACTCAGTTACTGAAAAGAGTGTTTTCTTTTCCTGTTGCCTTTGACATCAAGCATTCTTTCTTCCATCAGTCACTTCTGAAGAGGCCAACACAATGAGGATTATTCAACAGGCCTCAGACACGGTGAGTTCACCGAAAAGCATGCAGCTCTCAGGTTTTCCGTTGAATAAGGAGAGAACAGGCAGTTTTCAGGGTTTCATCCTTGCAGCGAGGACGGTTTAACACAGCCAGTCCTTTCCTAAATAAAGAAGTCCAACTCAGTCTCTCAGGAGATGGTGAAACTATAACAGAACTCCAGGTCTCATTTACTATTATGCAGCGCCAGGTGCAAACCCGGTTGTAGCAAACGCTTGGCTGTTTTCTAATGGTGCATTTCTGCAATGTGATCTTTGGATCCGGCTCCTTTGCATGCAGTTCCCTGGTTCTGTTCAGAGAAACAATAGCAGATGTTGAACAGCACAGATGAGAGGAGAGAGAGTCTGGAAGTGATTCTCCAACCATCCAGGTTAAGACGCAACACAGCACCTGCTGCACCGAAACCTCCTGCAGCTCGAAACAATAAGACAGAGTGGACAGATTTTATTTACACGAGAATTCATGCAGTGGAATGCAAGGGATGGCTAGTTTATTTGTATGTGACATTTCATGTACATGAAAATTCAAGGTGCTTTAGATAAAACATTGGAAGCATTACAGAGCATTAAAGAGTACATTAAAATAGGATAAAACATTAAAATGCAAAATTATTAAAATGAAAAATATTAAAAAGCAAAAAGTTAATCAACAGTTGTTTTTGATTTAAAAAAAGAGGAATTAAAAATGTAGATAAAATGCAAAAAATAAAAGTTAATTGTTTTGATGAAATGTGGCAAATAGAAAAGTTTCAGTGTCAGCAGACCTGCAGGTTTCTGGGAGTTTGTTCCACATTTGAGGAGCATAAAAACTGAACGCTTCCCCTCCATGTTTAGTTCTGACTCTGGGAACAGAAAGTAGACTTGAACCTAATGACCTGAGGGATCTGGTGGGTTCAGAACCAACCAGAAGATCCTGAATGTATTTTGGCCTTAAACCATTCAGTCAGGGGCGATTCTAGGGTCAGAGTTTAGGGGTGCTGATCACCCAATGACCCACCACAACCCACAAGTACCGTTAGTGAGAAGAGGACAATACCATTAGGCGGGGTCGTTTTCATTTTCATTCTTAAAATATAAACTTAAACCACAAATTATGGATTAAGTTTTGGACATTATCTAAGCCTGTCGAATGCAAACAAAAATTTTAGAATAACAACATTTCTTACTCCAGGTTTTTGGGGTGCTGAATTTCAATTTAGGGGTGCTGAAGCACCCCTAAAAAAGGGCTAGCCTCGCCCATGCATTCAGTGCTTTGTAAACCAACAGCAAGATTTTGAAGTCAATTCTTTGACAAACAGGAAGCCAGTGTAAAGATCTGAGGACAGGAGTTATATGACCCAGTTTCCTGGTGTTAGTGAGGACTGGAGTTATATGACCCAGTTTCCTGGTGTTAGTGAGGACTGGAGTTATATGATCCAGTTTCCTGGTGTTAATGAGGACTGGAGTTATATGATCCAGTTTCCTGGTGTTAGTGAGGACTGGAGTTATATGATCCAGTTTCCTGGTGTTAGTGAGGACTGGAGTTATATGATCCAGTTTCCTGGTGTTAGTGAGGACTGGAGTTATATGATCCAGTTTCCTGGTGTTAGTGAGGACTGGAGTTATATGATCCAGTTTCCTGGTGTTAGTGAGGACTGGAGTTATATGATCCAGTTTCCTGGTGTTAGTGAGGACTGGAGTTATATGATCCAGTTTCCTGGTGTTAGTGAGGACTGGAGTTATATGATCCAGTTTCCTGGTGTTAGTGAGGACTGGAGTTATATGATCCAGTTTCCTGGTGTTAGTGAGGACTGGAGTTATATGATCCAGTTTCCTGGTGTTAGTGAGGACTGGAGTTATATGATCCAGTTTCCTGGTGTTAGTGAGGACTGGAGTTATATGATCCAGTTTCCTGGTGTTAGTGAGGACTGGAGTTATATGATCCAGTTTCCTGGTGTTAGTGAGGACTGGAGTTATATGATCCAGTTTCCTGGTGTTAGTGAGGACTGGAGTTATATGATCCAGTTTCCTGGTGTTAGTGAGGACTGGAGTTATATGATCCAGTTTCCTGGTGTTAGTGAGGACTGGAGTTATATGATCCAGTTTCCTGGTGTTAGTGAGGACTGGAGTTATGATCCAGTTTCCTGGTGTTAGTGAGGACTGGAGTTATATGATCCAGTTTCCTGGTGTTAGTGAGGACTGGAGTTATATGATCCAGTTTCCTGGTGTTAGTGAGGACTGGAGTTATATGATCCAGTTTCCTGGTGTTAGTGAGGACTGGAGTTATATGATCCAGTTTCCTGGTGTTAGTGAGGACTGGAGTTATATGATCCAGTTTCCTGGTGTTAGTGAGGACTGGAGTTATATGATCCAGTTTCCTGGTGTTAGTGAGGACTGGAGTTATATGATCCAGTTTCCTGGTGTTAGTGAGGACAGGAGTTATATGATCCAGTTTCCTGGTGTTAGTGAGGACTGGAGTTATATGATCCAGTTTCCTGGTGTTAGTGAGGACTGGAGTTATATGATCCAGTTTCCTGGTGTTAGTGAGGACTGGAGTTATATGATCCAGTTTCCTGGTGTTGTGAGGACTGGAGTTATGATCCAGTTCCTGGTGTAGTGAGGACTGGAGTTATATGATCCAGTTTCCTGGTGTTAGTGAGGACAGGAGTTATATGATCCAGTTTCCTGGTGTTGTGAGGACTGGAGTTATATGATCCAGTTTCCTGGTGTTAGTGAGGACTGGAGTTATATGATCCAGTTTCCTGGTGTTAGTGAGGACTGGAGTTATATGATCCAGTTTCCTGGTGTTAGTGAGGACAGGGAGTTATATGATCCAGTTTCCTGGTGTTAGTGAGGACTGGAGTTATATGATCCAGTTTCCTGGTGTTAGTGAGGACTGGAGTTATATGATCCAGTTTCCTGGTGTTAGTGAGGACTGGAGTTATATGATCCAGTTTCCTGGTGTTAGTGAGGACTGGAGTTATATGATCCAGTTCCTGGTGTTAGTGAGGACTGGAGTTATATGATCCAGTTTCCTGGTGTTAGTGAGGACTGGAGTTATATGATCCAGTTTCCTGGTGTTAGTGAGGACAGGAGTTATATGATCCAGTTTCCTGGTGTTAGTGAGGACTGGAGTTATATGATCCAGTTTCCTGGTGTTAGTGAGGACTGGAGTTATATGATCCAGTTTCCTGGTGTTAGTGAGGACTGGAGTTATATGATCCAGTTTCCTGGTGTTAGTGAGGACTGGAGTTATATGATCCAGTTTCCTGGTGTTAGTGAGGACTGGAGTTATATGATCCAGTTTCCTGGTGTTAGTGAGGACTGGAGTTATATGATCCAGTTCCTGGTGTTAGTGTGAGGACTGGAGTTATATGATCCAGTTTCCTGGTGTTAGTGAGGACTGGAGTTATATGATCCAGTTTCCTGGTGTTAGTGAGGACTGGAGTTATATGATCCAGTTTCCTGGTGTTAGTGAGGACTGGAGTTATATGATCCAGTTTCCTGGTGTTAGTGAGGACAGGAGTTATATGATCCAGTTTCCTGGTGTTAGTGAGGACAGGAGTTATATGATCCAGTTTCCTGGTGTTAGTGAGGACTGGAGTTATATGATCCAGTTTCCTGGTGTTAGTGAGGACTGGAGTTATATGATCCAGTTTCTGGTGTTAGTGAGGACTGGAGTTATATGATCCAGTTTCCTGGTGTTAGTGAGGACTGGAGTTAATTGATCCAGTTTCCTGGTGTTAGTGAGGACTGGAGTTATATGATCCAGTTTCCTGGTGTTAGTGAGGACTGGAGTTATATGATCCAGTTTCCTGGTGTTAGTGAGGACTGGAGTTATATGATCCAGTTTCCTGGTGTTAGTGAGGACTGGAGTTATATGATCCAGTTTCCTGGTGTTAGTGAGGACTGGAGTTATATGATCCAGTTTCCTGGTGTTAGTGAGGACTGGAGTTATATGATCCAGTTTCCTGGTGTTAGTGAGGACTGGAGTTATATGATCCAGTTTCCTGGTGTTAGTGAGGACTGGAGTTATATGATCCAGTTTTCTGGTGTTAGTGAGGACTGGAGCAGCAGCGTTCTGGACTAACTGCAGCTGTCTGATGGTCTTTTTAGGGAGACCTGTCAGGACAGCGTTACAGTAGTCTAGTCTACTGAAGATAAATGCATGGACAAGTTTTTCTAGATCCTGTAGAGACATCAGTCCTTTAATCCTGGATATGTTCTTTAAGTGATAATAAGCTGACTTCACAACTGTCTTGATGTAACTACTGTACGGTCTGAATCCATGACTACACCAGGTTTCTGGCTTTGTTTTTGGTTTCTTAGTTTTTTGAAGTTGAGTGCTGACTTTTAATCTTTCTTCCTTGGCTCCAAAAACTGTTATTTCAGTTTTGTCTCCATTTAACTGAAGGAAGTTCTGACACATCCAGTCTCTAATTTGATCAATGCATCTGGTCAGTGTTTGGATCGGACTGTAGTCTCCTGGTGAGATGGTTATGTAGATTTGTGTGTCATCAGCATAGTTGTGGTAAAATATTTTGTTGTTTTTCATAATTTGAGCAATTGGGAGCATGTAGATGTTGAACAGCAAAGGCCCCAAGATGGAGCCTTGGGGAACTCCACAAGTTATTTTAGTTTGCTCAGATTTATAGTAGCCTATAGACACAAATTAGTCCCTCTTTTTTAGATAGGACTTTTAACAATTTTATTGTAGTGCCAGAAAGTCCTACCGAGTTTTTCAGCAGGTCTAGTAAGGTGTTAAGGTCAACCGTGCCAAATGCAGCACTGAGATCCAGAAGCACCAGGACTGAAATGTTTCCACTCTGTAGGATACCTGTTTACAGATATCCTGTATCCAGATATCCTGCATCCAGATATCTGGACGGATAGTTGTCATTCAAGTCCAAAAGCTTTTCCTTGTCTTTTGTTATTTGGCTTCATCTGAGGCCTTAATGACTTCACTGTGCTGTTTGATCCTGAAATGATCCTTTTGATCTGAGTTAAAGAGTGACATCTAAAACATTTTACCTGAACAGGTGAAATCAGGTTCGTGCTTATATGTCCTGTGTTTCTGTGTTGCTCGAGCAGTGCAGGCTGCATCAACGGCTCTAACATTAGCTGACGGTGAACTTTTTTGTTCGTGTTTTTGATTGTATATTCATCTGATGCCAATTTTACAATTTCTCTTTAACTGAAATACCCTGGTGACAAAACCCGGTGAAGCAGAAGTCAAATAATGAATTGAGTAAATAAATAGAGATGTGGAACCTCTTGGAAAGACCAGCTTTGATGGTCCTGCACAATCACCAGAAAATAAAATCAGCAAAATCACTATATCACATGGAAAATTAAAGAAATTATAAATTAAATCAATTATTCTGAATTAAAGAAACATGTGATTCCTAAATAGTAAATGTAATTATACAGTTGAAAGGCTACATCGTAATCACATCTCTTGGTTGTTTCATTTCAAATCCATTGTGTTGGTGTATAAAGTCAAAATCATCAAAACTGCTGTTGGTTAACAGCCGGTAATGAGGTGCGTTCATAGCCAACTATAAAACCAAAATAAAAGCTTGAGGAAGTCAAAGTCTGTTCGTAGTGTCGAATAACAAATAAAGAGTGATTTTTTTCTGGAGAAATTGACTCTTGGACATAGATTAAAGTGATAATAACCACCAAAAATAACTATAAAACTATATTTTTCGAGTACCTTGAGGTCTTAGTGTCACTTTTTTTGCAGGACTTATAACCTGTAGCTACTACAGTCAGTCACAAGGGGGCGCACTTTGAATGAAATACTTGGTGCAGTCTGCTGTTGGTGATACATGCCATGCTAACATGGCCGAGTCGATGTTAGCCCAAAACATCTGGAGAGCCGTTTTGGCGGCCATTTGTACATTTTCAGGAGGCACCACAGGGCCAGGACCATCACAGGACCAGGACCAGGAACATCGCAGGACCAGGACCAGGAACATCGCAGGACCAGGACCAGGAACATCGCAGGACCAGGGCCAGGACCATCACAGGACCAGGACCAGGAACATCGCAGGACCAGGACCATCACAGGACCAGGACCGTCACAGGCCACCTCGGTAAATGTGGTTTTCCAGATCACGTAGCATCGTGTAACTTTACTAATCCAGGTTTATTTTACAGATTTTCTATTAGCACCAATGCACTTTATGTGTAACGTTAGCATAGTCGTTTTATTTACACTGCTGGCCCGGCGGCTAAAACTCACACTGTGTTGACCAAAGTTAATGAGTTAATGAGCTCAAAAACAAGATGTGTAAATGTGGATTCAAGATTACGTGAATAAATCCTGAGGAGTAAAGCAGGTCATTTAGAGCAGTGGTTCTCAACCTTTTTTCAGTGATGTACCACATGTAAGATATGTTTTCAGCCATGTAACCGAACCAGTGCAAAGCATTTTTAGTTGAAAACATTCTTTATTTTGCCGGCTGTGTTTTAGCCTTCTTTTTCTCGTGTTCCTTTGTGTTTTCAACAGTACTGCTGCTCCACTTTAACCACGACTCCATCCATTGAGTTGACAAGAGGCAATGATTGACAGGTGATGCCATGTGTCATTTGGATCAAACCATCCTGGTATAGGGGGGGACTTCTTTAAGATAATGAAATTGAATGCTAACCTGAAAATAAAAATCCAGTGTATTGAACTAATGTTGTTATCTGATTGCTAGTAATAATAAAATAGCTTTTTCACCAAAATACCTATACAGTCATCCATCAGTCACACAATTACTCATTGATTAAGTCTTTCTTAAACCTGAGTGTTTTCAAGTCTCAATGTCAACACTGGTTTCCCTTTATTTTTAGATAAAGAGCTGAGAGACTCATAAGGGGGCAGGACTTTGACCAAGGATGAGGAGGTATACCTAAAGACTTTGAGTCCTGGTCCCCATCCTGGCATTTGCTACAGGGAGCAGCAAAGTCCCAGCCATTGGTTTTCATCCAACTCCTAAATGATCAATTATTCATGATGAAAAGAAACATCTTCCCATTGCAGATACTTGTGTAAATGAGCTGGTTTAGAGTCCAGTCCATAAACAGGTCATGCACAGTTCATAAGTCGTAGACCAGGTCAAAAATAATAAAAGTCCATAAGGAAAGTTAAGATGTTGTAAATGGTCTCTGGTTATGCTCTAATGTATACTTTGTTTTTCCTAAGGGACATCTTCTCTCACTTTTTATGATAGGTATTATTTGGGGAGGGGTTCTTCTCCCCCTAAAACACTGTTATAAAGTAGTGAGGTAGCTGCTGCTCCTCAGAACACTTCAGAAGATGCACCTGCATATGTTTGGACTGTTCTCATCGCAATAAAGACTCATGATATTTGACAGGAATCAGTTTGATGATTTCATAATTTTGCCATAACACAGTGGATAAATACAAACTGACTCCTGTTATGTGAAAGAACAGGTCAATACTCTTGAGGGTTCTACAATTGTTTTAATACATTCATAACTGTCTTTTTATGACATTGCACATAATTTCTTTAGTGAAATGTTCAGCTTGAAACATAATTCAATTCAATTCAATTTTATTTATATAGCGTCTGTTACAATGTCAGTGGTCTCTAGGCGCTTTACAGAGATGCAGAGCATGACCCCTGAGCAAATATCATTAACTAAAAATATGAAATGAAATGAAAAATACTAATAAAAATATAATATTGAATCCTAAACAAGGTTAATGGCAGGTTAAAAAAAAAACTCACAGAGGGAGAAAAAAAAAAAACCTTTAAGCCAAACAGTGGTGAGGAAAAACTCCACTTGAAGAGGAAGAAACCTTGAGCAGGACCTGGATCATATGGGGGGGGGGGGACCTTCCTGCCGAAGACCATCCGGATAAAGAAAGAAAAGAGGGGAGACAGGACAGAGAGAGGATGGAGGACAGAGAGAGGAGAGCACACAAATGATTGGATATAATCACCATATAAACATAACCCCTTAACATTCCTGTATAATTTGCATAAAACGCCTATCCAAGGCATACCCAAAGTAAATTGAAAGCTATTCTTGAACCGTTTGTAGCACATGGATGGTTTTGGTCTCTTTTGAAAGGTAACACTCTGAAGTTTTTCCCACAACTGTCAGAATCACTGTAAGTGCTACTAGCATTGAGTAATCTAAGTTTGAACACACAGAAATTTAAGTTTTTTTTCCGCCTGAATTTTTTTGTAAACAGATGTCTGCAGATGAGTGCAGCTGTGACTTATTAGCTGGAAAAAACAATGGGACCACAGCATGAAGCCTTACCTAGTGCAAGTTCAAATTTGATAACAATACCACTAAAAATGAGTATTTTACACACGTTTTTGTAAGAGTATGTTAGGCGTTTCCAAAAATGGCACATTTGGAGACTCCAAAATGGCACTTGGATAAACATGGCCACATACCTCGGATAAAAGGACATAACTCTTGAACGCTTCATCGTACAGTCATAATCTTGGCCTCTAATGAAAGGTGACACTTAGAGGTATCCTATCCCACATTCAGATTCACTATCAATATTGCTGAAAAAAAGTTACTGAAACATAAAGCTAAATTTTGCATATAAAAAGAGTCAAAACAAGTGTTGTTGTGGAAAATGTAATTTATATTAAAAAAATGACAATCTTTTACAACACAGCAAACTATTCACATATTTGAAAATATTTACAATTATAACCATTTACAGGTTGGCAGCATGCCAGTCACTGTAGCAATCTCTAGTCGGTATCAAGCACAAAGGCACATCACATGAGGAGCATTTCAACTGTGTTTTAGCATGACAGTGCCTGCACTTCAGCCTACCAGTAGTCCTCTGCCCACTGATAAAAAACCCAGTATGTGATGTGCTCCACGCGGAGCAGGAGGTGGGACAGGTCTGGCTGTGGAGGAAGACCCTGCTTCTGCCAGCTGCTCGGTAGGGTCTCCCAGAATGCCTTCTGGTGCAGAGGGATCTCTCCTCTCACCCATACACCTGGAACAACAATGAAAAAAATATATACAAAAACATAAATATGTGCAACACAAAAAATTGTTTCATTTCAAAATGAATACACAGTTGCCAATGTCCATCTGCACCTTTGTCCCTCTATGTGACCACTTGCTGACTGGCTCCCAATCCACATCTGAGTCCTCAGATGACTGCCCATTATGTGAAAATAAAGAAATAAGTCATTTACAAAATGTTCCATCTTTTCTGTATTGTACTACTTACACAATGACCCCCCCCCCCCCCCACACACACACACACCACACACCCCCCAACAAACAACTCACACATATCCTCCCCCCCCACACACACACAAACAAAGGCTTTTGTATTTCAAAGTAAAACTGGTTTATGTCGAAATATACAGTAAAACGTAAATAATATGAATAATACTACCAATTATGATACAATATATACGTAATAATATAAATAAGCTTGTAATATAAGTCACAATTTAGTCAAATACTTACGTATGCAGAGCAAACTCTTCTCCGAACGGAGGAAATGTCTTCTGCGCAGGCGTGCGCTCTGTTATCTGATCTTATCTGATCCCCTCTCCTGACACGTCACTTTCACGACGAGCAAATTCCTCCCTCTTCCTTGGACAGTCCTTTTCACCATTTTTACAATAAATACGCTCCCAAACTGAAAAAACGCTGAGAAATAAGCCACTCTGGTGCGTCCTGCTGAGGAGCAACAATGACGCGCGTTCACGAGACTATCTAATTACCATTACGCACGGATTTCTTTGTTTCCCCATTATCGCCACCCCCTCATGCGTCACATCGTTGT